>JAJJMB010016078.1:2981346-3032267 GCA_023531105.1 Papaver atlanticum
CATTATACACAATAGAGATGAAAATAGACACATAAATGCATCTATCACCACTCAAGCTTTGATACCGGACTTTAGGAACTTAACTTGTGAAAGGTTCTAACTTATCAGAAATATAATTCACTTTACTTGTCGTAGACCTTATGGAAAACATAAATTTTACAAAGACTCGATATTATCGTCACTTCACCTTTGCATAAAGTTAAAACATACAGAAATCCGCTGAATTGAAGTTCAAGATTGATCTACTCATACAAAGTGAATAACAAATCTGATAAACCTTTGGGTTCAACAGAAAAATCACTTTTACATATGATTAAATCATCTTGTCCATTAAGGATAACATCTGTATAATTAACCTCTGGGTTTAGGCTACAAATCAGATTCAAAATGCAACTTTATGCATTCTTTTCATACGGAAACATGCACTTTTGTATCCTATCAAAGTATCACTTTGGCAACACTTATCAAATAACAAAAGATATATAAGATTACGGCCTTTGAACACTTTCAACTTCATTTCTGGCCAACAATATAAGCAACAAAACACCTATACATGATATTAGCACGTTTTAGAATAAATATACCATGACAACATATGAGATGCTGAAAATTTCATGTTAAACACAACAATTATACCAAAACCAGATGTAGAACACATTTTAAACCTATAGCTCTGATACCATTGTTGGCATATCAGCCTATAATCATGCTTAAGATAAACTTTATTAGCTACTAAGAATGCTTAACCAAATCGGATTACTAGCTATAACATATGATGATACAAATTTCTTACTTTATGCTTAGGATCATATGTTGTATATCTGAAAACATCAACATGAATAAGAACATATAGAACATGTTTTATGCTTTAACTTTATCATGATTACATAAAACTACTATATACTACATACTTAATATCAGGTATAACACAATCAATACATGATATACAAGGAAATAATAGAGTATAGGTATACCTGTCTTTACCTTATTGAAGACCAGATAATAGTTAACAACATATACCTTTAGTTACCCTTAGAAACAACATAAAAATAGCTTGTTGATATCTTTAGACTAAGTACTTATCATCTTAGATTTTAATTTCTCTGTAGACAATCACTCACAACATAAACTCTAGATTATACCTCTTATGATGAAAGTTCTTCATCCACTTCTATTTTCTTATCTTTCTAATGGCAAAAACATACTTTAAATAAGGCTAGAAGGGAGTCCATCTCCTACTTTATAGACATGTGTCACCCACTCATCCATCATGAGGTGGAGACACATCCCTTGACTGAATATAATAAAATAATATACCCACTTTATGGATTAACTTGATGTACTTGCCTTATGTACACATTCCACAAAGCAGAAAGTTTTGCCTTTAATACATGATTTAAACCTAACACACACACTTGATTAAGATTAGGTTAATCCGATTTTATTAAACTAGACATGATCTGCTGCAAAACCATAAATAAGTCTGATAATTTTAAAAACTGATGATACATCAACCACTTATACTAGCTCTATTGGTGAGAGCAAACATCTTATTGGCCAAACAAACATCCCTATTGGGATTTGTTGTACGTGGAAATAGTTCTTGATGGGGTATTCAAAGTGGCAAGGAAATCATCTAGTCTTACTTTTTATCAGTGGATCAGGAATAGGTTTCAGGCTTTTAGTTCTCCTCAGAATTCAAAGTTACCGCGTAAAACTTTTCATCCCTAAAACTATCTTTCAATTCCATTATGAATACTTATGATTCACAAGTTTCGGGAAATATCCACTATCAACCAAATGCTGATGTTAAAAAGCTTGGAAAAATTTGCATTATTGGTTGCAGGATTAAGTGTTCGAAGTTCAAAGATTTCATTGAACTAAAGGTTAGCACTAGTTCGCTTTCAGTTATGCTTTTAGTCTTTTTTTTTATTATTTATTAGATTATTTTCAATTTACACTTTTAGTTGCTGTTGTATTACATCAGGATGAGTTGAACTTTCAACTACAAAAAGTAGTGATGCGTTCTGTGGTATGTTCCTGGTTATACCCCAACAGACAATGCGTAATGGTGATTTCTTAATAACTGGTTTGAGTGTATACAAAAAAAGTAATGTATACTCTTAATTATATAGTAACTGGTGTATCACTATGCCTTTAAAATTAACGTAACTAAATAATCTCTCCATCTCACTAAGATTGGCTTGTATGTTTTTTTCGCAAAAAGGTTAAAGAAATAACAACAATGTGATAATTGGTTCTCATTTTTTCTTCTTCTTATTTTACCTTTACGAACATACTTCTCCTTTAAGATAACAAACACAATATTCGAATTAATACAAATTTACTAAAGATAAATAAGAAAATCATATTTTTAGTTGTATTTTATAAAATAAACATAAGCCAATTATAATTTGAGACACCACGAGCAGTTTAACGAGTCTATCTTAGAGAGACGGAGGGAGTACAAATGGTGGTCTAAATCTTGGGGGAATAAGGTTTCTAACATATAGTTATTATTATTAATTTAAATCTCTTTTTACACACATTATTGTTTTTAACTTGCATTTTACCCGTGTGTTGAAAACCAACCTGTTTTATTTTTTAGGATATGCAGGAGAATAAATCAAATAGTCAAACGTAACTATCTAGCTCACTTTTTCTTTCAGATATTAACTAAAAATAATTACATGAATTAACATATTTTTTTTGTTAATATACAATTAATCTTTATTTGGTATTTGAATAATTACATATTAGGAGTTTTGTGTGGAATGATTCATTACAAAGTTTCCCTCAGACTACAAAATGGTATTTGTAAATGACGTTGACTCACTGAAGAACCATAACTGAAACTTATTCATCCTCATTTTCTTTCCAAAACTGAAACTTTTTCTTCCTGAAATTGAAATTAATAAATCAACAATCGTTAAGAAACCCTAAAATAACACATCTTACAACTAATATTTAAGATTAAAAAAATTTACAAAGTAAACACCATAAACAAAGATTGGAGAAAATAAAAAACTATGTTGTCATCTTAGAAAATAGTTTTTTCCTTTTGTATAGTGTTGTTCCCGTGCACCTAGTGTGGAGGAATGAATGATTGCAGGATTTTGTCATTTTCTTGTTCTGCAATATCATTGTAATCGTTATGTAATATCGTTGTAAAAAATGATTGTGATTAATTACTAATGAAGAAAAGATCAAGTCTACTGCTGGTGGTCGAGAATCTCACCATTCTTTCGATCTAAAGCTTAGTTTTTGATTGCTAAATAAGAGTTTCTCTTGGATTAAAATATGGTTTGACTCAATTTTGTTGTCCGACTAGACCTGGTCGAGCATTTTAGGAACTTGGAAGTGCTTGCTGAGGCTTAGGTTGTTGTAACTACAATCAATATTACTATATAAGAGCAAGTAGCAACCTTTTGACTATGGTTAAGGAAGAAAGATAAACAGAGGCCAAAAACTCTCCATTCCTCTTGCTAGAACAAGGTATTCTCAAATTCAACCACGTCTCAGACTAAAATTGAAGGGTGTTTTAGTTGTTGATTATATCTTTCTATAGTTTTAATTATAGATCGGTTGTTCCAATTTCTCATGTTATTGATTTGGCTTTCTATAGTTTTAATTATAGATTGGCTATTTCGATTTCACTATTAGATTTTTTTTTTTTTAATTCTTATTCTCAAGCATCTTTAATTCATAAAATGGTTCCTCTGGGGAGAAGAACAGGAAAAATAAAAAAATAAAAAAACTCAGATATACATGTATGTTGGCATGTCTAATGGATTTTTTCGTGTCAGCTCGTCGTTCTTTATCGTCTGACTCGCCTTTTGAAAACGATTTCAGCTCATCGTTCTCTATCATCTGACTCGCCTTTTGAAAACGACCCGACATGCTTTTTATTCCTTTTCTCCCCCTTCTTTAGTTCTATGAGAAAACAATCATTTAGAAAAACAACTTCTCTCCTCCTCCAAAGATTTCAAGGTATTTTTTTCACCTTTTCTTTTTTTCTTCAGATTTTTCTTAGTGTTTTTATTCTTGCTAACTGATAATACTAGTTCACCTTTTTTTCATTTATTTCTCGATCTCATATTTAGGTTTTTTTTCCTTCCTGATAGTAACCATTTTCAGGGTTTAGGGTTTTGATTGATTTTTTCTTTTTGTTAGGGTTTTTGATAAGCACGTAAGTGTGACGCATTTTCACCCATAACTACATTATCTAGAACTCATTTTATTTCTAATAAAGTTTTTTCAAGTCTTTTCTAGGGAATAAGCCCTTGCGGCAAAATTGGCTCGAAAAGTGGTGTTTTACACCCCAGGATAGAGTACTAAAGTCACCCCAGAAATGCACCGGAAGCACCCCAAAAATGTGTCGGAGGAACCCCGGAAAAATTACTATCTACGCCCAAAAATTACTATTTGCACCCCATAAGACAAGTGCTAAAGGGACACCCGTGCAGGATTAGGGGGGGGCATCTTCTTCTCAAATTCAAAAAATGAATTTTGGCGGGAAAATATTTTCATTAACAGCAGAATTTCGATCGGATGTTTGGACGTGATTTAGTGAGAATCAATCCCTGAAACTTAGTAGGTAGACGTGATATGACTATAGAAAGCTATTATGGGTGATTTTATCGATCAAATTTGGCTGGATAACTTGGTTTAATCCAAACAGGGAGTTGGAGGAAAAACATGAGCTTACACGAGTTGTGAGAAATTTAAACGTGTACTGCACGTGCTTGGAAGACTTAATCGATATTCTGGAGCGTGAAGAAGGTATAGAAGGAAAGACATACAGCTGCATGCGCGTGGAAGATCAAAAAATGGAAATTTTGGCCGTGGAGAATAATATTGATAAATGAAGATTATTTGGGAAATATGGCCTGATTAAATGAGGATTAGGAGTATAAATAGATTGCTCCAGGTACAAGGACGGGTTGTCGAGAGTTTGGGGAGCTTAGGAGAGCCAGAGAAGAAGAAATCACGAGTTGCAGAAACTCGGGTTCTGCTGCTGCAGAACTGAAGAACACGAAGAACAAAAGCCTGTAAAGGAAAGTCGTTGAAAACTGTCGCTTAAATGCGACAGTTCCCAACTCCTTTCCAGCGACCGCGGAACAGAGTCTAGAACACTTCTCTTGTATCGTTCATTTTGTGACGATTTTTGTGCGTCGCAAATTACTGTTTTTCACTATTTTCTCCGTTTTCACCATTGTAAACATTTTTTGAGCAAATAAAAAATATTTTGAGAGTGTCTATAATATGAGGAGCTAAACCCCAACACTGGGACGACGGAGGAGGCCGAACTTCATACATGGGTAAATTTGTTTTATTCTTTTTTTATGACTTTTGCACTAAAATTAATTGAAATATGATTTGATTAAATTGGTTGTCATTTGATTAGATGGGTCATGCTTAGTTTAGGTGATTTGATGTCCCATGCTTAACATTTACAATCAATGTTTTGAGAATCTACCTTGGCAAAAATAGAGTCCATGTTTATATTTCTTGAGATAAAATTGTTGAGAATAAATAAGTGAACCTTATGTTATGAAGATTAGCTAAATCCTTAGTCCCAGTACCTCTTGCACCAATTGTAACATTATTGTATATTTTTATTAAATTTAAAAACTCGAATCTTTACAAGTCTCAACGAACCTTTTACTACAACAAAGTTGAAAACACATCAGTTTTCCGCGGGATGGAAAGGTTAATTTCAATGTGAAGTTCTAAGTGTTTTTTAGTATTTTCTAAGACAAATAAAGAGGTAAACTTTCCTAGGTTTACCAGAACAACTAACCTTACACTAAACACCACTTGAAAACCAATAGTCATGAAACAAACTATTGTAGTAACACCAAGTGAGGCTGTTTTTGTTAACATATCATCCTCTAATCATGCTTAAGATAAACTTTATTAGATACTAATCATGCTTAACCAAATCTGACTACTAGCTATAACATATGCTGATACGAATTACTTACTTTATGCTTAGGGTAATATGTTGTACATCTGAAAACATCAACATGAATAAGAACACATAGAACATGTTTTATGCTTTAACTTTATCATGATTACATACAACTACTACATACTATGTATGACACAATCAATACATGATAAACAAGAAAACAATAGAGAATAGGTATACCTGTCTTTAATTACCTTATTGAAGACCAGATAATAGTTAACAACCGATACCTTTAGTTACCCTTAGAAACAGCAAAAAATTAGCTTGTTGATAGCTTTAGACTAATAAGTACTGATCATCTTAGATTGTAGTTTCTCTGTCGACGATCAGTCACAACATAAACTCTAGATTAAACCTCTTATGATGGAATTTATTCATCCACTTCTATTTCCTTATCTTTCTAATGGCAGAAACACACTTTAAATAAGGCTAGAAGGGAGTCCACCTCCAACTTCATAGACATGTGTCACCCACTCAGCCATCATAAGGTGGAGACACGTCCCTTGACTGAATATAATAAAATAATATGCCCACTTTATGGATTAACTTGATGTACTTGGCTTTATGTACACATCCCACAAAACAAAAAGTTTTTCCTTTAATACATGATTTAAACCTAACACACACACTTGATTAAGATTAGGCTAATCCGATTTTATTAAACTAAACATGATTTGCTGCTAAACCATAAAGAAGTCTAACAGTTTTAACAACTGATGATACATCAACCACTTATACTAACTCTATTGGTGAGAGCAAACATCTTATTGGCCAAACAGACATCCCTATTGTGATTTATTGTACGTGGAAATAGTTCTTGATGGGGTATTCAAAGTGGCAAGGAAATCATCTAGTCTTACTTTTTATCTGTGGATCATGAATAGGTTTAGGGCTTTGAGTTCTCCTCGGATTTTAAGTTACCGCGTAAAACTTTGCATCCCTAAAACCATCTTTCAAATCCATTATGGATACTTATGAGTCACAAGTTTCGGGAAATATCCACTATCAACCAAATGCTGATGTTAAAAAGCTTGGAAAAATTTGCATTGTTGGTGGCAGGATTAAGAGTTCAAAGTTCAAAGATTTACTTGAACTAAAGGTTAGCACTAGTTCGCTTTCAGTTATGCTTTTAGTCTTTTTTTTTTTAATTTTTCTTTTATTAGACTATTTGCAATTTACTCTTTCAGTTGCTGTTGTATTACATCAGGATGAGTTGAAATTTCAACTACAAAAAGCAGTGATGCGTTCTGTGGTATGTTCCTGGTTATACCCCAACAGACAATTTTGATATAAGAGTTTCAGAGAATCGATTGATAATGACATGATGTGTTGATCGTTTTTTGCGTTTTCTTTTGATCAAATTGTAGGAGTTGTTTCTGATGGTGACCTTACAATAATCTTTGTGTTGGGTATGTAATGATATGTTATATCTAGCTGGGTTAGAATCATCTACTAGTTTTGAGAAGTTACAAATTTTTTAATTTCGGTTTATGCTATTTTTCATTCAGGTGGTCCTGGTAGTGGAAAGGGGACACAGTGCAAGATTCTTGCGCGGAAATTCGATGATTTATGTCATCTTAGCTTCAAAGATCTGTTTCTTTTAGAGAAAAAATCAGGGTTTAAGCATGGGTAAGTTAGTTCTGTTTGGTTGCTGATGTATTTCCATGTCAGCTGTTAAGTGTTGGTCTATAAAAGTCCACTTGCTATTATAGTATGAAGGAGGCAAAGCAGCTCGATCCTTCATCCATGATTGAACTTGTAAGACAAGCAATGATTATAAGTGGCAGAAATAAGTTTTAAATTGATGGATTCCCGTGCACTGAAAAGAGTCGACTTGCATTTTATGCTGCTGTAAGTCAAACTCTGCTTTGATTAGTCTTTTTAGTGATTTTTTATTGTACCTTGTACTATTGTTTAGACTTCGGAATTGCTTCTACGTATTACTTAAAGACATTACAATTTACTTGACAGATTCTCGTTGTCCCGAAAATCGTTTTTATCTATCTTGTTCGCATGATGTAATGCTGCAACGTGGTCATCATAGTGAACAGGTTAGAAGGATTGATCCAACTGTTCATGCCTTATGTTATTTTGTGTAAATTTTGTTTTATTGTTGTTTCCTTCTGATGAAGGTTGGTGAAGGGGGTAACATGGAAATGGAGAGGCGAATCAAGGAATTCGAGGAGTACACTATTACCGTTATTGAATTTAATCGCAGTGGGGGAGTCCTTCTGGAGGTGACTTTTACGTTAGGCTAAGTCCTATGGTCTTCTAATCTAGCATCTAGATCGGAAGCTAGAATCACCTCCTATGTCCTATGACAGTTCTAATCTAGCATCTAGATGCGCTGGATGGAATATCGAAAAATAGACGCGCTGAATTAAACAACGAAAAGTAGAATTAAGTTGCGCTGAATTGAACAGCGCAACCATCTCAGCCGTCGGATCACGATATAAATCAATCTGCGCTGAACCATTCAGCAAAACTATCTCGCTACTAGTTGGAATGCGGATATATCTAAAAAGAGAAGTAGTGTTAAAGAATAGGCAACGCTTTTTGGGTAATCTGCAACGCTTTTTCGCTAATCTTGCAGTCAAATCTAGCCATAGGACTTAGACCTAGTACGTGAGCAGCTGGTACCTGCTTAGGTATTGCTTCATTCTGTCACATAACAGATTTTTGACATATTAAGTGGACATGCCGGAATGATTATCGGGCACGACTAGAAATCGTGGGGCTCTGCCCGCGGAGGTTTGAATCCTGCCGTTCACGTTTTTTTTTTTTTTTCCTTGCTCCTTGCTTCTTTGGAGAAGCAAGTGACATGCACAAATTTGCAAGTAACGTTATTAAATTATCAGGTTTATTACCTAATCCTCGTGTATCACTCATTTTTACCATCAATCAATCCGCTTACAAAATTGCGAATGACAATGACCAGACATTACTACACCACAACAACCTTTGACGAAAAAAAGAGTTCTTGTCAGGGCTAATCATCATTTCTCGTATCTTGCACTGTAAATATTTTACGAACAAAAGTACAACCTTAAATTTTTGACTTGACATTTAGTACATTCATTTAAGTTATCACAAAGATCAGAATTTATACTTCTTTAACTTTATCGAGTAAAAATAAATAATTTTTTTGAAAATGATTTACTCAAGACATCTACAATAGTGAGAAATTTATAGACTAATCAAACGATCTTATCGTATTACCATCCCAAATTTTTTTTTTTTGATCGAGAAAAATAAAAAAGGCAATATTGCCATCCCAATTTACATCATAAACATGGATGATTTATCCTTACAAGGTTGTTACCAAATTTCAGCAAGCCAAGTAAATTCAAAATTTTGAGCTCCAAAGAGGGTTTTGATCCACAAAACTCATATTCTGTCAACAGTCCCACAGACAGAATGTGCGATCAAATAAGGTTGTAGTTGACCATTGAGTCAGATGATGACAAAAATCTGTAACCTTATGCTGCAAGCACTAGTTCTTCTCCTTAGCTAATAGTAATACACATTTGTGATCCAATCCAATTACGACATTAGTTCGTGTTAGAACTTAAGAAGTGGAGACGGACACAATTGGAACAGTAGCATAGGATAGGAAACAAAGACAAGATAATTTATGTTCACATGTGTTGAAATTGAAGTGGTTAAGCTGTTTTGAGGTACAAAAACCAAACGATGAGGTGGTTTTTTCTTTGATCATTGACATCTCTCTGAAGATAAAAATCATCAACTAATTAGTTCAGATGGAGATCTCGTCCATTCTGTGCTTCTCCGACATGGTATATTAATTAATATCATTTATTATTACTCTGCTTATTACTTCATCATATGGCTGGCTCTTTTTAGTCCCCGTCTCGAAGATCGACGTCCGTTTTTTTTCTTCTTGTGTAGGGATTAATGGAGGATCAAACATTTATCAACCAATATTCATATATGAACACCGTAGATGAGATCGGTGCGCAACAAATAGCAGCTGCACTTGGAGAAGATTTCACTAGACAATCTTTTTCCTCTACCCAGAGCTTTTCAACTTACCCAGCAGCATATATGGAAACTCCTACTTACCAGAGATCTGCTAAGCAATTAAAAACTACTGATAGTTGGAATTCATATAGGAGTATTGCCCATCACAACAATCAGCACTTATTGACTCCTCCTGAATCTTCTTCTCCATCCAACTTTGTTTATTTCGGTGCGAATAGTCGGAACTCTCCTACAAATCCTCGTCAGCCGGCCTATATCTGTGGGAATGTAGGTGATATTCCTGTTAACCCTAAAGAAGAGGTGGTTTCTTCAGCTGGAAACAAAAACACCATGCTCCCATCTGATGTATCTTACATGAACGCTAACTCTGCATCCAAACAGCAAGGGCTAAAGAGAAAGAGGACCAGCACTACTGCTGCTGTGGAAAGTAACTCACACTCTTGTACTAAAGAGCATGTAATGGCGGAGAGGAAGAGAAGAGAGAAGCTTAACCAGAGGTTTATAGCTTTGTCTGCTATAGTTCCAGGCCTAAAAAAGGTACTCTAGTCTAGCTTTTCAGTACACTCATGAATCGCCTCTTAAACTTTTACTTCTTTGCCTAAATTTCCTCTTAAATCATCTGTTAACTATAAACAAGTGATCGTGATATATTGGGCCGATAAGTACTGGCTAGAGTATAGCAAGTCATGAGTGCATGATGTGAAAATTCCTTGAACAATGTCACTCATCTATGTCTTATCTCTGGCAGATGGACAAGGATTCAGTTCTTGGGGATGCCGTAAAGTACTTGAAACAGCTTCAAGAGAAAGTGAAGACACTTGAGGAACAAACTACAAACAAAACAGTAGAGTCGGTAATCTTTTTGAAGAAAACTCAAATTTTTTCTGATGATAATGACTCATCTTCCTCGGGTGAAAACTCCATCGATGGATTCACTAATGATGAACCACTACCTGAAATTGAAGCAAGAGTTTCACACAAGAATGTTTTGATAAGAATTCACTGCGAAAAACATATCGGGGTGTTTGTTAAAGTACTTTCACAGATTGAGAATTTAAATCTTTCTATTATAAGTTCAAGTGCCATCCCGTTTGATGATGATTCATCTCTTGCTATAACCATAATGGCACAGGTAAATAGTCTAATCTTCCGTTGTTCAACTTTTAGATAGCTTAATATGCATGTTGCATAGTTGCACTCAGTCAAATGGTTCATGAATCATGACCATGCATATTGAAACCCAGTGTTATGTTTTTGTAGATGAATGCTGAATATAGTACGACAGTGAAGGATCTTGTTAAGAGTCTGCGGTCAATTGTTTAAAGAATCATCTTGCGAAAAAGATAACGACAGAATTAGTATCCGGCTCCAGTTTACTTCGTGTTCATTCGACGCATTGAGGACCCTCATCACTACTTTTTTTTTCCTATCAAGACTAAGTTTTTTCATGAGGGTTTCTTTTACTCTCTTTCTGAGTGGTTGTATATCATTTCCGTGCTGTCAGTGTCAAGTATATTCAACCATACTCATCACCCTCCTAGTCTCAAAACAATACTTAATTTAATTACGCATCTGTGTGAGTTTGGAATCTTTGGATTCTCTAGTGTGACAATGTAGCACTCTAGCATGCATGGCCGGTCTCTTCTCTTTCTCTAATAACAATGTAGTGCACATGCTTAATTAGTTTGTCTTTAGATATTAGCATAACCAGAGTGAGTCTGTGTGTGTGGTGTGACCCTGTGAGCTGAAAGAATTGTAAACGTGTGAATAACACGTGAGTGTGTCGGTCATTGTAAGAATGAGTTGAGCATATAAACTCGAGAGGTCTCTGTAACAGAAATTATCTTTCTCTTAATCAAATATTGATTCAAACCGTCTCAGTAGAAATGTAGACATTCATTCATTGAATGGTATCATTAGATGCTTGCCCGTTTATCTGTTGTTGATGTTAAGTTTTGTTGGTTCTATAATAATATAATTATTAAAAAAAATACTGGGGCTAATTTTTCTTTTTGTTGTTAATCTGGTATAAAGATTTACAAGCCATCAAATTCGCTTACTTGTTATCCTACGGAAAATTTACAGGTCCATTAAATTTATAGTTGCTTGGTAAATCTAAAATCTAGTAAAATCGGTGTCTTAAATCAGAAAAAACCTAGTTCCAAAAAGCATAAAATATACCAAAACATGCTGCGATAGAGATCGAGAGAGATATGAATCATGTTATGAGGGCATAACCATGTGTGTGCATGTTGAAGCTAGTAATGAGGGTTAATTAATGATTTCCGAGAACATTTAATTAAGCACATATGCAGTAATCATAGTCCCCACGAAAAGATTGTGATCTTTTCTGCAGAGTAATATATTGTTGGCTCATTGATACTTGGCTTTTGTTTACTAGATACCTTAAAGTCTTCACTAACCGGATTAAAATCAATTATCGCATTTCCAGAAGAAACAACCTGTTTTAAAGATTCATCACGTTGTTTCCACCTCTAACCTTGCCAATAATATACTAAAATAATGTATAAAGATTCTTCACATTGTAAAATTTAAATTGGTTACGCCTTAATCTTGACAACTTCATGGTGAGAGTATTGGACAGAAAATATTATAGCCGATTTGGATCCACAAGTATTCACGACTCCCCAAAATTCAACAACAACTGACCACATCCAGGCATCACAACTAATGCAAAAAGATAAACTAATGAAAAGGATTAAAGAACCAATGGATCACCAAGTCAATGTGAAAGCCAATAGATCATGTTGAGGAGAGACCAGAGATAAATTGTTTAAAAGAAAACAATTGTGCTAAACCATAGAGTCCAAATGCGGTTCAATCCAAAGTGACATTCAACCATTGGTTACACATAGTTGTCTTGTAGAACTCTCAATCCTTAAGAGTGATCGTGGCCATATGGCCACTTTGGACTATTTGACACTGTTTTAATATCTTAGAATCTAAAAGAAATTGTTCTCAAATTAACATCATATTCATCACCACTATCAACATTCACTTTACTTGATCCTTCTTTACGATTGTTCCTCTTTCTTGTAGACATGTTCCATAGAAATAAACATCAAGAACAAGTAGTCACAAGATCTGTGAACTGTTGATGATGATGATTCTCAAATACGGCAGTAAAGTAGGAAATCGATAATCACGAAATCTCGCAGCGATACCAAGAAATCAAAATTTCATTAAAAATTAATCTTGGTGGTGAAAATTGGTACGAAACAATACTCTCACATCACTAGTTTCCGCATAATGAACTTAAAATATAATATGGAAAGGCCGCTCCACTCATCTCCAATTGGTTTTGAGTTGGATACCCGCAGACTTTAACATGGTATCAGAGCTAAGCCCGTACGCGGGGTAGGCCGAATTAGTAGTCACCGTGACCGAATGACTGGTCACTTGTGCACCCGTGACCGAATGACTGGTCACTCATATGACCTGTACGTGGGGTGGACCGTGACCAAAAGTCACCTGCACACCCATGACCCACACGTGCGTAGGTCCACGTGTTAGGCCGAATGACTCGCCTTACACGTGAGGAAGGGTGTGAAAGGACAATAGTCCCACATCACTAGTTTCCGCATAATGAACTTAAAATATAATATGGAAGGGCCGCTCCACTTATCGCCAATTGGTCTTGAGTTGGATGCCCGCAGACTTCAACCTAAATCTTTTGAGTTTTTCTTCTTCAAGTTCTCGAACAGTTAAAGGAAGAACGAACACTTGAAGGAAGAAAAAAAGGATAAATGCTTTACTCTTTATGTCCAAGAATTAAAATTAATCTTCGTGACCCATACTTGTTCTAGTACATAGTACATGATGAGCTGCTCATGTGCAAATCAAGGTTTGAAAAACACATGTTTTTTCCAAAAAAAAATGTCCGTTAAAATGGTCACACCCATATACCGTGACCGTGAGGGTCCCCAAACCCCGTGCCTATATAACGCCGATAAATAGGAAATAACATCAGTTTTTTATGACCTTTTTTCGGTTTTCACACATGTTATAACTGTTTTTCTAAAATTGAATTTTACGTTTTTTCCTTCTAAATAACATTTTAACGAGAGTTTTTTAGACCATTTTTCCCATTTTCACATCAGTTATAACCGTTTTTTCAGAGAAAAAAAAATTAATTTTTTTTTTTTACAATTATTTATTTTTTAAATTAAAGAATAAAAAATTACAATAAATTTTTTGAAAATGAAAGAATAAAATAACAATATATAAAAAACATTGTAACAACGTTATTAGACCCGTTATAACTGTTTTCACGCATGTTATAACCGTTAGATAGGAATTTCATATCATAATTTTTTTTTATTTTCTATTTAACCGTTATAACACCCGTTATTTTAAAATAACTATAAAAAACGCGTTTTATTCCTATATAACATGTTTTTTTCCCGAAACGTGTTCACACCCGTCAAAACGCGTTATAACGGTCATACCCAGTGGCCGTGACCCGTTTTTCAAACCTTGGTGCAAATCAAGCATTAATTTGAAGAAGAAAAAAAAGAATTGTTTCTTTTCCTGGCCAATAAGTTTACGTATCAACGTATGATGAAATTATATCAAAGAGCATATATATTCTTTTGCCATAAAAAATCTTATGGGTCATGTTTCTTTCTTAAGAGTCGGATTGGTAGGGAGAATTTTTATTTGTATCAAAAAGATGTTGATACCCACAATGAGACATTACAATTTTGGACTCGTGATATTGTGGATCCATTGAGGATGATTGACTCATAAATTGGTAGAGCAATGAAGATATTATTGCATGACAATTGAATTCAGTCAAAAACCAATTAATATGTCACATAACTTGTTGATGTATTGATTCATCTCCTAGGAGCTAAGCTCAAAAAGTTTGAGATAAAAATAAAATTCTCAGGAAAAAACAATATTTGACAGCCAAATACTTCAGAGAGAAGGTTGTGCTAAAAAAAATAGTTTTGTTAGGCACGGAATAACTCCATGAAAGAACTTCTTCCTACCCGATTTCAACATCAAACGGATCAAGAAAAGTATAATTTATCTGTAATGAAGAGAAACTCTCATGGCGATATCAATCAATATTTCCTCCCGCATAGAACGGTACGATGAAGAGTGCAACCTTGATGCCTTGTCTTACAACTCTTTAACAACAATGCTTGGAGTAAGCGCTTAGCGTTACGCAAGAAAGTTCTTTTTGTCAAAAGGACGATTCTTGACTTTTTCGTCATGGAATGAGATTCAGACTTTATCTCGAAAACTATGTTGCACACCATTTTTGCAAACAGACAAGACATAGATAGGCTGATGTAACACATCATGAGATTTACTGAGGTTACAGTATTATGAGGGATAAGGATCAGGCTCTTCTTTGGGAGTAATAACAGGAACATTGCAACCCTCTTTTATCACAAAGAGGAGTAGAAAATTCATTAAAAGATCAATATCAACCTCAACATGGGAGTTATTCATCATGACTTGGTTTAACCTGCCAAGAGAATCTTGTTCTTTCTGAAAATATAAGTCAACATCAAGAGCGAGATACTCCAGTTTCTTTTCAAGGCTAGCAAACACCTGGAGGGATTTTAAAACTTTAGGAGGTAAAGACAGAATCTCTTCTATAGAGTTAATAAGGTCCCCCGTAGAAGAATACCTCTAAACTTCATGTTTCCGGTGATACGTACTGAAAAAGCGGGGGTCTAACAACCTCACCCAATATTTCGCTTAGCAATCTGTATGGACTAACTCCAATATACCTTCAAGAGAATCAACTAGACAGTTAGACTCGATCTTAAGAAAAGTATATCAAAGAGTTATATCTCAATTTCTCAATTCAATCCGCAATCAAACAAATAAGAATTTGCGAACCCGATTGAATATAAGAGAAATAACTTGAACGGTACCAAAGACCAATGTTCAATGATCAATCAATTTCAATCAACAACTAAAGGTTGGATTTACCAATTGATCGATTCAACGCACAACCTGTGATATTTCAATTATATAACAAAATATAATGCGGAAAAGAAATAACACAGACACCAGAAGTTTTGTTAACGAGGAAACCGCAAATGCAGAAAAACCCCGGGACCTAGTCCAGATTTGAACACCACACTGTATTAAGCCGCTACAGACACTAGCCTACTATAAACTAACTTCGGTCTGGACTGTAGTTGAACCCTAATCAATCTCACACTGATCAAAGGTACAGTTGCGCTCCTTACGTCTCTGATCCCAGCAGGATACTATGCACTTGATTCCCTTAGCTGATCTCACCCACAACTAAGAGTTGCTACGACCCAAAGTCGGAGACTTGATAAACAAATCTGTATCACACAGAAAAGTCTATAGGAATAGATAAATCTGTCTCCCAAGGAAATACCTACGAGTTTTGTTCCGTCTTTTGATAAATCAAGGTGAACAGGAACGAATCGATAACCTGGACTTATATTCCCGAAGAACAACCTAGAATTATCAATCACCTCACAATAATCTTAATCGACTAGCGAAACAAGATATTGTGGAATCACAAATGATGAGACGAAGGTGTTTGTGACTACTTTTCTATCTTGCCTATCGGAGAAATTAATCTCAAGCCAATCTTACGATTGTACTCAAATACGATAGAAACAGCAAGATCAGATCACGCAACTACAGAGAAAATAGTTGGGTCTGGCTTCACAATCCCAATGAAGTATTTAAGTCGTTAACCTATAGGGTCTCAATAGAAACCTAAGGTTAAAGGAGAATCAACTCTAGCTTATACAACTAGTATCATACAGGAGGTGTGGGGATTAGGTTTCCCAATTGCTAGAGTTATCCTTTATATAGTCTCCAAATCAGGGTTTGCAATCTAAGTTACCTTGGTAACGAAGCATTTAATATTCACCGTTAGATAAAAACCTGATTAGATTCAAGCTAATATCTTTTAATCGTTAGATCGAACTTAGCTTGTTATACACAAATGAAATGTTACTTCATTTAGGTTTGAGTAACCGTACCTAAACGTGTACACCTAGTTGGTTCAACAATAGTTAACCAATGGTTAGCCATATGAGCACTTTCATATCAACCTTATCCATCTTCACCATAACTAGTTCAAATGACTCAAAAGAACTAATTAGAGAGTTGTTCAATTGCTTAGATCTCATAGAAGTATATAAGACACAATCGAAGCAAAAACGATTTTTATTCACTCGAATCGATTCATGAACATTATAGCCACGGTTTGCAAAGATTGCATTCCTTAATTTATAAATGTCTTAGTTCACGAATAAACCGTTTTTAGAAACGCATACGGGTACGCATACTTAAGTACCCGGATTGAGCTTGTTTTAAGTTCACAAATTCCAGCAGAAATTCACGGGATGTGAACTTCCGGCAGTACGCGTACGGGTATGCGTAAGTACGCGTACGGACATCCTAAACCAGTAAAGTACGCATACTTTGGTTCAAGGATTTTTGACTTACACAAGTATGAGTTCACATACAATGTTTATATCCATTCAAGGTTATATATTCTAAACTCTCATTTCAATAATTGAAACATTCTTAGAGGATGTTATATAGAGGTTATTCACACACTATTTTTCATCAAAGCAATTTTCAAGAGATTGAAACAATCAACATGACTTTCGTCACGAGTAAAGATGAACTTGGCCAAAGCGAAACTTACCAACACATATTTCAATAAATAGATAAGCGAGATAAACTCAGCTCGAAATAGCAAATGTGTATAATCGGAGTCTATATAGCAATACGACTTTTGTCTCAAGATAGGAGATAGAATAGATAGACTTTTGAGTGATAGATAAGTTCAAGTCTCCACATACCTTTTTGTCGATGAAGATCCACTAGTTCCTTGAGTAGTTCTTCGTCTTTGCATGATGAACGTCGTGGAGTCTAGAACTCAACTACACTTATTATCCTAGTCCGAGACTTAGCTATAAGTAGACTACAAATCAAGACTTATAGTTTTCACAACTAAACTTGACAAACAAGCTTGAGATAACAACTCTTGCGAGTTCGACCGAGCAGTACTCTAACACGTACATTATCATATAATAAGCTCTTTTCCATGGAATCAGACTGCTATAAATATAGACTTATTAGGTATAATAATGTTTTCCTGCTCTGTTACTAATTAAAAGAAGAAGGTACCAAGTACACCACCAAATTTTTTGTTGGGCAACCTGTATGGACAAAACTTAATACAATCACAAGTAGGTCAAAGCAAACACCCATGGAGAAGAGTATATAGAGTTTTTATCTTTCTATTTCACAATCAATATGTATAGACCAAGGGGTTCGTGAACCTGATTGTGAAGAAGAGTTCTTTGATGGTCTCAAAAATCAATATCCAAGATCAATTTAGTCGTATCTGAATTAAGAGGATCCGAATTCTAACAAGTATGAAACTTGCAATCTATGTGTCAAGATATGAATTCAACAAGAACGAATCTTGTTTTTGATCTCAAATAATAAGGACTTAACTATCTATATTTATTCATGTATTACCTGTACTATAACTATCATATATTGCCGAAAAATTAAAAATGCATGACATTAGAAATTTTGTTAGCAAGTAAAATTGCACCTGCACAAAAAACCCAGGACCTCGTCCAGCTTTGTAAACCACACTAAATTAAAACGCTGCATACATTAGTGTACTATCAGACCTCGTACTGGAATGTAGTTGAGACCGGATTAACCCTTCAAGCAATTCAGATGCAGTCGTTTTCCTTACGCCTCTTGAACCTCGCAAGATTTTGCACACTTAATTCCATTCACTAATGTCCTTTTAGAGCCTAATAATTGTTTCAACTTCAGTGAAGAAATTTTATACCTAACGGCCTCTAACAGACAAGCCTATTTGATTTCTCTTTTAATATATGTTTTGGGGTAAAAACTATTTCTACTGGTTTTGGTAAATTTGGGTGTGTTAATGAGAAACGAATCTAAACCTTAAACAAATGCATTGCACGGGAGTACTTTAGATTCGAGATATCAATCTGTACAATCCTGGCCTAAACCAAGAAATGGCCATTCCAGTCTTGCTTCGGTCATAAATTGAATGAGAAAGGTTGATCTTAGGGAGGGAAGCGAAGAAGGTGTTGAGACAAGATTGGTTAATTCTGAAGGTGTGGCTATTTTATGACTTGTATCAGAATATGGAACTGGCTTGCGGAGTGTAAGTTATCAGTTCTTTGGTATTTTTCTGGATACTGTGCTGTTAACACTTGTTTTTTGTCGAAATAGGTTGAAAACCTATTTATACAAGTCATGATTGAGTGCCCCTGATCTCATAGGAAGTGTAGACAGTTAAGTAGTGGAGGAATGAAGTCGTGTAGAAGTGGTGACCATCATGTTTCGGTCACGAGGGAAGATTGTTCAGCCTTACACCCACTACTCACTTACTGCTATTTAACCGTCCGCCATTTCCTGACACTTTCTCGTAATGGGCGTATTGCACGCCGCACGCTGTAAACCGCCAGACCAATACCCTGATGAACATCCCCCAGTTTCTTGACATGTTTGATGTCTCGAGTATTTTCTTGGAAAATGTGCAGCAAACTGCTGAGTGCAAGACCTAGTTATTCTGACCAATCGCACGCAAGCTAACTGGCAGGTGGTCGTGTGTGATGATCCAAGTCATGAGACTTGCCACAAAGAATAGCATGTGGCGCTATTAGGTTAAACGACTAAGTTATGTGTGAAGCCAATACTCATAAAATATCGTGGCGACTATGATGACATCTTATTGGTCGCCAAAGATTTAACCTAGGACGGTCAATTCGGCTGGCGAAGTTGGACGATTGAGATTGTAATTTATGGAATGGGGTGGCCGTTGATTATGGCCACATCTTGTTGGCGCCTGCTAATGGCATAGTGGCATAATGGCGCCTGCCAGTGGCGCAGTGGTGCCTGCCAGTGGCATAGTGGCGCAGTGGCACCTGCCAGTGAAATTGTGGCATAGTTGGCGCCTGGCGTAACCGCGGCCATTATATTTTGGCATATCGGTGTTAGGTCAAAATATGACTCAACAATATTGGCTCTAGTTGCCGTATCAAGCATAATGCCCTAAGTGGCTTTACTTGGCATGGTTGGCGTAGCGGCCTTGCCTAAATTAGGGTTTGGCATGCCACAACCCTAATTAGCGCGTGTGGCATGTGGCCGCGGCACGTTGACATTTTTTGTGCGGGTAGTGCCATAGCTGCGTCAAAGAAGTTATGGAAAGGCCGTAGTATGGGATCGACCATATGCGCGAGGATAGCCATGGGTGGTCATAGTATGGCGCTATTTTTAGGGTCTTATGGGTCCCACATGGCTTTGGCACGTTGTAGGGTCGAAGTAGCACAATTTAGGCCATGACTAGGAATTAGGGTTTCCTCTTGATTCGACCAATGCACTAAACCAAGAGTTCAGAATACCCTGGTTAGGGTTTATTATGGCGTTGGCCACATACAAAAGTGAGGTAGCATGCGGCTGCGCTGTTATGGCACGTTGGCATGTTGCTGTCGCGGAATAGCATGGCCTGCCAATTAGCATGTTGGCGCGGTTTAGCAAATGGCTAATTGGCATGGCAGCCACTTGGCGTAGTTTTCCCTTTTTAATGCGTGTAGAGGGTTTATAGCAACCTAATTAGTCGATAGGAAAAAGGGCTGGCCAAACATGGGGCGTGGCCACATCTCTAGTGCGTGTGGCGGATTTTTAGCGAGCTGATTGGTCGATAGGAAAGAGGGACGGCAAGCAGCATGGGGCATGGCCATCTGTAGGTTGCGCCTGCTAGGGTGGACTGGCAGGCCATGTGGCGCTACCACGCCTCCTCTGGTAGCTGCTCCTGTTTTACGCGGCTCCTCTTCTATTTCTCGTTTTCTGCTTTTGGTAGGACTTTGCTCCCATTAGTCCATGGCGGGTTAATTTCCTAGCTTTCCTAGGTTTAGTTTCGACCAGCAGGGTCTGAGATATTACGCAGGGCGCAAAAAACCTAATTTTTGCGAATAAGTTAAAGCCAAAACTTGAATCTTGTGAGTTATCACAAAATTCAACAAATTTGATAAATTCTGTGTGTTGACAAAAAATTCTTTTATTCTCGGAGAGCAATTAGCGCGTCTTCTGATTGAGCACTTTCATGCAGACCTTAATTTTGATACTTCGGGAAATTCATGCTACTCAGCTGCGAGTGAACATTAATTGTCATGTCATACCAATACTAAGGGTTCAGCCGGGGAACATAGCATAGGTAAGTATTTAATGAGCCTTACATTAATGAATAATACAGGCAGGATATTGAAATTTACAGAACATTTGGGATTGTTGCTGCATGCACCATTCTGGATAAATTTCATGTAAATATACTGAATTGCTCAATACATTTGTAAGTAGAGAGGCCCGGGCACTCATTACTTCTAAAATGGCTCGGCTTCTTTGCATACGACACATTAAATACATGGTTTTACAATTTTTACCCTGAACTAAAAACCACCATCAACATTAAGTCCCCTGCTTAGTATGTAACAGTGACATTGTTGCGGGGTAAGCACTAGATGGTGACAGACGATGATAAAATCGAAAAGGAGAGACATGTAGAGGTTACCAGGAAAATTCTGACCGTCCTTTGGCAATAGGAACGATCGGCCGATGATCTTCGTACTGGCGCGCTGCTAGTTTGGCCATGGGGCATTGCAGGTCTGAGTGGCTGGTGATTTTGGTGCGCTTCTTGTTCAGCCATGGAGCGGTGATTTTGGCGCGTTGCTTGTTCGGCTATGGAGCAGTGATCTTGGCGCGCTGCTTATTCGGCTATGGAGCGGTGATCTTGGCGCGCTGCTTGTTTGGATATGGAGTATGAGTGTGGTGCGCCCAGCCATGTATTCTTGTTCATGGAGCAAGAAGGAATCCTTCTTCTGTTCAAACTCTAGAAACTCCGTTCGTATGAAAAGGGGTATCGACCCTCTTCTGTTTTTGTTGCTCGTCCGTCTCCGTGCTTTTGTCTGCAGCGTCCGGCTCCTTTTCGTCACTGTCAGCAGCTCGATCATAAGTGTGCCAATCGTCGGCGGCATGGTAAGTTCATCTTGTCTTCGTATTTTAGCTGGGAGTGTAATATCCATGAGTAGTTTGATCAAACTTGGACAAATAGCTCGGTGTGAATGACTTTCTTTGTTAGCGGCGGTAGAGCGAGCATCCACGGCAACAAAGCAATCTTCAATAGTTATAATCAGCAGCAAGGCGAGCCAGGAGAACTTAAGGTAGGTGCTCTCTTCTATTTTGCGCATGTAGCCACCCAACGGTACCATCGATCTTCTCCAGAATGTGTAATAAGGTTCTGACTCCATAAGAATGAGTATCTAACCTCTCCAGTGGATTTCAAAATTTACCAAACTCCATTGCACTCCTGGGATGGATGGATGAATTATATGCTCGGCAATGATCATGTCAGAGTTAATCTTGGAGATTGTGGTTGCATTGTTGATCCATCATTGACTTTAAATTATTTGGTTCCTAGACTGCTGAGCCACAATTAAAATGTTCTTTAAACTCCTGAGTATTGACCGGAATGAAATGGCGTTCATTCTGACTCTTTATCTCATAGGCTCATTCTTGCCCTTCTGATTGCAATAACGATATGCTTGGGATGCTTGTATGGGCAAAATCTTCCGGAGCCATTGGGTGGAGTAGATGAGCTGAGAGGCGTTCTATTTCTGACGTGCTGCTATCAAGTCTTCAAGGACTTCGTTCCAAGCGACATCCTTTGAACCATCTTCTGAATCTTGGATTGTTGTATGGAATGGGATGCGATGAGCAGTCCCCATTTACACTTTAGATCCGATGGCATGGTCGGATACGTGAAAATATCTGTGTGGCGTACTTTTGGAGTCTTTGATGCACGTGTATGGCTTCATGTTGAGAAATTCATGCGGCTCATAAAGCTTTGATAGTGATGATGCTGATATCAGAAATAACCTGGTTGAGGGACGTGAAGGCATCCCATGCTGGCAGTCCCCAGGTGTAATTATCCTGAACTTATTTTCTCCTGAAAGATGTACTTCGATTGCATTTGCTGGTAAGGTGGTTGATGAATTGACGAAAGTAGCAATATTTTGGATCCGTCATTTGTTAATCAATGGGCGAGAGTCGAACTTGATAAACCTGTATTGTATCCAAACTTCTGGCAGCCCATGCACCCCTTCCATAGGAAATTATAAATCTAGAAACATTGAGTCTGACTTCGTCGGCGATGTGGTTGTTTATGCGCAGCTTCGTGTAGGCCTTGGGTAGGCGGTGCTGAGTTCTGAGTAGGTGATGTGGCAGACACGATGCGGTTGGTCTGTGTGGCTTGCTGAGGCGCGACTTTCCTCTTTGCTTCTTCATTGATAAAAACGCTTATGAATGGATGAGCCAAATACTTCTTGTTGGTCAGGCGCCTTCCTGGGAGGTGATGATATCCTTACGTTGAAGAGTGGTGAACTTGTCACAGTTATGACTTCCTGTGTGACCGTCTCTTTTGATTTGAAGAGGTCCTTGACAATGAAGGGATTTCATGTTGAGCCTTAGTCCCCAAGTGTGGTTTACGTGGTTCTATCTTGTATGGTCGGTGGGTTGACCATGATAAAGGTATCACCATCTTGCCTCCGTATTGGCGACTCTATTACTTCCTCAATGGGAAACTAAAATATTCAGAAGTTCAGATTACCTCTGTCTGTAGTGGTTGTTGCTATGATGAAGCTCTGGCTGGAATCAACAAACGAGCAGCCACGGTTCTTGGCAGCAACTGTGATCAAAAAAGATTGTGTTTTCGTGGGAACAAAACAGTTTGGCTAGAGCTTTGACGACTACGGTCATGATCCTTAACAGGGACGAGTGGTGACTACGACCATGGATCTTGGCAAGGAGGAGTGACAGCTACGAGCACGAACCTTGGACGGCCACGACCATAAACATTGACAGGCTTTGATAACTCACGTATGTGAGTTTATTCTCTTTCTTTCTTTTTGTGAAGCGGCTCTTCCCTGAATTCTTGTGTGTGGAAGCTCGCCTATTGTTGCTTGCCTGATACAACATGGTTGAGGTCTGCAAATATGTCTTGACGCTGCGCCTTGGGGAAGTATAGAATCTCACAAAAATGCTCCATCATGGACTATACATTTTTGTGGACGGAGTCCCCAGAAATCATGCAGCTCCTGACGGGAAGAGGATCTTTGTGGACTCCCTCAATGCTTAGTTGTAGTTCTCCTACACCCACTTTTTTCTTTGAAAATGCGCTTCTATTTGTTGCAATCGCTGGCAGGGTAATTGACGAACCTATGGTAACGACAATATTTGGGATTTTCCATTTCTTCTTCAGTTGGAGGGCGATAGGAGGTAGCTTGATGATGTCATCTTGAATCCACATTTCTAGGAGTTCTATTACCTCTTCAATCGAAAACGGGAAGGTTAGAGCAGCCTCTCTAGTTTCTTATTGCTGTATATGAGTCCTAGTCGCGGCCTTCAGAGGTGAAGCCGTCTGATGTGGCTCCTGGAGCGAACGTTGAAGCGGCTCCTGGAGCGAAATGTTTAAGCGGAGCGGCTTCTGAAGAGTACGTTGAAACGGCTTCTAGAGCGAAACGTTGAAGCGGCTTCTGGAGAGAACTCCGGTGAGGGCACCATTAACCCTTGACTTTGAAAAATGAGTTGATATGATATGGCAGATGGGACTCATGGGAAATAATACGCTTCTTCTGTTTGATTTTCCCTTACAACTCTCAGAGTCTTGACGGTTACAATGTTGAAGTCAGAGGACGCGTCAGTGCATTTTCAAACTCGACTCCTTTCAGGTGAGTAGTGGTTAGAAGTCCCCAGTTACATTTACCAGCCGTACCTCCCAAGAGAGACTGGGATTTCGGGGTAGCTTCTCCAATTGAAAACAATCGCCTGCCCGACACAACAATGGTTGAGGGATGAAAATATATCTCGGCGCTGCGCCTTGGAGAAATAGAGAATCTCACACACATGTTCCATCATAGATTGCACGGTTTCGTGAACAGAGTCCCTAGAAAGCATTAATGCACAACTCCACCAATTGATGTTCGGTCACATTTGGATCATGACAATCTAACGCCTGAATTCTAAATCTCTTGACATAATCATTCGGATGTTCGTTATTTCGCTCCTTCTGAGTTGTGGCCATGTCCGTCTGGGTTTTGGCAAGAATTTCCCGTCTCTCCATTAAATCGATAATGGTAATGGGAGGTTGGTTTCCTCTGGCTCTTCCAGTCTCTCGTCCTAACGAAGAAGTGTTAGTATCCCTGGTGATGATTTGAGGCGTCATGCTCGAAGAAACATTAGGAGTAGTGGCGGCTCTAGCTCTGGTAATAGGAGGCGTCACGCCAGAGGGGATGCTTCCGGTGCTGCTGGTGCTAGAGGATGTAACGCTATGGGATGTGTTGACTGCGCTTGAGGACGGTACATTGGTGTCGGCCATTCCCTTTTTCTCTCGTTCAATACAGCCACATACACTGTCTGCGTTGTTGGCGGAGGCACAGACCTCAGACAAGGATTCAACATTTTGTGTCATCTCTGAAATTGGTGGCGTTCTCTGAGCGAATGTTTGCTGGCTCTTTCCACAGCCGGTTTGCCATACTCTTTTATGAGACAAAATGTCTTATTTTGCTGCTTGAAAACACCAGCTTGATTTGCGACAACATCTTCTAACATTTTTGCCATACCTTCTATGGTGATTGGGTTTCGAGCATTGGCGGCTTTGGAAGTGTTTGGGATGGCCGGGGTAACTCATGAAGCGGAAAGTTGGGATTGGTGATTGAAGTGAATTCTGGTTAATGATTGAATTTAGACCTAAGATCCACCATCTTGAGTTTGGGAAGATTGGAATGAAAATTGAGAAATTGGCTTCGCAACCGAGAGATTAATCTCCAACTGTGGTCGCCAGTTGTTTTGGGGTAAAAACTATTTCTACTGGTTTTGGTAAATTTGGGTATGTTGAAGAGAAACGAATCTAAACCTTAAACAAATGCACTGCATGGGAGTACTTAGATTCGAGATATCAATCTGTACAATCCTGGCGTAAACCAAGAAATGTACGTTCTAGTCTTGCTTCGGTCACAAATTGAAGGAGAAGGGTTGATCTTAGGGAGGGAAGCAAAGAAGATGTTGAGACCAGAATGGTTAATTCTGAAGGTGTGGCTATTTTATGACTTGTATCAGAATATGGAACTGGCTTGCGGAGTGTAAGCTATCATTTCTTTGGTATTTTCTGGATACTGTGTTGTTAACACTTGTTTTTTATCGAAATAAGTTGAAAACCTATTTATACAAGTCATGATTGAGTGCCCCTGATTTCATAGGAAGTGTAGACAGTTAAGTAGTGGAGAAGTGAAGTCGTGTAGAAGTGGTGACCATCATGTTTCCGTCACGAGGGAAGATTGGTCAACCTTACACCCACTACTCACTTACTGCTCATTAACCATCCGTTATTTCCTGACACTTTCTCGTAATAGGCGCATTGCACGCCGCACGCTGTAAACCGCCGCACCAATACCCCAATGAACATCCCCCAGTTTTGTGACATGTTTGATGTCTCGAGTATTTTCGTGGAAAATGTGAATCAAACTGCTGAGTGGGTCTTGTGTGCAAGACCTAGTTATTCTGACCAATCGCGCGCAAGCTAAGTGGAAGGTGGTCATGTGTGATGAGCCAAGTCATGAGACTTGCCGCAAAGAACAGCATGTGGCGCTATTAGGTTAAACAACTAAGTTATGTGTGAAGCCAATACTTATAAAATATCGTGGCGACTATGATGACATCTTGTTGGTCGCCTAAGATTTAACCTAGACCGATCTATTCGGCTGGCGAAGGTTGACGGCTGAGATTGTAATTTATGGAAGGGGGTGGCCGTTGATTATGGCCACATCTTGTTGGCGCCTGCTAATGGCATAGTGGCATAATGGCGCCTGCCAGTGGCATAGTGGCGCAGTGGCACCTGCCAGTGACATTGTGGCATAGTTGGCGCCTGGCGTAGCTGCGACCATTATATTTTAGCATATCGGTGTTAGGTCCAAATATGACTCAACAATATTGGCTCTAGTTGCCGTATCAAGCTTAATGCCCTAGGTGGCTTTACTTGGCATGGTTGGCGTAGCGGCCTTGCCTAAATTAGGGTTTGGCATGCCACAGCCCTAATTAGCGTGTGTGGCATGTTGCCGCGGCACGGTGACATTTTTTGTGCGGATAGTGCCATGGTCGCGTCAAAGAAGTTATGGCAAGGCCGTAGTGTGGGAACGACCATAGGCGCGAAGAAAGCCATGGGTGGCCATAGTATGGCGCCATTTTTAGGGTCTTATGGGTCCCACATGGCTTGTGGCACGTTGTAGAGTTGAAGTAGCAAAATTTAGGCCATGACTAGGAATTAGGGTTTCCTCTTGATTCGACCAATGCCACTAAACCAAGAGTTCAGGATACCCTGGTTAGGGTATGTTATGGCGTTGGCCACAGACAAAAGTGAAGTAGCACGCGGCTGCGCTATTATGGCACGTTTGCATGTTGCTGCCGCGGAATGGTATGGCCTGCCAATTAGCATGTGAGCGCGGTTTGGCAAATAGATAATTGGCATGGCAGCCATTTGGCGCAGTTTGCCCTTTCTAATGTGCGTAGCGGGTTTAGAGCGACCTAATTGGTCGATAGGAAAGAGGGGCGGCCAAACATGAGGCGTGGCCACATCTCTAGTGCGTGTTTCGGATTTTTAGCGACCTGATTGGTCGATAGGAAAGAGGGACGGCAAGCAGCATGGGGCATGGCCATCTGCAGGTGGCGCCTGCTAGGGTGGACTGGCAGGCCGTATGGTGCGACCATGCCTCCTCTGGTTGATTCTCCTGTTTTTCGCGGCTCCTCTTCTATTTCTTGTTTTCTGATTTTGGTAGGACTTTGCTCCTTTTAGTCCATGGCGGATTAATTGCCTAGCTTGCCTAGGTTTAGTTTCGACCAGCAAGGTCTGAGATATTGCGCAGGGTGCAAAAAACCTAATTTTTGCGAATTAGTTAAAGCAAAAACTTGAATCTTGTAAGCTATCACAAAATTGAACAAATTTTATAAATTCTGTGTGTTGACACAAAATTCTTTTATTCTCAGAGAGCAATTAGCGCGTCTTCTGATTAAGCACTTTCATGCAGACCTTAATTTTGATACTTCGGGAAATTCATGCTACTCAGCTGCAAGTGAACACTAATTGTCATGTCATACCAATACTAAGGGTTCAGCCGGGGAACATAGCATAGGAAAGTATTCAATGAGCCTTACATTAATGAATAATATAGGCAGGATATTGAAATTTACATAACATTTGGGATTGTTGCTGCATGCACCATTCTGGATAAATTTCATGTAAATATACTGAATTGCTCAATACATGTGTGAGTAGAGAGGCCCGGGCACTCATTACTTCTAAAATGGCTCGGTCTCTTTGCAGACGGCGCATTAAATACAGGGTTTTACAATTTTAACCCTGAACTAAAAACAACCATCAACAATATGTTTGAATCTAGGTTTAGAAATCTATTTGCAGTAGACAAAGTCCATCAAACCTCACGAATTCGGAACACTCGGTTAGCTGGGAAGCCTGAATTACTAACAACCTCTCAAGAACAATCCAAAAAAAAACAAAAAAGTAGTTTAAAAGTATATCTTGAGGAAGCACAATGTCTAGGATGAAGAGAACTTTTTGATTTCTATTTATCTCGTACTTGATCCATGATTACGAAAACCTCAAAGATTAATAAAAAAAAGATCCGGATTCAAGAACTACTAGGTAAAAGATAGTCTGACCAGGCTTCATGAATCCCTAAGTGAGTATCCAAAGTCGTAACATAGATCTATGAAGAACCTAGGTTATAGATGAAGACTTTATCTTTTAGCAACTATGAAACATGAGTATCACGTATTGAGAAATCATGTTGCAAGAGTCTTTTTATATATAGATTTTCAAGGCTCTAAGTGGCTATGAATTCAAGATAGGGTTGGTTGGAAGTCAAGCAAACACTTTCTCAGTCTAAATGAAATTCTTATTAGGAATTTATGTAAGCATGTGAGAAGTCTACCTTGAAATTACACAGAAGATTATGTATTATGGTCTAGGGTTGTGGAACCGTGCACAGTGATGGTTCATAGAAGCTTAGTAGCCTTTAAACTTACAAGCGTATAGCGGTGTTCAGTAATAACACTCTAGACTAATCAATGATCCACAAACACAAAGTGATTTAGTGAATAAAGTTGTCTTAGAAGTGTCTGTGAAAGTCTTATAAAAGTTGAACATACATGTATAATAGTTTGTGACCTTTTGTTAATACCGAACTGGCCAGTTTGCAAACCTCTGTCAGTTCAAGAAACAAATCCAAAAGGTTCGCAAACCGGGTTTGAAAACCTTGGTAGTGAGTGAGTGACAGACCTGAATGGTTCATGATGTAATTTTAGATAGTGGTAAGAAATGAGGTTGTCGTTCACTCGGATTCGTAGAGATTAAAGTTTTTAAAAATACTAAATAAATATATACAAAGACTATTAACAATGGGCGAGAGGTACCGGGACTAAGGATTTAGTCAATCTTTATAACATAAGGTTCACTTATTTATTCTCAACAATTTTAGCTCAAGAAATATAAACATGGACTCTATTTTTGCCAAGGTAGATTCTCAAAACATTGATTGTAAATGTTAAGCATGGGACATCAAATCACCTAAGCTAAGCATGACCCATCTAATCAAATGACAACCAATTTAATCAAATCATATTTCAATTAATTTTAATGCAAAAGTCATAAAAAGAATAAAAATAAATTTACCCATGTATGAAGTTCGGCCTCCTCCATCGTCCCAGTGTTGGGGTTTAACTCATCATGTCGAAAACACACTCAAAATATGTATTCATGGCTCAAAAAGTGTTTACAAGAAGAGAAAATAATGAAACAGGAAATCTGCAACAGCACAGGTGCGTTACAGACCGACTGTTTCAACTCTCAACTGTTATGATGAAGATAATCGTTACAAATCTGAAGATAAATGTTGCAGAAGAGGATGAAGAAACTGTTACAATGAAGATAAATGTTGCAAACCAGTTGAAGAAACTGTTACAACGAAGATAAATGTTGCAAACCAGTTGAAGAAACCGTCGCTGTTTCCCTGTTCTTCACGAGCAGCAGCAGCAACAACAACAGAGTTCTGAAAACTCTTGATTCACGCCTCCTGAGATCTCCTCTCGACCCCAAACTCTCGACACACCTTCTATGGAACCTTGTGACTCTATTTATACACCAAAATCCTAAAAATCACGCGTCAATTACACAAAATAATTCTCATTTACTCCCATGCATGGAAAAGAATAATTTCCATTTTTTGATTAATTATGCGTCTAATCTCGTGCTGCACACACCAGGAGCATTCCTTCACGTCCCATAATAAGTTAGGAACGCATAAGCCACAAGAAAACTTCCCAAATTTACCAAAAATTCTGAAAATATCTTACGGGAATATCACGCATGTTTTGCTCTACACTTGAATTCTAGCCAATTATGGTCGAAACCAAAGACCATACCACGTTTATATGGGTCCTAGGAATGATCCCAATCAATTCCATCCCTTTAGTCTCTCTGAAATGACTCCAAAAATCTGACTGAAAATCTGCCATGGATAAACATAATTTTCCCTCCTTTTTTTGTTTTTAAACGTGAAGGAGAAGGGGGTGCCCCTTATCCGCTGCTGGATTCCGAATAACAAATGTCCCTTGGGTGCCTTTAGAAAACTTTTCGAGCCGATTTTTCCAAAAATGTTTATTGCCCAAAAATACCTACAAACACATAAAACACCATAATAAGTACAAAAATGGGTACTAACAATATACACAATAGAGATGAAAATAGACACATAAATGCGTCTATCAGTTCACAACCCTGGCATTTCGTGACCGAGAGACCCAAGGGGATTCCAAACCTTGACGGCTCACGAAGTTAGTAGATAGTAGTTGCAAACCGGGTTTGAAACCTATCTAATTCCCGAACTCAGTAGTAAAGGGTACGCAGACCGGGTTTGCAAACTTCTATAGTTCATGGAATTTAGACTGACTTTTGGTAACAAAAACAAGTGTGTACCTTGTGCCAATTTCATAGCTCTCATAATTGATTTGAGACTTTCCTAATAGCCATAGAAAATATGCACTGTTACTTGGGCAATTTCCAAATGATCAACTTGAAACAAAAATAGTTTGTGATAATAAATTGTTCTAATTAAGATTGTTAAGGATCTATGAACATCCATTGCTTGAATCATATTTCGACAGTTTAAGACAAGCTTGAATTCAAAAACAAATCTTTGCAATATAAAATCTACTAAAATCATATGACATAGTCTCATAAGAAAGAATGTTAAATTCCGTAAGTAAATATGGCAGGTCAGTCTTCACATATCTCTTTGTTGATGAAGTTCTCGCAAATGTCTTTATTTGTTATCCAGCCTTCAATCTTCGAGGGTTATTTCATGGCGTCTGATACTCAAATACCATACTTTAATCCTATTCCGATACCTGACTTTAGGAGACTAGAAATTAAGATATAGTTTTTTACATCTAATATCGACAACAAGCTTGAGATCGGAAAACTTGTGAGTTCGATGCTCTAACAACATGACGTAGCGAATGTCATGTAGATTTATTTTCTGTACTTATGATGCATATCCACTTCAAGGACAACGTCTCACTTGAGAAATACACTATAATGATGCATTTCAGTAATCAATACAACAACATGGTTTTTCCTAGCTTGGGTAAGCAGTACTGGTAAATGTCGCATCTCTTGGTAAGGGACATAGTAATGCGATGTATCACTTGTACCACGTGCATCAAAAGTTCGTGATAACATAACCTTTTCAATGGCGCATCATTGACGAGTAGTGAATTTTAGGACAAGTTGCATCACTTGCTCTAAGTGTCCACCGTATATTCAAGATGACGCATAATCAATAACACATTCTAGATAACACAACACAGGCTCGAGATGATGCTTCATCTTGTGTAATGAAGCATCATCCTAGAGTATGCATCATGCGAAAAATTTGGGTGTTATCGAACACCATTTGGTAAAATAAAGAGATGAGTAACGATTGGGTTTCATTGGATTCAACATTTTTTGCTTCCCATCGTACATAGTGGATTTCAAGTTTGGCATGTGTGTCTATCCGAACATCTAATTGATTTACATCCATCTGATCGGGCATACTAACAGATTATATGCGGGCGGATCCGATGACTTTCAAATTTCTCAGTAACATATGCAAAGAAAAATAAAAAATGTCAAGAGTTGATTTAGTATATAAATTATGATTTTTATGATCTTCTAATGAATGGTCGTATGGTATCAGCATCAGTGTTCGACTTTCGTGCATGATGTGGTGATAAAATTAATTATGATAGGCTTTGGTTGATGAATTATATCGATCGAAATAAGGTGAATTGTCTAAGGTAAATTGTCTCAAATAAAGCAGTATATGTAGTAGCTTATGAAGGATTAACCACATTTGGATCTCTATTTACGGTGTTATTGGAAATTAATCAATTTTTTTATGTAATTTTTTCATATCTTTGTATTGTCGTCTTTAACCTTTATAGATAATCATCCAAAAAAATTATATTATATGATGATTCCTGAACTGACCCATATCTTCCGTATATCCCGTAATACTCTTTATCTAATTGGTTCGGATGCCCGATAAGTTTTTAAGATAGTGCCCGCATCCAATCCAATATTCATTAAATTTCAATATCGTTCCCATACTGAATGCGTCAATACATGGATCAGGAACCCACCAACAATAAATTAGGTAGGCTGGCCCTAGGAGGATGCAAGATCTTTCTTTTACCTATAAACGTATGAAACTAATTTTGCACGAGTCTAGCCAACAGAGCATCTGCAAACCGGATCAACAGACCAATAAAAATTTCAGGAAATTTGATGAGTTGAAAGATGTTTGCTCTTGGGTCTAGAGAAGTATCCTCTTTGGTACATAAATTGTGACTAAATAGAAATATTCCTTTGGTCTATGAGATGTGGTATTAAGGTTAATATATGATTAGATTGCTGGGTTATCTGTCTTGACAGCTCACCTAACTAGTTCATAGTTTATTTAATATTATTAGTGACTATGATGTTTTCATCTCTAACACTAAAAATTGGAATGTAAATCTAGTTAGATATTTTTCTATCATGACAATGCCAGCAAGATTCTTTTTATGGGTGTTCCATCTACTGGTGTTGATTAGGGGTGCCAACGGGTCCAATTGGGTCCGGGTAGTGCACTACCCGGAACCAGATCCGGTTATTTGAATTGGTTCTGAATCCTAACGGTTCCGGGTCCGGTTCTCAAATGTACGGACCCGAAACCGGACCCGATAAAAATGACGGATAATTATCGGTTCCGGGTAGGTATCGGTTATTTTCTCAAGTGTTTCATAGTGTAATTTAAAATCAATTTGGAGTCCAAATATCAAAGACTCAATACACACAAAGATAATGTTATCCAACGTATTACCAAAATAAGATCAAGATGAGAGGAAGTTCAAAGTATATGTAGTCTGCATGCTAAGTAGAGAAATCAAAGTACAGACAATGATTAACGAATAAATAGAGTATTCCATCACATTGACTAGAGAAGACAAATATGGCAAGATTCAAGCATGAGTTAAAGCACTAACAACAAATGGAGCTCTTCGTTTTAAGTTTCTGATAGAGATAAACACGACAAGATTAAAGCATGAGTTAAGTACTAAAAACAAATTGAGCTCTTAGTTTTAAGTTTCTGATGAAGGCCCACGTATACACTCACCTTGCAGGGTCTTTTCATGAGATGAATAGCTTAATTAGTTTTTGAATCTTAGGACAGTAAACTAAGGATCGACTAATCTATTTGAGAAAACTTTCGGAACACCAGCAGCAACTCATTCATCTAGTGTTGGTTTTCAATAAAAAGAAATGAAAAGATTGAAAAATTATAACCTAAGAGAGAGTTCGATAATAAAGAAAAGACACAGAAAGATTGGAAACCTTTAACCTAAAAGTGAAAGAAAAAGATATTTACAAGAGAAATACAGAGGCAATAGAGGATATTTCGCGATCTTGTAACACATTTCAGGGATTTAAGGAAAATGAGTCGGGTACCCGATACCTGATGGGTACCCGTCGGATAGAACCGATAAGGACCCGAATTTTGTCGGTTCCTAACGGGTCTACCCGCCAGGTATTATATATGCTAATGGGTCCGATAGTGGGACCCGGAACCGGACCCGACTCACTCGGTTCCGATTCGGTTTCGGGTAATCGGGTACCCGTTGGCAGCCATAGTGTTGATATTTCCATCTGGAGTTCGCTTAAAAAAAAAAGTGGTTATATATAATACTATTTTTAGGTCCATGATAATAAACCATATGCCTCAGTCTCAAATCCTATTGATACTTGGAAACAAATATCGAGCACTAAGATTCCTTATAAAACTCAATTAATTATGGTGATATTTAAAGTAAATGTTACCCGGTTGAGACAATATAACTAGATATAAATCTGAAATTGAGACTCATTATAGACTACGCAAATCACATAAAGAAACACTTTCTCATTTGTTTATAGATAGCGTTTATACTGAATCTATTTAGTTTGGTTTAGACATTAATGTATTTAGGTAATATTCAGAATCATCCTGGTAATTTTTTGAATTGGATTTGAAGTTGGTTTAGTCCTGAAACTAGTATAAATGAGATTAATTTTTTCAGATAATAAGGATTTAGTCTACAAATGCATGATAATTGTTTGGATGATTTGGAAAGACAGATGCAGTCTTACTTTACAGAAAACTAAAGCAGTGTGTGTTCAGACTATTGAAAAAATTCAGAATTTCGGTTATCAAGGTAGTCATGTTGAGGATAACAACTCTACTGATTTCTCTTGTAACGTGCTAGTGAAGGTTTGGATTCCACCAGAAAAGGCTTTCTAAGAATCAATATGGGTGCTTTTTTTTACTGAAACAACTGGACAAGGAAGCATTTGGCTAATAATTCATAATTTCACAGGTAGATACTATGGGGCCAGAGGTAGAGATTTTGATGGAAGATTTAATAAAGAATTTGGAGTATAGCAGTTGGAGTGTTCGGTAATAAAACAAGCTATCATCCGGACGCAAAGTTTAAGACATGAAAAGGTTATTTTTTAGTCGAGACTCTATGAATGAAGATAAATCCACTGTTCAGCGGTTTCATTTTGGATATCAAATATATGTATAAGATAGTATTTTATAATTATGCAAGTCAGTTAATAGTAGATTAGATACCATTGTTGCCTACTCTCTAGCCAAAAAATTCTAGAGAATTTTGAGTTCTATAATTAAGTTTGTTCATTTTGTTCCCTCTATGGAATCAACAAACATGAAAAATGAGTGGTCGAACCAACAAATTTGTTGGTTTGTTGAGTGAGGACCAACATTAATTAGCCGCGCGTTTAGTCTAGAACCGCGCCGGCGAAGTCAACCCGCTGGTGGGTGAAGCAAAGCCACGCGGTTTGAGTTAATCCGCAAGCGGGTAATATTAATCCTCCAGCGGTTGATTATCAAATGCCAAAGGCTACATCTGAACGGCTAGAACCATTCATCATCCAACGGTTAGAAATTTAAACCTTATAAATACTCCTCATTTCAACTTCAAGTTCACACATTCTATACCTCTAAACCTCACTCACTCAAAAATCATATTCAAGAATGCCTCCCAGAGTTGGTTGTCCTAGACTCACTCTAGAAGAGGATTTAACTATTTGTAGAGCTTATGTTTTTCAAACAAACAATATCAATGGAGATGAAGCCGAGTCGAAGATAACGTTTTGGGAAAAAAAATTAAGAAAGTTCGTCGCAGAAACAAGGAACCAGTTTAACCATGATATGACAGGATTGTCGCATCGTTTTACTGTAATTAATCGGGAGGTATCGGAATTCCTAGGTCTACTAGTGCACAATCACAAAAATAAACTGAACAGTGAAGTTGTAGATGAAGTGGAACCGAGAAAACTATCGGAGTGGGAAGTATCTCACGGGTGACCTTTCGCCTTCCAAGATTGTTTCAACATTCTTAGAGAGCTCAACAGATTCAACCCCTTCGGCATCTAGGAATTCTAGAAGGCGGCTATTAAATGAGGATGTTAATTGACGGATATATAGTAGTTTCTTTAATCTAATGTATTTGCTTTAATCTGATGTAGTTGGTTTAATCCAATGTAGTATGTTTTTATTATAAGAAAGGTTTAAATTAGTTATGATATTGAAAATGTAAATGCAAATAAATTTTTATTGAATAGATAAACATAACACAACATAACACCAAAATAAAATATCTATCAAAACAAAACGATGGTGAATCAATTCGTTACTACAATTTGATCAGTCCACTCTACTAAGAAAACACCTTAGACATTTCCAAAAGTGCTTTCCGTATGTGCCTTAACCTGTAGAAGTGTGGAAATGCATAAAATCCAATAATTCTTTGTGGACAATGTTTGTATTCGTGATCTCCATCTCCACAATGCTCGTAGTGTAATAACTTCTTCTTCAATTTGGCTTTAAGTTTGAATTTTCTGCAAAGTGTTGCAAACTTTTCTTTTTCTTCTTTAACCTTCATAGCATCATCTAGCATATGTGGTTCCTCTGGACAGTTGGGATCTTGACACTGCAAATGCCTGAGCTATTCTGGTTTTGATTAAATCACCATTCTGATACGTGAACAACCTTCCCGAGGACACTCTGAATACATCCAAAGGAATTGCATCAGACTGTGTTTATCCATGAAACATAATGGAAAAACCTCTTTTGCTTCGACACATAATATTTGCTTCGCTTTGCTTTTAGAAAACATGGTGGATATTGTTGGCTAAGAAAGATTTCCGTTAGTTTGGTTGAGAATCAAAGTTAGTGCTCTACTTATAAAAAAAAAAATAGTCGTAGGTAATTCAAATGGGCGGTCTAGATAAAGCAGCACGATTTTACTTTGATCGCCAACGACTACAATTCCAACGGCTCTATTTTTCTTACCCTATAAATTCAACTCTTCCAATCTTCTTTTTTTTTTCTTCTAAAAATCATCATCTCTCAATCTGCAGAAAAATGTCTGCTAGAATTCGTGGTCCAAAGTTTACTGAAGAAGAGGATTTAGCTAATGCAAAGCCTATGTTTTTCATAGGGTAGTCGTTGGTATGCGCGATCACGACAGGTCTTTTCGGGAGAACATTTTTACAACTATTAAATCTTGGTAGTAACACTTCATCAAACACCTTATGGGCAATTTGTTTATCCTCATATCTACCAACCAAAATTGATACATCTAGTTCTCCTATATCATCACAATCATTAGGTATAATCCTTACTTGGTTATGGAGACTTTCAAGTTTCCAATTAGGTTGTGTTTGATAGGAGTTAATTCCATGGAATTAGCCATCTTTCCATGGAATAGCGTGTTTTCCGTTGTTTGTTCAAAAATCTGTTTCCATGGAATTGCAATAAAAGCGTGGCCTAAAGTATGTTTTCAACTTAATTATGTGGAATTCCATGGAAAGTCTTTCCTTGCCTCCCCCAGGAAACTGATTCCATGGAAACACTTTCCATGGAATTGTTTCCTTTCTCTGTTATCAAACACATCCTTATATTCTTCACAAATTTCTCTCATTCTTTGATACATATTATCAAACACTTCATGTACAATATTCATCAACACATCCTTTGAATGAATCCTACCTAAGTTAACTTTCTTTTTGAAACCATAGTGAAATCAACATAAGATTGAAAAACCCAATCTGAAAACACTATCAAAGAACATAATAATCAACCCAAAATACTTGATAAAGAGATTAGTAGTGTTCACCATAAGAGCAAATATCTTCACCACCACCTTTCCTTGAGAATCAAACCAAAGATCTTGATACCAAATGATAAGAAGCGAAAGCTTACAATTGATATAAATTAAAATAAATAAATTGAAATGATAAATAATCACCGACCAAGAGTTAGGGGGATCGGACTGAGTCAAGCTTTGCGATTGACTCAAGATTTTTTTTCTTCATTCAGATCTTAAATTTCGTGCAAACCTTCATTAATTCAGGTGAATTTTAGAGTTTTAATCCTCTTTTCATCAACTACCCATGAATTCTAGTCATTAATTCAGGTGTTTTCATGGATTCTGGTCTGAAAAACAACTGTTCCGATGAATCTCATTCAGAAAAGTTAGGTTTTAATAATGGAAATATTTTATCAAAAATTTCTACGATTGAATTACCTGATGATCTGTTTGAAGAAGGTGTAATTCCATGGAAATTTTCTCTCATAGGAAGATTAAACCTACAGAGGATTAAATTTGTTGATGTTGCTGTTATTTTACGTCAACAATGGAAATTAACTGGAGATTGTCAACTCATTCCATTAGGAAGAGGTTTCTTTACTATTAAGTTAGATAATGAAATTGATCGTCAGGTTATCAAAGCTGGTTAGTGGGAAGTTAATGATCAGGTTTTACAAGTAAGAAATTGGATTTCAAATTTTAGACCATCAAATATTCGTACATCTAAAGCTCAAGTTTGGGTTCGATTTCTTGGTCTGGGTTTGGAATTATGGAAGGAGAAGATATTATTCACCATGTAAGGAAATTGGTACTCCCATTAAGATTGCAACTGCAAAGTGTGAAGTTGGTTATTATGCAAACGTTTTGGTTGAGGTGGATTTTGCTCAACCAATTCCGAAAAAAATTTGGATTAACACCAAATATGGTGGTTTCATTCAAAATATTTCAATTCCTGTTTATCCAAAATTTTGTCATACTTGCAAGATTATTGGTCACTTAACTAAAAAATGCAGAGTTGAACAAAACAAAAGCTACACTGCAGGTAAAGCCACTCAAAATCCTAAGGTTAATACAGTAGATCATCATACTCCTTTTGATATTTGTGATAGATCTGAAGTTCAAAATACTCCATTAAGGGTACAAGATAGTAATCATAACTATGTTCATGAGCAACTACCAGCAGAGGATTCAATTATTAGAAACATTTTGACTCCAGAGATACAACAAGTTACTAATTGTCCAAAATCTAGTTTAGTTGGAGGAAGGTTTAATGCCTTGGATTCAAATGTGAGTAATGATTTAGAAAGTGATGAACAAGAAATTGCAGTTGAATCAGTGATATTAGAAATTCCACAAATATTGAGGATTGTTGAGAGTAATAACTTGGATAACAGTACTGTAAAATTTGTGAATGGGACAAATGGTACTGTATCCAATATACCAGTTCAAGTTACTTCATGGGCCAAAGTAGTGGAGAAGGAAATGGTTACTTCAACATCAGACAGTACTTCTGCTTCTACAAGTGTTTCTGATAGAACAAAGGTTAGTTCTCCAGCTCCATTGAATAATAAGTATAATTTTAGAAAGAATCCTGGTAAAGGGGGTACCAGGAACCCTCCATCTAAATAATGAAGATAATGTTTTGGAATGTCAGGGGCCCGGAAATAGTAAGGGTTCAGGACAAACTTTGGTCATTAGTAAATCAGTTCAATCCATCTTTAATCTGGGTAGCAGAACCTAAAATATCTTGTAGTTCTTATTTTTGTAATAAATTGAATCTACCAGGAATGCAAAGCATGATGATTCATAACTCAAATTCAGGAAATAAAGGGAACATTTGGTTGTTCTGGAATAAGAATTTATCTCATCCTCAAGTTGTTTCAATTTCTAGTCAAATGATAACTGTCAGTGTTGATGATGTCCTAGTATCTGGAGTTCATGCTCATGTCAAAGTTGTTCAGAGAAGATTTCTGTGGTCTGAAATGGAGCTAATAGGTGCACTGAATAAACCTTGGATAGTATTGGGTGATTTTAATGCAGTGTTATGTCAAGAAAAAAAAGTGGGAGGAAGACTTCCTAATAGAAATGCAATGATGGAATTAAATGATTATCTAAATAATTGTGGGTTACTTCAAGCTCCTAAAACTGGATTACAGTATTCATGGTCTAATTGTCAGCATGGCAGTAAAATAATTTTATGTAATTTAGACAGAGTGGTATTTAACCAAAAGTGGCTACAAATCTATGGAGATTGGGGTTACAAAGTTGGGCTGAGAATAATATCAGATCATGCTCCTCTGTTAGGTGGTTGTGCAAGCATTCCTAAGCCTAAAAACATTCCCAGAAAATTTCAAAAGATGTGGCTCAGTCATCCAACTTTCTTACAAGTTGTTCAAAACTGCTGGAATAATCAAGTTGAAGGTGATCCTGCATACATTTTTTTGCATAAACTTAAGGAGCTTAAAAAGGTATTAAATGCATGGAATTGGAGTGTATTTGGAGATGTGAGAGTTAAAATACAAGAAGCGGAAGATAAAGTAAAAGTTGCAATGCAGCTATCTGACAATAATCCTTATGACACGGAACTTTTGGATCAACTTGTACAAGCTCAAAATGAGCATGCTAGCAGAGAGACACAAGAAAATACATTGTTGACACAAAAATCCAGAGTTAAGTGGATAACTGAAGGATCTGCCAATACAAGCTTTTTTCGCACAAATATGAAAATAAGAAATGCTAGAAATTTAATTTGTGAGCTTGAAAATGAAGAAGGAAATGTGATGGCTGATGATCGGTGCATAATAATGCATAATTCTAGATCTTTTTGCTGTCTTTTATCACATCTTTAATGCCTTCATGTTCTATTTTGCGACAAATCTTGTATCATGAGCACATCTCCTTTAATGGGTAATTTTGTCGAAATAATCTCTTTTTGTGTTGTGTTTAAGGTGGTTGAGTAAACGGTGAACAAGAGGTGAGCGAGAATGTAAACGGAGCATAAGAGGAAGTGGGAATGTCGCACCGCTACACTAGGGAGCTGTTAGCTGAGCATGTGCAGAGATGAACCTACCAAAGTCAATGGAACAACAGTTGTGGTCAAGGAGTGCAAAAGTTAATCAAATCTGATCAATGGTCTAAAGTTCTCAGATCATGTTTGAAGTCAAGAAGGTCAACAATCTTACCCTTGAACATCTAAACAAGATGCACATGCTTAACACTTGGTGAACCCCTTTACTCTTTCCCCTTTTCGTTCCCAAAATCAGAAGAAAAAAAAAAGTAGAAAACCTATCTTCTCAAACAGTCACTGCCATTGCCCATACTCTCTCAACTGCCCCCCTTTCTCTTCCATGTTTCAACTGTGCAACCATGAATGATTCATCACTCTCAAATCACCTACTCCCTTTATAGTTAAATCACTCGGTTCACCTCTCCATGTACCTCTCTGTCCATACACTCAATTCACGGTACCATCTATTGAGTTACAAGGAAGACAAGAAATCTAAAATTGTCAAAGTGAAGTGAAGATTTCCGTATGAAATCAGTTTAAAGACTCTCAATTGCAGCATGTATATGACGTCAATGGAGTGGTTGAAGACTGTGGAGTACATCTCAGTTATATTTGGTGAGTGAGTGACATCTCAAATCCCTAATTTCAATTCATAATTTCAGTTGTACTGTTGAGAAACAAAAACCCAATTTAGGGTGAAATTGATGTATAAATAGGGGGGTCTTTCTATATTGTGGATATCCAAGTGAGAAGGATCATAAGTAGAAAATCAACTGTAACCTATCTTCTCAAAGAAAAACCGTCCTTGGTAGAAATCAGTTGAACAAAAAGAAATTTGCATGAATGATTTTATCTATCTTTGAATTTCGTATGTCTCCTGTTTTTGCTATGTTCTAAGTTTATAAGCTAGGGATTAGATGAAGCCCTTAATTTAACTCTAGGATATTTGTGCTGATGTTATTGTTCTTGTTGTGCTTGAATGATTAAGGATAAATTTAATTTTGTGTTACAACATATTACTTTCACCTTGTTTGTTATGCAACCTAGGTAGTCAGAATAATTCTATGTTGTACTTCAACTTGTGCTTAATTGATTGTTGTTAATCTGTGATTAGTTGTGCTGTAATAAGACAGCTAATGCTAGGGATTAATTCCTTAGTTGATGTTAAATCATCCATCTGAAGATAGCCTTGGATATGCGGCTGACTCGAATCTTCCCCGCTGTCTACTATAAGGAACAAGAATAGTTTCATTAGCCGAATAATATGGTGTAGGTTAAGTGGTGAATTCAATTTCCCTAGTGCCTTCTCTTATTTCATTTACATTTTTGTTCTTTAGTTTAAATCTCATAAAAAGCAATTTTCTCGTCGTATCGACAACCCCCTGTTTGATCTAAATCAGTATAGCAAGACTTGAATTAAACTTTGCACCAGCCAAGTCCCTGTGGACCGACTTGTGCTTTCCATGTGTTACATTAGGACACTGTGCACTTGCAGTTAATATAATTGTAGGCTTCTTTTAGTCTTATCAAGTTTTTGGCTCCGCTGCCGGGGACTCGGTAGCGGTGTAGTTGATCTGTAGTTAACTAAACTGGTTTTTATTTAGTCTTGTATATATGTGTTTAGGTTCTGTAGTTTTTCTGCTGTTGTTATTAAAACTGAGTTGATTCAATCCATCTGTAATTACTCATATCCTGTGGCTGTTTAGCAAATTTCAGTTGTTTTCTTTTACTTTCTTAGTTTACAGTAGTCATATAGTATCTTATCCTGTTAGTATTTGAGTCACTCAACTGTTGTGTTCTTTTTACTCTTGATAGTCTTATCTTAGTAGTGTAACATATCTGCTATATAACCTGCATCATCGTCTTGAACTGTAAATTCTATAGGTTGAGTCTAGTTTAAGTCAGCTTCATCTTTATTCTATATTCCCGTAGTTTCAGTCATTATATATCAGTCTGTTGCATTCCGTAGTTTTAGTCTGCACTTTAGTGTTAACATTAGATGTAACTTTCAATTTCAGTCACTCCATAGTTTACACCATCTCAGCACCTGCAACTTTCAGTTTGTTGTAATACTAGATTGTAAGTCATCTTGTTCTTAGCTTTATTTTGTTCTATATTTCTGTAAGTTCAGTCAATGTAAATCAGTCAGTTTCATTTAGTTGTCCTTACCTTAGTGGTTGTAGTTAAGTTTTGTATATAAACTTGTTTAGATTTTAGTCATTGGTATAACTTAGGTTTTTAACTCCATCTGTAATATATTGCCATCAATAAGTTAGCCATTACTTGTTTCTGTCATTAGCACAACTTAGATTTTGTTAGTCTAATTTTAGTAGTGTGGTCTATTTCTTCATATAATCTGCACCTTACTTTTACTATTAGTTGTATGTTTTTATTTTTATTTTCTTTCAGATTAGGTTACCTGCATCTTTATTTTGTAGCATACCTTTTCTGTTACTGCCATCTTTAGTATCACTTTGTTTTGTACTCCATCTGTTATTTAACCTGTATCAGTGCCGTGTAATATATCATTGTTGTTAGTTACAAATTAGTTGTATCCGCATCTTTTTGTCTTTTCAATTCAGTTAGTTGCCTGCATCACTACTTTGTAGTATCATCTCTATAAATCTGAGTCAGTTGTATCTATTGCTAGTGGTGTTCTGTAGAAAAACCTATACACCTATTAGATCTCTTAGTTTAGTCATAGCTTTTCACCATCTTCTGTAGTTGTGAATAATATAACATAACTTAAAATTTTGTAGTTTTTATAACATTTACACCTGTAGGTCAAAGCATCTGTAGAAGTTAAGTACATCATTAGTTAAGTAATTGCATTTCATTCCCCTGTAATATATCAATTTAGACATTCGTGCATCTTCAAACTTGTCTGTCATTGCAATCTGTACCAGCTTCGCCCTGCTCGACTGTGACTGTTCTGTTACTAACCACTCAGTCTGTTAACAAAGAAAAGAATACTCTCCCACATCTGAAATTGCTCAGTGTCATGTTATAGATTCTTCTCAGTTGTTAACCATCAGTGATAAACGACTACTTTCTGCATTTCTTTGCTTTTCCTGTACATTTGTGGGTACTGAATTTCTTTTCCTTGAGTTACCAGGTACCTGCGGAACTGAAGTGCAAGCCAAAGAGAAGAAAGAAAAGGAACGAAGAAAACCTGAGTATCGTGCCTAAACCCGGTTTATACCGGCGGTATCGTTCTCGAAAAATGTTATCTGTGATAATTATGTGAATGATATAGATGATACCATGTCTGGTCACTGAACTAGTGCTTACTAACCATTGTCGAACTCCTACAACATAGGGTATCTATATGAGCATAATTCTGTGATATCTGGGTAACATTTGTACCTGCTGAAATTGATATATCTGTGTATGCTTATGTAATCTCTGAAATGTTGATAACTGCATGTATGCTTGCATAGTTTAGACACCCATTCACATAAACCCAAGTTCCCCTGATTTGAGCATTGGTGCTTATAAGATCAGTATAACTTGTTATATCAGTGTGCATACTTCTGTGTATCTATTTCATTTCGTCAAGCTTTGCTTCCCTGGTTTGTTCGCCTGCTGTATGTGTTAACATGCTGAATGGTGTGTCTTCTGGGATATGATTGTTTCTTTTTGTGACCAAACTAACCGTATAGTTAGAATTCAACGAGAGGACATAGTCGAAATCCCCATTTCTGTCGTAGATAAACCTGACCAACCTGAGACAATGGGTGAAGAGTTAAATCAACCCCGTAGTCTCAAGGATTACATGTACCCGACACGGGCAAGCCATCCCTCTTGCATTGTTTTACCAAATGCTGCTGGTCAGTTTGAATTAAAAGCGAGCACGATACATATGCTCCCTGTATTTCGATGGGTTAAAGCTGAAAACCCCTACCACCATGTGAGAGAGTTTGAAGAGATTTGTGGGACTCTACGTTTCACTCAAATGCTGGAAGTGTCCCTGAAATTGAGACTATTTCCTTTCTCTTTGAAGGAAAAGGCCAAGCCTTGGCTGTATGCCTTGCATCCACAGTCAATTAGGACATGGGATGATCTTACGAAAGAATTTTTCAAAAAGTTATTTCCCAAATCACAAGACTGCGACCATTCGTCAAAGTCTGAATAACTTTGTGCAATTAGAGGGTAAGACCTTAGCTAAATACCTGGAGAGATTTAATGAATTATTTCTTCAATGTCCTCACCATGGTTTTGAAAAATGAAGACTTGTGCAAATTTTGTATGAAGGTATAGATGTTTCCACCGAACAACAGTTGAGTCAATGTGCAACGGTTTATTTATTGACAAAAGTGCTGATGAGTCTTGGACTTTCCTAATCGAAGTTACTAAAAAGATTCAACAGTGGGAGTCCATTCGTGAACCTAGAAAGACTTCCCCTGTAGCTAATATTCATAGGATTGAGTTTGACTTTGAGGGAAGCACGAAAATTGCATCATTGGCAAGGAGAGTAGAAGCGCTAGAGATGCAGAAGACTGTGAAACCTTCCATGTCAAAATGTCTATTTGTGCTGCATGTAACAGTTCTGACCATCAAGTGGATAGTTGTCCAGAAATACTTGCATTTCAGGAATCTAGACTTGAACAGGCCCATGCTTTGTATCAAAAGCAAGAACACAACCCTTATTCACAGACCTACAACCCAGGGTGGAGGAACCACCCTAACATTTCATGGTCTAAGGGCCCTGTACAAGAGGGTACATCAGGAAACACATAAGGGTATCAACACCCTAGAAACCCCCAGATGCAGTCGTACACACAATACCCTGCTGAGAAAAAATTGTCTAGCATTGAAGAGAGTATCGGTCTGTTGACCCAAAATCTTTTGCAAATCCAGAAATCAACTGACCAACGTTTTACAAGTCTAGAACTTAAGATGGGTCAAATTTTCGATACACTGAATGAGAGGGAAAAGGGTAAACTCCCAAGTCAGCCTCAACAAAATCCTAAGAATGCATTTCAGGAAGGTACATCAACTTGCAATGAGTCTTCGCATAATCAAGTGCACTCTATAATCACTCTTCGTAGTGGTAAAGTTGTTGATAACAATGTAGGCGTACCACAGACAAATGAGTCTGAGTTAGACTCATCATTGCATGAAACGCCACAGAAAACATCCATTGTAGAAAATGAATCTGAGCATGTTTGTAAATCTAAAAGTTCTACTGATGTTAATGTTTCTGTGCCATCTAATGTTCATATTGCTCTATTTCCTCAAAGGTTGGTGCAGCAAAAGAAAAGCACCCATTACAATGAGATGTTAAAGATGTTCAAACAAGTCAACATCAATATCCCATTTCTTGAGGCAATTAAGCAAATCCCTGCATATGCTAAATTCCTAAAAGATTTGTGTACACAAAAGCGCAAGCTTAATGTGCACAAACGTGCCTTTCTAACAAAGCAGGTGAGTTCCATCATTCAAAATAAGACTCCACCTAAGTTTAGGGACCCAGGTTGTCCACAATCTCTTGCACTATAGGCGACCATACGGTCCATAAGGCTTTACTAGACCTAGGGGCAAGTGTGAACCTACTGCCATATTCGGTATATGTGCAGTTAGGTCTTGGAGAGTTGAAACCAACACCTATAACTCTGCAATTGGCGGACAGATCCGTCAAAGTTCCTTGTGGTGTGGTAGAAAATGTTTTGATTAAGGTTGATAAGTTCTATTTTCCTGTGGACTTCATTATTTTAGATACTCAACCTGTGCCAAACCCTGACTGTCACATTCCTGTCATTTTAGGACGTCCCTTCTTGGCGACATCCAATGCAATTATTAATTGTCGTAATGGAGTGTTGAAACTGTCGTTTGGTAACATGACTGTGGAATTGAATGTGTTTAATGTTAGTCAACAGCATATGGATCTTGATGATAATGATGTGCATGAAATTAATATGATTGAAAGTTTGATTCAAGATTCATTGTCTAACACTTTATCAGTTGATCCTTTGCAAGCATGTTTGGAAAATTTTAACTTGGATCTGTATGATGCTGAATACATTAGTGAAGTCCACTCTTTGCTCGAATTTGTGCCTCATATGGACGTCACTAAATAGCAGACTAAAGTGGAACCACTCCCACTTTCTGATTCCAAGTCTGTTCCGTCCCTTGATGAGCCACCTAAGCTTGAATTGAAAACATTGCCTGATACTTTGAAATTTGCATTTTTAGGTTCTTCTGATACTTTTCCTGTTATTATTTCATCTTGTTTAAACATAGAACAGGAAAGTAAGCTTTTAGAAGTACTTAAGGAGCATAAAGAGGCCTTAGGATGGACCATCTCAGACCTTAAAGGCATAAGTCCCACTGTTTGCATGCATCATATAAATCTTGAAGAAAATGCTAAACCATCTAGGGAAATGCAAAGGAGACTTAATCCTAACATGAGAGATGTTGTTAAGGGTGAGATCTTGAAACTACTTGATGCGGGTATTATATACCCGATTTCAGATAGAAAATGGGTCAGTCCCATTCAAGTTGTGCCCAAAAAGTCGGGCATTACTGTAGTTCAGAATGAAAAGAATGAATTAGTCCCTACTCGTGCAACCATAAGGTGGCGAGTTTGCATTGACTATAGGAAGTTGAACACAGTAACAAGGAAAGATCACTTCCTTCTTCCATTCATAGACCAAATGCTAGAACGGTTCTCTAGGCATAGTCATTATTGTTTCTTAGATGGCTTTTCTGGTTACAACCAGATTCATATTGCACCTGAAGATCAGGAAAAGACTACATTCACATGTCCATTTGGAACGTTTTCTTATCATCGTATGCCCTTTGGGTTGTGTAATGCACCCGTCACATTTCAACGTTGTATGATGAACATTTTTTCTGACATGATAGATAATTTTATTGAGATCTTTATGGATGATTTCTCTGTGTTTGGATCTTCTTTTGATGAATGTTTGAACCATCTCACTCTTGTGATGATTAGATGTAAATAAAAAAAACTGGTTTTGAATTGGGAAAAGTGTCATTTTATGGTGAACTCAGGCATAGTTCTAGGACATATCATCTCGGAAAAAGGCATTAAAGTAGATAAAGCTAAAGTTGACCTCATTCAACACTTGCCACAACCTCGCTCTGTGAGGAAGGTTAGATCATTTTTAGGTCATGCTGGTTTTTACCGGCGATTCATCAAGGACTTTAGTAAAATTTCAAGACCTCTGTGTAATCTACTTGCTAAAGATGTTGATTTTGTATTCGATGATGCTTGTGTGCGAGCATGGGAGGAACTTAAAACTCTTCTTACCTCAGCCCCTACAGTCAGACCACCTGACTGGAAATTTCTATTTGAAATCATGTGTGATGCTTCTGATTTTGCTGTTGGTGCTGTTTTAGGATAGCGCGTCGATAGACTTCCATATATCATATACTATGCTTGCAAAACTCTTAATGATGCTCAACTTAATTATTGAACTACTGAGAAAGAATTTCTTGCTGTTGTTTTTGCATTGGAAAAGTTTAGGTCTTACTTGATAGGGTCTAAGGTCATCATATACACTGATCATGCTGCTTTAAAATTTCTTATTTCTAAGAAAGATGCTAAAGCTCGTCTTATCCGATGGATACTCTTATTGCAGGAATTCGATTTCCAAATTCGAGATAAGAAAGGTTCTGAAAATGTGGTTGCTGATCACTTGTCTAGGTTAAATGTTGAGTCTATTGATGAATCTGTACTGATTAGAGAATCATTCCCTGATGAACAATTGATGCTTGTGTCCGAGTTTCCTTGGTTTTCCGACATTGTTAATTACCTTGCTACAGGTAGAATTCCTTTGCATTGGTCTAGACAAGACCGTTCTAAGTTCTTGGATGAAGTTAAACACTTCTTTTGGGATGACCCATACCTGTTTAAGTACTGCCCGGACCAAATCATTAGGAGATGTGTCCCCAACATTGAACAGAAAGATGTGATATCTTTATGTCATGACCAAGCATGTGGAGGCCATTTCAGTGCCAAGAAAACTGCTGCAAAAGTCTTGTAGTGTGGGTTTTATTGGCCATCATTGTTTAAAGACTGTCATGATTATTGTGTTGCTTGTGAACGCTGTCAGAAACTAAGAAGTATTTCGAAGAGAAACATGATGCCATTACACCCTATTTTGATTGTTGAACTGTTTGATGTGTGGGGAATTGACTTCATGGGACCATTTCCTAATTCTGAAGGTAAATTGTACATCCTTGTCGCAGTTGATTATGTTTCTAAATGGGTAGAAGCAATTGCAACCAAAACAAATGACCACAAGGTGGTACTTTCATTCTTAAAAGAAAACATATTTTCTCGTTTTGGCACCCCTAGAGCTATAATCAGTGACGGTGGTTCACATTTCTGCAATAAGTCCTTTGAGTCTTTAGTACGCAAGTATGGCATAACTCATAAGGTCGCAACTCCATACCATCCACAGACCAGTGGCCAAGTAGAGGTTTCTAATAGGGAGATTAAGCATATTCTTGAAAAGACGGTTAACCCGTCTAGAAAAGATTGGTCATTACGTTTGAATGATGCTTTATGGGCCTATAGAACAGCATATAAAACCCCTATTTGCATGTTTCCTTATCGTCTTGTGTATGTAAATCCTTGTCATTTACCTGTGGAGTTAGAACATCGAGCTTATTGGGCTATCAAGAAACTTAACTTTTCTCTTGATAAGGCAGGTACTCAACGGAAACTTCAACTCAACGAGTTAGAAGAGCTGAGAAATGATGCTTATGATAGTGCTAGGTTGTACAAGCAGAAAATGAAACTGTTTCATGACAAGCGTATTTTGCGCAAGTCATTCACAATTGGTCAGAAAGTTTTATTGTACAACTCTCATTTGCATCTTTTTCCAGGTAAATTGCGTTCTAGATGGACAAGCCCGTTCTTGGTGCGCACAGTATTCCCTCATGGAGCTGTAGAACTTGAAGATGTCGCAAATAAGAACGTCTTCAAAGTCAATGGGCAGAGATTAAAGCCGTTCCTTGAACCAATCCCACCTGAAATTGAAACAACCGATCTAGAAGATCCCATTTATGTGGACTGAACTGGTTCACCCTTGTACATAAATCAGGTTAAGGATTCCATTTTGTTTCTTTCTTTTGATTTCAGTTATATAATCTTGTTCTCTGCATTGTACAGTTCTGTTGCATGCTAACTAGGTATCTATCTTATCAATTTTACCTTGATGTTTGCTTTCTAAGCACTCGTCCAGCTCTATTTGGGAAACGCTCTTCACATCTGGTAAACTCTTTCCTTATCTCTGCTCTGCATGGTCTTCCTGGTATGATTGCAAAAAAAAATTGGTTCTTTTTGAACATTGAGGACACTGTTTAGTTTAGGTTGGGGGGTGTAGGTAGACCACGGAAACTTTGTAGTAAGCATGTTAGAACTTGTAAATATCTATTAAAAAAATATGAAAAATGGAGCTCGGTTACCTTGATTTGTGATACATGTGCATGTATGATAACTTAGGGTTCTTAGTCTAGATGATTAGGCACCCCTGATTCTAACACAATTCACACGTGATAAGAAAATTTGCACATGCACGATCTACCAATACATGTATAGCCTCGGGCCTCGGGTGTTTTATCGGTTAAGTAAACTGCCAATCACTTTAGAATACTGAATGAGACTTGACTAGCTTGTTCTTTGGTTGGATGGGATAAAAAGTGGAGGTTACATTAACATCGAAAAGGGCTACCTCTTGCTAAGTGTCATGTAATTTTTCTTTTTGTTCACAAGTCAGCAGTGTTATCTTATTATTGTATTGTTCCTGTTCTCTTGAAGTATTTTATCTAAAAAAAAAAAAAGGGAAAAAAAAAAAAAAAAAAAAGAATATCAAAAAAACAGATGAACATTTTGTTATATTTCAAATTTTATAGTCAATGTTTATCTCTTGCCTCAAAAATATGAGAGTAGTCGATGTAAATAAGAGTCATGTTTTGTTATATGTTGTAAATAGTCTTGTAATAAGCAAGGGAGGGTGCATGATGTGGTTTTAAAGTTGTAGTGAAAGTGGTGAGTAAAGTTCGTTC
>JAJJMB010016078.1:3032277-3328429 GCA_023531105.1 Papaver atlanticum
CACTATACATAAAAGAGAAGAAAATAGACACATAAATGCGTCTATCAGTGCATGCCATCGATGTACAACACGGGTAAACTGAAATATCACCAACTCTTAGGTGAACATTCACAAATCTCGTAAAGCCGGACAGCTAGCTTGGCTTTGAATTTGGTTCTTAGCTTAAAAACTATCTCTTGGTAATTGGCAGCCATAACTTCTGATCATTCTCTAAACATGTGTAGATACGCTTTACACTCTTATCACATGTCTTTAGTTGTTCTAGTGCTAGAATTGTGCCTTTGAAAGCTAGATTGACATATCCACTTGCTGTGAGCTAAAACTGAATTGCACATGTCACATTTCATGGAATCTGAGCTTATGTTTTGTCCTAGAACTTTGTGGGTATGTTCTAAGCAAACCCTCACGAGACTTCAACTCGTCCACTAGGGACACTTAGTGGTTTAAAAGGCTTATTGCATTCGCTAAATGCAATAGAGAAACCAGCGACAGTGGTTTAGGTAGGATTTTCTTAGTTTTTGTTTTACTCGAGGTCGAGCAAAATTCAGGTTTGGGGGTGTGATCGGTGCATAATAATGCATAATTCTAGATCTTTTTGCTGTCTTTTATCACATCTTTAATGCCTTCATGTTCTATTTTGCGACAAATCTTGTATAATGAGCACATCTCCTTTAATGGGTAATTTTTTCGAAATAATCTCTTTTTGTGTTGTGTTTAAGGTGGTTGAGTAAACGGTGAACAAGAGTTGAGCGATACTGTAAACAGAGCATAATAGGAAGTGGGAATGTCGCACCGCTACACTAGGGAGGTGTTAGCTGAGCATGTGCAGAGCTGAACCTACAAAAGTCAATGGAACAACAGTTGTGGTCAAGGAGTGCAAAAGTTAATCAAATCTGATCAATGGTCTAAAGTTCTCAGATCATGTTTGAAGTCAATAAGGTCAACAATCTCACCCTTGAACATCTAAACAAGATGCACATGCTTAACACTCAGTGAACCCCTTTACTCTTTTCCCTTTTCGTTCCCAAAATCAGAAGAAAAAAAGAAGTAGAAAACCTATCTTCTCAAACAGTCACCGCAATTGCCCATACTCTCTCAACTGCCCCCCTTTCTCTTCCATGTTTTAACTGTGCAACCATGAATGATTCATCACTCTCAAATCACCTACTCCCTTTATAGTTAAATCACCCGGTTCACCTCTCCGTGTACCTCTCTGTCTATATACTCAATTCACGGTACCATCTATTGAGTTACAAGGAAGACAAGAAATCTAAAATTTTCAAAGTGAAGTGAAGATTTCCATATGAAATCAGTTTGAAGACTCTCAATTGCAGCATGTATATGACGTCAATGGAGTGGTTGAAGACTATGGAGTACATCTCAGTTGTATTTGGTGAGTGAGTGACATCTCAAATCCCTAATTTCAATTCATAATTTCAGTTTTACTGTTGAGAAATAAAAACCCAATTTAGGGTGAAATTGATGTAGAAATAGGGGGGTCTTTCTATATTGTGGATATCCAAGTGAGAAGGATCATAAGTAGAAAATCAACTGTAACCTATCTTCTCAAAGAAAAACCGTCCTTGGTAGAAATCAGTTGAACAAAAAGAAATTTGCATGAATGATTTTATCTATCTTTGAATTTCATCTGTCTCCTGTTTTTGCTATGTTCTAAGTTTATAAGCTAGGGATTAGATGAAGCCCTTAATTTAACTCTAGGATATTTGTGCTGATGTTATTGTTCTTGTTGTGCTTGAATGATTAAGGATAAATTTAATTTTGTGTTACAACATATTACTTTCACCTTGTTTGTTATGCAACCTAGGTAGTCAGAATAATTCTATGTTGTACTTCAACTTGTGCTTAATTGATTGTTGTTAATCTGTGATTAGTTGTGCTATAATAAGACAGCTAATGCTATGGATTAATTCCTTAGTTGATGTTAAATCATCCATCTGAAGATAGCCTTGGATATGCGGCTGACTCGAATCTTCCCCGCTGTCTACTATAAGGAACAAGAATAGTTTCATTAGCCGAATAATATGGTGTAGGTTAAGCGGTGAATTAAATTTCCCTAGTGCCTTCTCTTATTTCATTTACATTTCTGTTCTTTAGTTTAAATCTCATAAAAAGCAATTATCTCGTCGTATCGACAACCCCCTGTTTGATCTAAATCAGTATAGCAAGACTTGAATTAAACTTTGCACCAGCCAAGTCCCTGTGGACCGACCTGTGCTTGCCCTGTGTTACATTAGGACATTGTGCACTTGCAGTTAATATAATTGTAGGCTTCTTATAGTCTTATCAGCTGATCAAAATCAAATTGCATATTCTTTAGTTAAACACTTTCAAAACAAGTTTGAATTTCAAAATGTTCACATAGTTGAAGAATTATTGGAGGTTATCCCTAAAGTAATTACTGAAGAAGATCAAACAAAATTAGATTTCATTCCTAATGCTGAAGAAATCAAAAATATTGTTTTTGCTATGGATCCAGAGAGTGCACCAGGACCTGATGGCTTCTCAGGTATTTTTTATAGAAGTTGCTGGGACATAATTCAAACTGACTTAGTAGCTGGTATTAAATTTTGTTGGAGGAAAAGATTTATTCCTAAGGGGATGAATTCAAATTTTCTAGTTCTATTACCAAAGACTCCAGGAGCAAGAACAACAAATCAGTTTAGACCTATTGGTCTGAGTAATGTCATTTTCAAGATCTTCATAAAAATAATAACAACTAGAATGGGTCATCTTATGGAGAAATTGATATCACCTCAGCAAGTGGCTTATATTAAAGGAAGAAGTATTCATGAGCAGGTGATGCTAGCTTCAGAATTGGTTAATGAGATGAAATTCAAAAGGAGATAAGGTAATGTTGGTATCAAATTAGATATATATCAAGCCTATGATTCAGTTAGTTGAGAATTCCTTATAAAAGTACTGCAGAAGTATGGTTTTTCTTCAAATTGGTGTACATGGATAATTACCTTGCTTGAATCAGCTAAAGTCTCAGTAATGGTTAATGGAGGGGCATGTGGTTTCTCCTCAGTTGGAAGAGGATTGAAGCAAGAAGATCCTTTATCTCTAAAAAAAAATTTGCTGATGGAAGATGTGTTAAGCAGGAACATTTCAACTTTAGTAGAAAAAGGTAAACTGCAGCCAATGGTTATAAAAAGAGGAATACATCCAACTCACTTGTTCTTTGCAGATGATGTATTTATTTTCTGTAATGGTGCAAAAAAGAGTTTTACAAGTTTACTTCAACTACTAGGTAACTATAAATCTAGTTCTGGTCAAATTATCAATATGGCTAAAAGTAAGTGTTTTGTGGATGGTGCATCTCAACTAAGGAAACAGCTGATTAGTGAAGAAATCGATATGGAATTATCAACATTTCCTGATAAATACTTAGGGGTTCTTCTAGCACCAGGAAAAATCACTTCTGCCATGGTGTGGCCAATTGTTGAAATGCTACAAAGTAAACTTGCTGCTTGGAAAGGTAAAATGCTATCCTTCAATGACAGTTCGGTTTTAGTTAAGTCTGTCTTATGCAGTGTACCTATATATAATATGTCCATATATAAATGGCCATCCTCTGTAATCAAAGTGTGTGAAAGACTTTTAGGAATTTTTTATGGACTGGAGACAGTGATTGTAGAAAATTTAAGACTCTTGCTCGGAGAAAAGTGTGCACTCCCTATGCAGAAGGTGGCCTTGGTATTAGAAGGCTTGAAGTAATCAACAAGTCTCTTTTAATGAAAATAATGTGGAGGATTATACACTCAAAGGAAGAGTGGGCATTATTCTTTCATGCTAACTTTCAAGACAAACAGGGGCAATGGACCAATAATTTGAAGCAATCTCCAGTATGGAAAGGTCTAAAATGGGCATGGAACTATCTAAAAGAATATGTTAGGTGATGTATAGGGAATGGAACTAAAATTTCAGTCTAGCATGACATTTGGTATGGTGAAGCTCCACTAATAAATGTAGTAGGCTTGAATGATTATATAAAGGAGAATATTTGTATGAAAGTCAATATGCTACTGCAGAACAATAAATGGGTGATTCCAGTTGAAATGCAAGCTTTTATTTCCATGATTTCACTACTTGAAGTTAGTGGTGGAGAAGATCAAAGAGTATGGGGTGCTGATAGAAGTGAAAACTTTGTAACCAAGGTTGCAGTTGAAAAGATAATATCTAAAGAACCAGTTCTAACATGGACTCAATTCATTTGGAAGCCATTTTTCACCCTGGAATTGCTAGTAACATTTGGAAACTGCAACAAGGCATATATGTTGATGATGAAGTGATGAGGAAAAGAGGGTTTGAAATGGCCTCAGTATGTTGCATTTGTCTTGAGGAGCAGGACAGCATGGAGCATACACTCTGGAAATGTAAGTTTAGTACTGCTATCTGGAACTGGCTAAATGAAATCTTTGAATTCAAACATTCATATTCCTCTGGTAAAGGAGATTTGGTTGACAGCTGTTTGTGCCACACTGAGGGAACTATGGTTCCAAAGAAATGAACAACTATTTGGAGAAGTGAAGCCTAATCTCATCAAATTTAAAAGTAGAATATATCAGTTAGTCCATGAGGGAGGATACAGAATGAAAAGTAACTGATGGGGACAAAATTATGATAGTCAGGTAATCTCATTCTTTAAGCTTGGAAATAGAAGTACCAAATATAATGGGATTATTGACTGTTATTGGAAGCCTCCAGTAAATGGATACACTCTCTTCTGTTGTGATGGTCAATCCTTTGGAAAACCAGGGTTTGCAGGTATTGGGATTGTTGCAAGAGGCTGTGAATGTCAGGTGATAGGTACTCTGTTTGATGGAATTGGAATTTCTACTAATTTTATAGCTGAGGTGTTTGCAGTTATTTGTGCATTAGAATGGGCAGTGTATCTGGACTGTAAAAAAGTGATTGTGCAATCTGATTCCTTATCTGTGATCAATTTGTTCAAACAAGGGACTGTACCTTGGTTTGTTAGAGCAAGATGGATGAAGGTTTTACAAGCACTGGAAGATGTTCAGTTCAATCACTGTTTCAGAGAAGTCAACTTTTCAGCTGACAACTTAGCTAAAAAGGGTGCAGTGCTGAATGCTGGAGAAAGAATTATACATATGGTAAGACCTTCTTTTCTTAAGAGAATTGAAATGTCTGAGGTAGTTTACTACAGATTTTGTTCAGTCTGTAAAAATGATTGATATCTTTAGACTTTTCTCTTTTGGTTTTTGTTGTCTGTTAATTTTCTTGAGTCAGTCCTGTAATTTTGCTTGACTTTTGCCTCTTTTAATAAAAGTGTGATTCAGCAAAAAAAAATGATAAATAATCACCCAAATTAGTTTCTTCTACCCTTTGAATAACGGAAGAACCTAAAAATGGATATTCTTCTCATACAACTTATAGTTTCTCCCTAATATCAATTGGAAACTAAAAGATAATAAGAGGCATCTACTTGAGGCTCTAGAATTAGATGATCTAGTTCCCTCTAGAGACAACAATTAGGATTCAAAGAAGAGATAACTCTCATCCTCACAAATATGATAAAACCAAGCTTAACCGCTTCCCTAACCTTATCTCTTTTAATTTATACTAGCACCAAGGGCATATTCGGCATATCCAAAGTATTTCAAGTATGGAATGATGCTCTAATATCGAGATAGGACATCCATAATACATCGGTTTCCTAAGGAGATTTCCCAATGTAAATCATTTAGAAAATTGGAGTTGATAATGACGGATAAAGTATGCTGTGATTATTTTTCCAGAAACAATGTGTTCCAGATTCTGTATCTTAGTTCATTCAGAATATATCAACTAACAAACTTTTCGAAGACTTCCTGGTTCTTGAAACATTGGTGGTAGCCAGTATTGGTATATATATTTTTTTATGTAAATCCTAAAATTCTAGTTTATTATCATATGTAATTTAATTTGCTGAGTTGTTTTTCATTTTCATTATTAGTGTTATATATTTGGTTGAGTTAATGTGAGTAATTAGAACTGATTTAAAATGAAAGGGGTTGAGGGAATATAGCTTCTCTTCACCCTCTGCTCTTCTATTTTATTCAATCTCTACTACTTATTCTTATATCATCTCTTTTTATTTATACTAGGTCCACAGATGCCCTAATACTTAGAGACATGTGGAATATTTTCTTCCACATACTTCCATATAAGAATAATTGACATCATAATATAAATATATAACACTTATCATACATCAAAGTTTAAGATGAAGAGATTCTTGTAACCATATTACAAGTTCGTTTTGCTTCAAAATGGATTTTTTGATTTTTTGTGCACAACTTAATACGAATATCTTCATACTCATTTGATCTCATTTGTTAATATTCGATATGATAATTGTGATGTATGTGAATTTTTTTATTAAATTTTTTGTATATACATAATATTAAAAAAAATATCCTCATTTAAATAGTTTTTGTTTATACTTAGATACAATTTTGTGTTTCCTATTCATATGCATGAATATGCCCAAATACACATATGAAGAAATTTCTTTTGGTTTGTTCAAGTCAGACCTCCATATAAGAATAGCCTCCATATAAGAACATTTTTTGTGGTCCCTAGGATATTCTTATACAGAGGTTTACTGTATTATAAAATAAACATAATCCAATAATTTGAGACACCACGAGAAGTTTAACGAGTCTATCCTAGAGAGATAGAGGGAGTATAAGCGGTGGTCTAAATCTTGAGGGAATAAGGTTTCTTTCATATAGTTATTATTATTAATTTAAATCTCTTTTTACGCACATTATTCTTTTTAACTTGCGTTTTAACGGTAAGTTGAAAACCAACCTGTTTTGTTTTTTAAGATATGCAGGAAAACAAATCAAATAGTCAAACTTAACTATCTGGCTCACTTTTTTCTTCCAGGTATTAACTGAAAAAAATTACATCAATTAACATATTTTTTTAATATATAATTAATCTTTATTTGGTATTTAAATAATTACGTATTAGGAGTTCTGTGTGGAATGATTCATTACAAAGTTTCCCTTAGACTAGGAAATGGTATTTGTAAATGATGTTGACTCCCTGAAGAACCATAACTGAAACTTGTTCATCATCATTTTCTTCCCAAAACTTAAACTTTTTCTTCCCAAAATTGAAATCAATAAATCAACAACCGTTACAATTAACATTGAATATTAAAAAAATTAACAAAGTAAACACCATAATCAAATACTGGAGAAAATAAAAAAACTATGTTCTCATCGTAGAAAAATAGTTTTTCCTTTTGCATTTTGTTGTTCCCCTGCGACCATTCTGATTCCAATTACCAAGCAACTGTTAAAGAATGCGATCCATACCTGAGAACCAATGAAATGTTTGGAAACAACTGGTAGATGTTCGGCACGGATCCCAGCACCATAATACTACTGATTGACCCACATAACATGTATCCTGCAACTTATTTGATCGTGTAAGTGTTATCATTGGACAGGATTGTTGTTGTGGGTCACTACACCGGTGTAGGTGCATTGGGAATAGAAGAAGGTGTTGGTGCACTGACACTTGGCCCTTTATGAAGAGAAGGTGAAATTCTAAGGATGAGAGTAGAAGATGATGATGATACGCTGGAGGATGGAGACTTTAGCACAACAACATTTGTTGTTTCAGACTCGGTGCAAGATATCTTAGTAAGAGGTGGTGTTGCTATAGGATTTCTTGTAGAAAACCAGGAATACGAATTTAGGATCTTTACGATTTGAACCCGGGGAAAAAAATTGAAGAGTTGTACCCACTTTGAAAACTGCTCTACTATAACCACAAACAAATATAATAATATCATCTTCATAACAACACAATACAAAGCAAGATTCCCTTAAGAAAAATGAATAGTATTTTCCAAACCGATTTCCAAATCTTTTACAGTTTGTGATATCCATCGTCTCAAGAGAAGGAAAATAAGAAGAAGAAGAAGAAATATGAGGATAAACCCATTCTTCTAAGTTTTCCAAACCGATTTCCAAATCAACTAATGAAGGGAGTAATGAGGATCTCTTTGCAGTATTACAACTACTGCTTTCTTCTTCTTCTTCTTCTTCTTGATAATAGAATTCTTCACCCAGACACATGATTGATTTCATTCTCGCGATCCAAAGAGACCTAAGAAATAGGAGCATGCCCAGAGATGGAAACTGCTCACAGTTATTAAAATTTGTAAAAATTATTTCCACCAAATTCAAGTTGGATAATGAACAACCCATCATCCACTTTGGAAGCTTAAAACAAAGTTAACTATATGGCTCACTTTTTCTTTTAGATATTAACTACAAATAATTACATTAATTAACATATTATTTTGTTAATATATAATTAATCTTTATTTGGTATTTAAATAATTACATATTAGGAGTTCTATGTGGAAGGATTCATTACAAAGTTTCCCTCAGACTAGGAAATGGTATTTGTAAATGATGTTGACTCACTGAAGAACCGTAACTGAAACTTGTTCATCATCATTTTCTTCCCAAAACTGAAACTTTTTATTCCCAAAATTGAAATCAATAAATCAACAATCGTTAACAAACCCTAAAATAACACATCTTACAATTAATGTTGAAGATTAAAAAAATTAACAAAGTAAACACCATAAACAAAGACTGGAGAAAATAAAAAACTATGTTCTCATCTTAGAAAATAGTTTTTTCCTTTTGTATAGTGTTGTTCCCTGCACCTAGTGTGGAGGAATGAATGGATTGTAGGGTTTTGTCATTATCTTGTTCTGCAATATCATTGTAATCGTTGTAAAGAATGATTGTGATTAATTACTAATGAAGAAGAGATCAAGTCTATTGCAGGTGGTCAGGAATCTCAATATTCTTTTGATCTAAAGCTTAGTTTTTGGAAGGTAGTAATCCTGCTCTCGGCGTTGTTGAGTGCCATGTCAGCTGAATAAGACTTTCGCTCGGATTAAAGTTATGGTTTGACTGCATTTTGTGGTCCGACTAGACCTGGTCGAGCATTCCAGAAACTTGGAAATGCTTGTCGAGGGTTAGGTTGTTGTAACTACAATCAATAATATTATATAAGAGCAACTAACAACCTTTTGACTAGGTTAAGAAAGAAAGATAAACAGAGGCACCTCTTCATTCTTCTTGCTAGCTAGAAGAACTAGGTATTCTCAAATTCAACCACGTCTCAGACCAGAATTGAAGGGTGTTTTAATTGTTGATTCTTTCTTTCTATAGTTTTATTATAGATCATCTGTTTCAATTTCTCAAGTTATTTATTTGGCTTTTTATAGTTTTAATTATAGATGGGCTATTTCAATTTCACTATTAGAATTGTTTTTTTTTTTCTTCAATTCTTATACTCAAGCATATTTAATTTATAAAATGGTTCCGCCGGGGAGAAGAATAGGAAAATAAAGAAGACCCAATCTCAGATCTACAAGTATGTTGGCATGTCTAATGGCTTTTTTCGAGTCAGGTCATCGTTCTTTATCATCTGACTCGCCATTATCATCTGACTCTCCTTTTGAAAACGACCAACACGCTTTTTATTCAGCTCGTCGTTCTCTATCATCTGACTCGCCTTTTGAAAACGACCTGACACGATTTTTATTCCTTTTCTCCCCCTTCTATAGTTCTATGAGAAAGCCGTCATTTAGAAAAACAACTTCTTTCCTCCTCCAGAGCTCTCAAGTTTTTTTTTTTACCTTTTCTTTCTTTCTTTAGATTTTTTTTGGGTTTTTCTTCTTGTTAACTAATAATACTAGTTCACAATTTTTCATTAATTTCTCAATCTCATATTTAGGTTTTTTTCTTTCCTAATAATAATCATTTTCAGGGTTTAGAGTTTTGATTGATTTTTTTTTGATTTTTTTTTGTTAGGGTTTTCTGCAGGATGGAAAGGTTAATTTCAATGCGAAGTCCTAAGCGTTTTTCTATATTCTCTAAGCCAAATAAAGTGGTAAACCTTCCTAGGTTTACCAGAACAACTAACCTTACACTAAACACCACTTCAAAACCATTAATCATGAAATAAACTATTATGGTAACACCAAGCGAGGTTATTTTTGTTAGCATATCAGCCTCTAATCATGCTTAATATAAACTTTATTAGCTACTAAGCATGCTTAACCAAATCGGATTACTAGATATAACATATGCTGATACAAATTACTTACTTTATGCTTAGGATCATATGTTGTACATCTGAAAACATCAACATGAATAAGAACACACAGAACATGCTTTATGCTTTAACTTTATCATGATTACATACAACTACTACATACTACAAACTTAAGATCAGGTATGACTCAGTCAATACATGATAAACAAGGAAACAATTGAGTATAGTTGAGGTTGAATACTACAAACTTTCATCTGGAGGTTGAATACAAAAACTAAGTTCATTGTAAAAAAAATTAAAGGTTATAATAATATTTTTAGCTCCATGATGATAAACCATATGGCTCTGTCTCAAATCATGTTGATACTTGTAAACAACTGTCAAGCACTAAGATTCCTCGTAAAACTCAATTATTTATGGAGATATTTAAAGTAAATGTTACCCGGTATAGACAATATTACTAGATATAAATTTGAAATTGAGACTCATTATAGCCTATGCAAATCAAATTAAGAAACACTTGCTTATTTGTGTGGGCATTCCTTTGTATTCGGTACCCCTTTATCTATGTACCAACAAAATATATCTTCCTACCCCATCTGATCTAGAAATTTCTCATACTCCCAATTATCCACCATCATCTTCACGCTACCAACATTTTCATACTACCCAGTAACGGATCATGATCATCATACGTTCTACCCATAAACCAACACCTTAAATGCACTACTCCACACGAAATGAAACACATTAAAATCCAGGATGACGAAAAAGATAAAAAGACATTAAATTCATTTTTTAGTAAGTCAAATTATGCTTGCAAAATCTGTTCAAAGGATCAGGTTTTTTTTTTAAATAAAACTAATCATCGATTGAATTGGGATTTATTCAAGATTTACTTATTGTTCTTTCCCACCCATCCAATTGGAATTTTATTTGTCTCCAACATCATAATTATAGTAATACAATAGAGGGGCATCAAATGATGCTCTGTTGTTCCTCAAGATGATCTCGGATTCAATCCTAGTTCTTCGATCATTTGATGTCCTTTGCACTTACATTCAAATCGATTTATCTCTGATTGAGTCATTAGGTGCATTCTTTAATGGTGTTATATTGATTGATTTCACGATAGATTGCCCTGATCACTACTTGTATTGATTAGCTGTAGTAGGGCTTCGTTTGATTCTAACGATTATGAATCTTTAGGAAATTGATCGAGGTACACTCTAAGGTAATTAATCAGTAGTTTGATAAACAATTCTTTTTTTTCTTTTTGGTAAACGAATAGTTAGTTTTAATATGATTTAGAATTAGGTTTAGGGGCAGATGCATAAGAAAATCTTAGTGTTCCGGTGATTTTTCTATTAACTGAATCCTAACCACTTTACCAACCAATTGGGGGTATCATTAGTGTTTTATGGGGTATATAAAGGAATGCCCTTTTTTTTTTATGGATAGGGCTTATACTAAATCTATTTAGTTTGGTTTAGACATTAATGTATCTAAGTAATATTCAAAATCATCCTGGTAATTTTTTGAATTGGATTTGCTGGTTTAGTCATGAATCTAGTACGAATGAGATAAGTCTGTCAGATAATAAAGATTTAGTCTACAAATGCATGATAATTGTTTGGATGATTTGGAAAGACAGGCGTAGTCTTAATTTCGAGAAAACTAAAGCGAATGGATATTTACACTATTGAAAAAATTCAGAATCTAAGTTATCAAGGTAGTCATGTTGATGATAACAAATTTACTAATTTCTCTTATAGCGTGCATGTGAAGGATTGGATTCCACAAAAAATAGACTTTCTGAAAATCAATATGGATGCATCTTTTACTGAAGATACTGGACAAAGAAGCATTTAACTAATAATTTGTAATTTCATAGGTAAATACTATGGGGCAGAGATAGATATTTTGATGGAGGATTTATTAAAGAGTTTGGAGTAGAGCAATTAGAGTGTTCGGTGATTAAAGAAGCTATCATCTTATGCAGTTTAAGACATGAAAAGGTCATTTTTTAGTCAAATAATGAATCAAAGATCAAGTCTATGAATGAAGACAAATCCACTGTTCACCGAATTTATTTTCGATATCAAATGTATATTTCAGATAGTAGTTTATGGGTAACAATGTTCCCTAATCTCTAGCCAAAAAGCTAGGGAAAATGGAAACAACTTCAAAAATTCTTTATGAACCGAGGAAAAAAACAATGTTAAAATAACCACTCACATGTTTTCTTGTTTGTTGAGTCTATGACATTTAATAAAGGATCCACCATTCCCAATGGGTTAATCATCACTTTCTACTCATATATATTGTTTTAGTATGATTTTTTGTGTTGTCTGTCTAGAACTACTCAAACAACTTTGAGTTCTACGGAAATATCATTTTTGTAGACTATCTTTTCAATTTAAATCTTCGAAAAAATAAAAAAAATAAAAATTGATGCAACTTAATAACACAGCGTGGTCCGGTGTGTCGAGTGTCGTCCATGATACTGACTTTGACAGAACACCTGCTCCAATTGAACGGCCGTTGACAACTGCCCTGCATCCTAATATCACAGCTTCGCATACAGCAACAAACGAAATTCTCGCCCGAATTGCTGGGCTAACTTTAGCTAAACCCCCAAAATCCCTTCCCCACCGCTTCCTCTACACACTCCCCCGTAAACTCGTTTTTCTCCCTAAATTCTTGTTTTCTCGAGATTTCCAACAACGTGTCTAAACGCCACCACATCCCCTTTTACAGTTTTTGCTTCCATATCAAATTCCGATTTCTAAGCCACGATTTCATTCCCTTTTCTAAAAACCGCCTTTTGCATATAAAATCTTCTTTCTTCTTTTCATTCTTCAGTTTTACTTGTTTGCAGTGATTTTCTTGACAGTTTTCTTTTTTCTTTCTCTTCAAAGAAAACAAAATCAAGATCTAGTAATGGCAATGGCAAGATTGAGTTTGTTCTTAGTAGTTTTAGGGATTCTTCTTGTTACAGATGTTTCTTGTGTAGTAGATCCACCAACAATTGCTCCAGTAAGTCGTAACGATTCTCCTGTTTCACAACCACCGATTCAAAACGTTGAAGCTCCATCTCCAGCAGCAGCAGCAGTTCTGACATCTCCACCTTCTCCTCCACCATCAGATGATGTTTCCTCTAAAAACACCTCTTCTTCTCCATCAGAATCACCATCGCTATCGTTGTCATCTCCTTCGCCGTCGCCAGAGAGTGATGTTGGTAATATAACAAAGAAATCTTCTCCTCCTTCTTCATCATCATCATCATCTTCTTCAATTTCTTCAGGAAATAAGGCTGGAATAGTAGTTGGTGTGTTGATTGGTGCAGTTCTTGTTGGATTAGGAGGATTTGTCTATAAGAAACGTCAAGATAATATCCGAAGAGCTCATTATGGATCTTATGTTTGAAGATATCAGATATGATGAGATCTTTTGTTTCCGATTCTGATTTTCTGATTATTCAATTCAATTACTTTTGTTTGTTAATTCTTTGTTTTTATTATTAAATTTCTTAGTCAAATACTTTTCAACTCAACAATTTCGTTGTCAACTCAATAGATTCGATTTTGTTGAAGAATTTTGGATTTACATTAATAGTCAAATTAGGTTTCATTATTTGGTTTCTTCAGTCAAGAAGATTTTAGGCTTTCCTTGTACTTGTCCAGTCTCGTCGGTGTCAAGTCCGGTACCTCCACCGTCCCCAAAACATGTCATGGACTAGCCTTTATAGGACCAGGTTCTTGGTTATTAATGCATTTTTTTTTCCTTTCTTTTCAAGATGTATCGACTTTGTTAGTTTTGGTTTAGCTGAAATTCAAAGCCATAGATCGAGTGCAAAATTTACATTTGACAGCACCATATTAATGTAATTTGAGTCTTTGAATATCTTAGTGTTAACAAGACCTACTAGGACGTGCGTGGATATGAAATCACCTTTGTGAACTGTAATGGAACCAGGTCTTGGGACTCAAATTCTGCAACTGAAGTATTGAGATGTATTCAAGTAGGTCTATTATGCGTTCAAAAACATTTTGGAGACAGACCAAACATGTCAGCCGTGGTTTCCATGTTAAGCGGGGAAGATTCGTTACTACTCGAACCCAGATTTTTCGTCGATAGGATGCAATATCCTACTACACTTTCTGTTAACATACTTGAATCAAAATACTGGAAAATACTTGTTTGTTTGTTAATCCTTTGTGTCTATTATTAAATTCTTAGTTAAATACTTCGAGTTCAAATTTGTGCACCCCCGTTTTCCGGCTCTAAATTTCTTGGATGAAAACCAGGTTGTATTCCTAATCCTATATTCACTCCGCAAAACTAGGCCAAGTTCTCTCTCCACTCTTTTTCTCTCTTGTTTTTTATTTTTATTTTCTGTATAGTCCGATGTCATTAACAGAGTTTGAATCTCTGAATCTCTAATGTTTGAAACTGAAACTCTAACGTATAATGTGTTCTACCTGTTCGATCTATAATTATCAATATAATTATATTGTGTTCTCGTTTTTTTCCCTCTTCCGTTGTAAAATTGGCCATTTTCGCTTTAGTTATTTTCTTATGTATGTTTTTTTTTTTTTTTTTGTTTCCTTAAATCTTCAATGCGAAAGAAAAACAAATTTGTAGTTTTGAATACAATAAAAGTGTCATCAATCAGATTTTAAATTAAAAGATTCCCCCATACGTTCCATTTCTCTTAATAGGTGATAAGGAATAAAGTTGATCAAATCAGGAAATTACCCAAATAGTTGAGTTCTTTAATCATTTTGATTAAGAAATTGAAAATTAAGATCAAAATAGTAATTGGGTGCTTTCCAAGCACCAAACCCTTTTTCAGGTTAAGCGAGTTCTTCCCTCCTTGGACTGCATATTGAAATTTGGCAGTAATTTTTGTATTGGGGTGATGCAAATTATGGAAGCTGTGTGATCGATGAAACGGGTATCTCCAGTAAAAAACATTTTGCAAAGAACATGGATATGATCATCGAGTTTATTTTTATTTTTGTGGAAAATTTACATTAACTTTATTCCATTCATTATTAGCTCACTGTAATGCTAATGAAGTAGCAGAAACTGAACGAAGAAGTAGAAGAGAGACGAAGGTATATAAACTTCCAAAAATAAAAGAGAATTTTGATAAAGTACCCCGTTTTTTGGATACCCACTAAAAAAATGTCCCCGTTTTTTTAAAATTTGATAAACTGCCCTCACGTTAGTTTTTCCATCTAGTGTTAGTTAAGACTAATTTACTTTACATATTTGCCCTTTTATTATTGCCACATTGATTTTATGCATCATTTTTAAAGTTCGTTGAGTCCGATTCCGGATCGTTACACCGCTTTCAGGTTTGTTACATCATTTCCCAAAAAGGGTTCATCATTTCAAGTGTTTTGGAGTTTTTGGTTGGAAGAAAACGACCTTCTACAACATTTTTTTTAGGTTTGTCGATCCCGGTTCAGGATCGTGACAACGCTTTCAGGTTCGTCGAGCCCGGTTCAGGATCGTTACACCGTTTTCAGGGTCGTCAGATCATTTACCCTCCCCGCCAAGGAGATGTAGTTCAGGGGTAAATAAGACTTTTAATTGGAAAGATAACTGCCACCTAGCACTTAACTTGATGGAATTTGTCTTTTGAATAAAATGGGGTACTTTAACAAATTTCTAAAAAACGGGGGTACTTTTTTAACGTAATGTGAAAAGTAGGGATACTTTATCAAAAAGCCCAAAATAAAATCAGAAGAGTGAGAATGAGATTTTATTGGGAACTGGATGAATACTAATAGTGGTTTTCTTATACAAAAACCAACCAATGGAGAAAGCCGGAATGTGCACCCCGGTTTTGGAGGGTGCACAAATTTGGACTCCTTTTACTTGTTAATTCTTTGTGTCTACTAACAAATTCTTAGTCAAATACTTTTACAATAGTCAATTTATTATTGGGTCCGGATCATGGGACTCATACTTTTGACGCATAGGTTAGACACAATTTTCAAACTGTCGATTGCAGTTCATCCAACGTCAGTCGATATTGATGAGGTGGCATCTTTTTTAGTCTAGATAAACTATACGGCTAACCAAGCCGAGCCAAAAAGAAATCCAAAGACTTAAAGGCCTAGACAAATAAATCTCCCACATTGAACGGTGGGGAAACCTTTATTTCCTATTGGCCGAAATAGGCCTTTTTGAGTTTTGTGAAACGAGCGTTTTTGTGAGGACACTTGACAACATATGGTTGGTTTAAAAAGAATAGGAAAAAGATTAAAAAAAAGGAAACCAAATTCAATATTTAGGTGAGGACACTTGACAACGTATGATTGGTTAAAAATTACAAACTTAAAAGGAAAACCTAACTTACCGTGTTTGGAATTTTATGGAAGTCCAAATTCAATTTGGAAATCGAGTAACTACTATATTAGGACTATTTTTTCTAAATTAATATATAAAGTGGAAAAAGTCCACATATTTTCTACAAAAATAAAAGGAAAAAATAAATATTATGACTCTTTTTTCCAAATTAATATATAAAGGGGGGAAAATCCACATTTTCTGCAAGAAAAAAAAGGGAAAAAATAAATAAAATATGCACATATTCTCCACTTATCTAATGTATTTTCCCCGCCACACCAAATCAAAATTGCATCACCACGGGGCGGGTGAATCCTTGCGCACGCCAAATCAAAAATGCGTTGCCAGGGGGAGAGGCGAAGCCCCGCGCGCACCAAGATAAAAGAAAAAAATAAATAAAATATGCACATATTCTCTGCGTATTTAATGTATTTGCCCCGCCACACCAAATAAAAAATACACCGCCACAGGGCGGGGTGAAGCCTCGCGCACACCAAATAAAAAATGTACTGCCACGGGGCGGGGAGAAGCCCCACGCTAACCAAATCAAAAACATTGCCACGGGGCAGGGCGAAGTCCTGCGCACACCAATTTAAAAGAAAATAAATAAATAAAATCTGCACATATTCTCCACCTATTTAATGTATTTGCGCATCCACACCAAATAAAAAATACATCGCCACGAGACAGGGCGAAGCCCAACACACACCAAACAAAAAATGCATTGACACGGGGCGGGGTGAATCCCCGCGCATAACAAATTAAAAATGCATTGCCACAGGGTGGGGGAGCCTCGCGTGCACCAAGTTAAAAGAAAACAATAAATAAATCTGTACATATTCTCCACGTATTTAATGTATTTGCCCCGCCACACCAAATAAAAATACATCGCCACGGGGCCGCACACCAAATCAAAAATGCATTGCCACGGGGCGGGGCGAAGCCCCGCGCTAACCAAATCAAAAACATTGCCACGGGGCGGGGCGAAGTCCCGCGCACACCAAATTAAAAGAAAAAAATAAATAAAATCTGCACATATTCTCCACCTTTTTAATGTATTTGCCCCACCACACCAAATAAAAAATACATCGCCACGGGGCGGGGCGAAGCCAAACCAAAAATGCATCACCACGGGACGCGGTGAAGCCCAACGCACACCAAATCAAAAATGCATTGCCAAGGGGCACGACGAAGCCCCGCACGCACACTTAATTAAAAGAAAAAATATGCCCGGTGCGTAGCACGGGAACAAATCTAGTTATAACCTAACAAAGGAAATACATTCATTACAGAACTCAATCTACTCTATTCACATATTCGACTTATTCTCTCTTTATCATCGCCTCTGTCCCCAAAACTGTAACCAATTCAGTGATTCAGTCCGTTCTTCTGAATTAGTACTAGGAAATGCCCAAGGTATGATCTTTGCTAATCCTATGTACTTTAATTGGCGTATTGTTTCTTATATATTTTTTTTAATTTATTTGAAATAATTTGAGCCCTAATATTGGTTTTGATTTGAGTAAGTATTCATGATTGGGTTTGAGCCTAGAACTATGATGCCGCGTTGTTTCTTTCTTATAAAAAACAATTTAATCCCTAATTATGATCTGAACTAGAAAAATTGTTCTTCCAAATTCCAAATAATTATTGATTTGATTCATTTTTATCACTTGTGCCTGTGGTTGTCGAGAAGTGAAGAATTATTGTTCTTTTCATTACATTTTTATAATGAATTTTCAATGTTTTCGTTAATTGGGCTAACTAGAAATGAAAAAAAAAATAGCAAGGGATAACTCAAATTGAAGTAGGTGTCAAAACAAAAAACAAACAAAAAAAACACACCCAAAATTTAGTGAATCCATACCATGAATCAAGAAGGGGAATAAAATGAATAACTTAGAATTGGATAACAAAAAACAAAAAAAAACAAAAAAACACTCAAAATTTAGTGAATCCATACCATGAATCAAGAAGGGGAATAAAATGAATAACTTAGAATTGGATGGTACAGAAGATGTCTCAGACTCTCATTTTTGTGGTTTCTAGTACACTTAGGGGAGGTGATGTGGTACTTTTTGTTTCGTTGCATTTTTCTTTTTTCTTTTTCAAGACTGATTAAATGTTTCTAAATTGATGTTTAAAATTTGAATTTCTATGGCTAGGTATACATTCATTAGCAAGAGAAGGTTGTTGTTTTTGTATTTTGAATCATCTATTCATACGGTTTGGTTTTTTGTCTGTGTATGAACTAATAAAGTTGGAGATGTGTTCTAGGAGGTCCATTTACTTTTAGTCAGGTGTCAAGTGAGAAGTACAAAAGCTTGTGATTTGGACTTGAAGAAAAGAGAACATGCTGTAACATACCAACTAGTATAGGGTCAAAGGGAAGTTCTCCGTCCTCAACCTTGTCATGTTGTTAGGACACCATATACTGTTGATAGGCTTCAAAGACTGTGCTGCAATTTGAGGGGGTAAGCAATAGAGTTATTATTTTGTTTTTTGCCATTGGTTATTTGATTGTACCAAACCTACAAGTAGGCGTCTAAACAACTAGTAATCGGCTTCTCTTACAATATAAATCTGTGGCGCAATGGTAGCACGTCTGGCTCAAAGTCAGAAGGTTGCGTGTTCGATTCACGTCAGATCTCCTCTAGTTTATACAACACCCTTGTTCCTCTTATTTAAGTGATGTTTTATCTAGGGAAGATGTACCATAAGTAGAATCACTTTTGGAATACCCAAATCATAGCAAAATAATCACAACTGTTACCAAAATGTAGTCAAACTGAAACACCAAAATATTGTCAAACTGAAAAACGTTTTAAGAAAAAGCATGTCCTATATAGTCACATAAACTAAACTCCCATTTGACCCATCAGTGAGTTTCCACTGAATGGTTAAGCTTTCGAACTAATCAGCAGTTAGGCTTACACCAAGTCATTACAAGCTTTTAGGACTTCCTTCGCAGTTATTTGTCCATACTTTGAGCTCTTCTCATTTCTGCATTTAACTCGGTTTTGGAAAGATTTCTGCAGAAAACGATGTAGATTTTATTAGTTATGGAGCATTGTGTCCAAATTTATTAGCTAGCAGGAATGTAAGTATAATGTATTTTTTAGTTTACAAATTAGTTCACAGGTATATTGTTACCTGAGTTTGGTAATCACTATTGTATCACTAGTGAAATGGTATCCTCATTGCTGGAGTTTGTACCTACAGGAATATAAACACAGTTAGAATATGAAATTAATGATGCACAGAAAAGATAAGACTCTGTAACACTTACTTGGTTCACTGATTTTTAATTGCTCCATATCTGCCTTTTTGGGGCAATTTCTTTTGTCGTGCGTTGTGTCTTGGCAAACTGAACACTTTCTTGTTTTGTTAGCAGTAGACGATTCAATCCCAGCCAGTAGTCTACCCGTACTACTAACTTTTCCTTTTCCTTTATCATCTTTGGGAGGTCTTCCTTTAGTTTGTGATATGTTTGGATTTTCAACAAATGGTTGATGAAACTGCTGAATTCCGTTATTATCTTCCTGAGGTTCACAATTCAGAACTTGTGAAAATCCATTATCTTTGACCAACTTATTATGTTCATCCATGATTCTATCAAAAAGGTCTTTCACACCATCAACTGCCATTTTGTATAACTTATCTGATTTTGATGCAATGCAGGCCATTTGAGTAGATCTTCGACATAGATAGCTTAGTCTATATGCAGCTGAACAGTAATAACCGCCAGACTTCTCTGTTTCATCAACTCCTCTGAATGAGTTTGCACCTTTCAACCATCTTTTTAAAATAAAGTGTGGCGGAATTTCATCAACCTCAAGCTTGCCGAGAACTTTAAGTACGTGTTTGCAAGGTAAGCCTTTAAATTCAAAGTATTGACACTCACAGTAGCCTTCATATGTATCGGGTTTCACCTTTACAATGAACTCTTGGAATCCACCAACTTTATATTTTACTAAATAATTGTTGAACTCATCACCTCTATCTATTTCATCCGACTTAAAACGTATAGACTCAAGCAGTTGTTCGCGAAACTTTCCAAAGATATCCGAGTGTATATTTCAGCAGCATGCTTTAATATTAAGTTCCTTTCGTCAATAATTCGTTTTGTATGCTCCAACACGTAATCTTCTTCAATTTCTCTGTCAACAATTTTTTTTAGTGCTTGATCGTACCTAATCGCAATTTTTTTAGATTGGTCTTTGACGAGACAAATTCGTTAAAAAATGCATTCACCCCTTCACTACGACCGGTTGTATTCATCCCAGCATAAAAAGTTCCACGATGGTATAATGCACCCATGACTCACGAATCTCATATAAAGTTTTTAGCCAATCATTGTTACTTAAGCCAAACTCTTCTATCATGATGTTCCACTTCTCTTCAAAATCTTTGATTTTATAGGTATGATGGAGACATTTTTCACATCTTTTTTAAATTTTGACTTTTTCAGGTAAACATGAAATAATTTCTCTCCGAATTTCTTTTTTATATGCCAAAGACATAAACGATAGCGAGTGTTCGGGAATACCTTCTTTATAGCAAATGCCATGGCATCATCTTGGTCGGTTATAATAGCAGATGGATGTTTTCCTCCCATAGCTTCAAGCCAAATACTAAAAAACCATGAAGTTGTCACTTTGGTCTCGTCCTGTAAAAGTGCACATCCAAACTGGATGGTTTGATAGTGGTGATTCACCCCTGTAAATGGAGCAAACGGCATCTCATATTTGTTTGTCCGGTATGTAGTATCATGGAAAATTACTTCTACAAACTGGTCATACGACATTCGTGATCGAGCATCAACCCAGAAAAAATTTACTGCTCTGCCTTGTTCGTCAACTTGAACCGTATAAAAGAATTGTGGATTTTCAATTTGTTTCATCTGTAAATAATTGATGACTGACTGGGCATCACCGACCTCCAAATTCTTATGCCTCACATTGCGAAAATGGTTCCAACAATCTCTTCGACTAAACCCTATTTCCGCACCACCAAAAATGGATGGGATTTTGGAAATTTGAATGTTTTCCCTGTTAAATGCCTCTGTCAAATCTTTTGCGCCATCAGTACACCAAATCAGGAATTTTCTCAGTGTAAGCTGTCACAAAAATTTTTTCTGCCGCTGATACAGCTGTGACAAGACGTGCAACAGTTATAACCGTTGATGAATTATGTAATAGTGATAGTCATTGGAAAATTATTAAGTAACAATAATATTAGTTGTTAATAAAATGTACACTAACACTTATAATTCAAAATGATATATCCACCCAATATACACTCTACCTAAGAACAAACCCAAACTTTGTAACTCTTTTTGTCACAACGACGGCAGCAATTATACAAAACAACATTTGGGTTAGATTATAAAATTCGAAATATTTGTTTTTCATTTATTTATCTTTATGAAAACTCATTTTTCTTCCAAAAATAAGAAAAACAGCTGGCTTAGACTTTGACTAAATGTCAAAAGCTTGACCAAAACCCAAGACTTGGACATATTTCGTCATTTCTATCGCAGAAAAAATCATTTCTTCTTTCTCTAAGATAAGAAGAAAGTTTGCTCCGCCATTAACAACCATTCCCGAAACCTAAGACCTCAAATTTCATCTTCAGTTCCCGAACCAAGACCTCAAATTTCAACTCCAATTCCTGAAATTGAAGATGGTGATGATTTCAAGTCGATTGATATGCCCTAGGTATTCATTTCGATGGATCACAATGAAGAAGATGATAAGATTCGGGTTTTCTTAGTCTTTAATGAGGTACGTGATTCAGAATGAATTGGTTATTAGATCATTTGCATGAATTGGTTTCGTTTTACTCTGATCTGATTGTTTGTTTTTCTTATTCTCTGATTTTGATCAATTGCAAGGGTTTTCAAAACTGGAAAAAGTTGGGGATTTTTCTTTTTATCGTTAGCTGATTAGATTAATTCGCTAAATATCATGTCTTTGTTGTTGGGCGTGCGTGGTGGGTGTAGGAAGTGGTTCTGGACCAGATTAATGACCGAGTGGTACTGGTGGTGGGTGTTGTTGGCAGTGAGTGAATGGTGCTGGCGGTGGGTGTTTTCTGAATGCTATTTCCCTAATTAGTTTTTTTGTCTTGTTAGTTGGTGTGGAGAATTGAACGCCGTTGCTTGTGCATCCGAAGCTGGTGCTGCAATTGTAAGGTTTTCTATTGAATTCAGGATTTACAGCATCTCTCTCTTTCTCCCTGCCATTGGTAGCTATTTGAAATCATTGGTAGCTATTAGAGATTGACAACAAATATAGATCTAAACGTAGTAGATAGAGTTTCAAAAACAAGATGATAAACCATTCTTATCTAAGGAAGAGATTGTGAAAACTTTATGCTGTGAAGTAGAGTAAGAGACGAAGAGATCGACTTAAAATTGTTGGGGCAATGCTTTGATATGAATGTTGCTTGAATGCGTGTCTAGTCTTGGTCCTGTTTCTTTATTAAGTATGATTCTGTATTTTAGTGTGTTATCCAAGTTTACAGCTTACACTTACTTGTCGTTTGCGTTTACTGCAACTTGTTATGTGAATTGAATTGGAATATACATACAAAAATGGAGAAATAACGGGAGATAGAGAGCTAATGGTAGCTGATCAAAAAATAAATAAAAATTAAAATAGATAGCTAATGGTATATGGTAGTCCCGAGTTTCTTGTTTAGCATTATACTAGATAAATTACTGTTTTGTTAAACATGAAGTTGTCAATGACAGTCATGACAACCTTTACATATCTTACAAACGTGCACTGCCCCAGCTGATTAATGGTTCCTTACGTCTCTTTCAAAATACAGGCTTTATATTGGAGTGTCGATAAGTTAATGCCACGTGCTGTCCTTTCCTCCAACCAATTACTTTGTATGAACCGAATTTAATCAGATCAACCTTTTGTCTATGTTCTACACCTCCCCACCTCTGTATGTAAACTGCCACACATTTCCAACACAAGGTTAGGCCAACTTGATTTCATGTGTATATTCATTCTAATGATTGGGGGATAGGAAACCAAACTGGTTATCATCCAGCATAATCAGACTATGATTGTTGTGTCAATGTGATTCGTTAGCCGTACTTTTGACAAGCTTGTAGAAATGTGTGAATAATCTTTATGTAGATGGGACTCGGATGTGCTGCAGCCTAAATTTTGATTTCTATACGCTTTTTTTAAGTCTGAGATGTCTAAATGCTGTAACTGGAATTATAATGTTCAACATTGCAGGTGAATTCAGCAAAGTTAGTGCAGCTACAGATTAGACCCAAGCAATATGCAGGCAGGTGCTCGTTGGCTTGCTTACTGCAGTACAAGGGACTCAAGATCTGGGTGCTAGGAGGGTACAGCTGCAAGAGATTTGTGGGAGCAGAAGTAAGCCAGTAATTCTTTTTTGAGTTTCACCAAATGACTGTTTGTTTTTCTGAATTAAGAGATTTATGGTAATTTCCATTCAACTCTGTTAACATATAAGTTTCCATACAAATAAAACAGCACAAATTTCCATACAAATAAAATAGCACTGTTGAGGTAAATACTGATAGCACTGTTATCCAAACAAACTAAAATGCATTCTATTCTTTATTTTTTGTCTATCCTGATATTTTTGGATTACAGAACTGAATTTTTTGATGTGGATTCAACTAGTTTTGATTCATTACAGAACTGGGTTTTTAATTAGTATGAGATGCACAAATTGATAGTTTGTTTTTGGAGCTGATGCTTGCTTTAAGCTGTTCTTCATCAATTGCAACAAAACTTATAAGTTTTCTTAGATATAGGTGCATATACATGTGTACAAGAAGTTTCTAGATGTGGATGCAATGATGAATAAGCTGTATAGCTTACTGAGCTTCGATAGAAACATCAGTATGGTGGATTTAGCATACTTCTTAAAATCCTGTTGTTCTGCAGCAGCTAATACAAACAAACTACAATGCATTCCTTTCTTTATCATTTGTGTATCCTGATATAATTGGTTTCCACTTAGCCGATTAAGGTTGTTTAGTCATTTTAGTCACCTTTGAATGATTTTGTTGGATGTCGAAACTGAAAATATAGGTATACTCTAGTGCCAAACTTTGTCAATTGTGAAAAAACTAAGCTATATACTGTGCTTATAACTCTGTCTTTTTAGTAGTTAGGGGTGTGAATGGTCTTAAGCTCTCAATTTCTACTATTGAAACAAAACTGAAATTTGTTTACTTTTTACAATTACTGTGATATATGGAATTGCAGGCTGGTGATGGTTAACATTGCAGGCTAGTGATAGTTAAGATTTTGAAATTCTAGGGATGATGGTTCTGCAATAGCCTCGACAGTGCTGAGCAGATGTTTGGCTGCAGTGGAATTGCAGGTGATGGATGCAGAGCAAACAAGGATATGGGATTGGTTTTAGTGAGCTGCAGCTGGAAGTGAAGCAATTGCAGAACGTGTTGGTGCTGAGATGTTGTGCTGCAGTTTTCTGAACTTGCCTACAGTCTTAGTTTAAGTTTGCAAACTGTTGTAAGGTAGTGCAGTACTCAGTTTTCTGAACTGATGTACATGTTGTAGACTTTGAGATTTTAGGCTATGAAGCTTGTAGTGAGAAACTCAGTCTCAGACTTGTCTTAGAGACTTTGGTGATGTATCTTTTGTAATCCTATATTGGCTTGGCTTTATTTTTTCTTAATATAACTATGTTCTTTCAAACAATAAAATGAATTTCAGTAGCCTGCAGTTAAAGAAAAGCCACTCTGTAGCTAATAGGAATTGAAGCAGAATAGGAATTGAAGAGCAATTTAAGAAATAAAAGACATTATATTCAGTAATTATAACTGGAGCACAAACACTTTTAGAACTTCGTATAAAAAAAACTGCACATCAGCGCTAAGTTCACATAACCAAAAAAAACTATACCAAAAGAAGTTTTGACCCAGAAAGTTACACATGTAACGAAAGCTGCAGTAAGTTCTTAAAACAAGCAAGAACTAAACCAAAGAGATTTTCCTAGAAGTACTCCAACATTTTCATTCATCTAAAAACTCCAAACGTCTCAAAGGCCATACTCCAACATTTTCAACAAAAGCTTCCCAAAAGGGAAGGTGCCACCCTCGAGGTTTTGCACTCAATATATCTTCAGCAGTCACTTTTCCTTTAAGAGTCTTTCTTAACTTGTACTTGTATGTCCTAAATTTTTGTGAATAACCACCTTCAACTTTGGGGCGGACAAGATTTGATGGCACGGCCAATGTAAACTTCAGCTGAAATAAACAAGAGAGAGAGAGAGGTCAGAAACATGATTAAGTTATAACACTACAGATTGAATAGATCAGTGCCCATGAAAATTTACCATCAAACCATCCCAGATTGAATCTTTGAAAACGTGGGGAACGTTTCTCCAATCTGTGAACTTAAGAGGGATCTGTGCTCACACAAGCTTCCCAACAAGAGTAGCAAGCTTTGCGTAGTTGTCACCATAAGGTCTACCAGCTTCATCTATAGTCACCAGTAATTTCATCCCAACTGCAGCAACAGCTTCATGACCAGCTTGAGGATCAACAGCAGGATTAGGTACAAGACCAGCTGCATTGTTCATCTGCAACAAACAATGAGAAAAGATTGAGATCCAAAAACAGATTCAATAACAAAGATATCAATTCTACTATTTTCAGTATGTCTTGTGTTGTTTAATCATTGAAACATTACTAGGATTATCAAAATTTATGCAGTATTGGCATGTCATAGTCATAGAGATTACTAACAAACATGCTAAAACACCCACTTGTGGTGTTAAACACAGTAAACAACAGGTTAACCAATTAGCACTTTACACATACTTCTCAATTAGAACATTACCATTCTATAAGCAAAAATTTAAGGCAGATTTAAGCCTAGCAGTCTGTATGCACAAACAACAGGTTAACCAAAATTTGTAAACAGAATTGAAGGCAAATATAAAATGAAGCTAATTTGTACCTATTATGCAAATCATTAGCCATTTCATTGCTAAATTGAAACAAAAAACTGAAGGTAGAATGTAAAAATAGATTCTAGGTAACAAAATTTAGCTATTTTGAAATGTTTTAAATTGAAACAAAAATGTATAATCAGTTCGGTCAATACTCGTAAACCCTAAATTTCTAATAGCAAAACCTGAGAAGAAAAGAAACCCAATCTGATTGAATACCTTTTGATAGTGGAAGAAAAAACTAGAATGGATGATTTACAACTGAGCAACAAGAGAGAGCTAGATGGTGTGGTTGAGCAGGACTATCATGCGCTCATAAATAGAGAATTAGATGGGAAATTGGGGGGATCTTTTGGGGGGAACTGACTTAGATTTGAATGAATTTAAATCTCTTTCTGTTGATGTCGACAGATTTGGGAGGCTAATTGGAGCGGCAAACTGAAGCAGGGAGGGGGAAAAGTTCGAAGGAAAGAAGGTTTTGATACTTTAGAGTTTTTCTTTTAGATTTTGGTTTCATCAGGAGATTTAATCCTGTGACACGTTTGCATATCCATCGGTTTGTAAAAAGTCAGCAAAATCATGTGGCTACAAATGTGTCCTGTCATTTTATTTATTTTAATATTTTACAATTTTCCCATATTTATTTTCATGCTTCAAAAAAAAAAAAAAAAAAACAAGATTTTTTTTCCTAATATATCTTTTACAATTTTTCGATTTGGAGATTTTTTTATTATTTGGAGAATAATTTGTTTTATTTTCAGTTTCCATAATTTGGAGAATAAATATTTACTAACCGGAGTTCGGAATTATTATTTTAGAAAATAATCATCTGGATGGAATTTTATACATAAAAAATAATAGTCTAGTTATAATCCAAATTCCGTTCATCCGAATGACAAACTCATGTATAACTCTAGTAATGTTCGAACCTGGGATGTTCAAATCTGATAAATTTCATCTCCAGTTCATCCGAATGACAAACTCAGGTCTAACTCTAGTAATCTTCGAACTTCGGATGTTCAAATCTGATAAATTTCATCTCCAGTTATCCGAATGACAAACTCATGTCTAACTTTAGTAATCTTCGAACTTCGGATGTTCAAATCTAATAAATTTTATCTCCAGTTCATCCGAATGACAAACTCATGTCTAACTCTAATAATCTTCGAACCTGGGATGTTCAAATCTGATAAATTTCATCTCCAGTTCATCCGAGTGAGATAACTCTAGTAATCTTCGAACCTGGGATGTTCAAATCTGATAAATTTCATCTCCAGTTCATCCGAATGAAAAACTCATGTCTAACTCTAGTAATCTTCGAACTTCGGATGTTCAAATCTGATAAATTTCATCTCCAGTTCATCCGAATGACAAACTCATGTCTAACTCTAGTAATCTTCGAACTTCAGATGTTCAAATCTGATAAATTTCATCTCCAGTTCATCCGAATGACAAACTAATGTCTAACTCTAGTAATCTTCGAACTTCGGATGTTCAAATCTGATAAATTTCATCTCCAGTTCATCCAAGTGAGAAACAGGTCTAACTCTAGTAATCTTCGAACCTGGGATGTTCAAATAAGATAAATTTCATCTCCAGTTCATCCGAATGACAAACTCATGCCTAACTCTAGTAATCTTCGAACCTGGGATGTTCAAATCAGATAAATTTCATCTCCAGTTCATCCGAATGACAAACTCATGTCTAACTCTAGTAATCTTGGAACCTGGGATGTTAAAATCTGATTAATTTCATCTCCAGTTCATCCGAGTGAGAAACTTAGGTCTAACTCTAGTAATCTTCGAACCTGGGATGTTCAAATCTGATAAATTTCAACTCCAGTTCATCCGAATGACAAACTCATGTCTAACTCTTGTAATCTTCAAACCTGGGATGTTAAAATATGATAAATTTCATCTCCAATTCATCTGAATGACAAACTCATGTCTAACTCTAGTAATCTTCGAACTTCGGATGTTCAAATCTGATAAATTTCATCTCTAGTTCATCCGAATGACAAACTCATGTCTAACTCTAGTAATTTTCGAACCAGGGATGTTCAAATCTGATAAATTTCATCTCCAGTTCATCTGAATGACAAACTCATGTCTAACTCTAGTAATCTTCGAACCTGGGATGTTCAAATCTGATAAATTTCATCTCCAGTTCATCTGAATGACAAACTCATGTCTAACTCTAGTAATCTTCGAACATGGGATGTTCAAATCTGATAAATTTCATCTCCAGTTCATCCAAGTGAGAAACTCAGGTCTAACTCTAGTAATCTTCAAATCTGATAAATTTCAACACCAGTTCATCCGAATGACAAACTCATGTCTAACTCTAGTAATCTTCAAACCTGGGATGTTCAAATATGATAAATTTAATATCCAATTTATCAGAATTTAAGTGTGGTGGTTTAATTGAATCAGAATTTTTTGTTGATGAAAACTCGCAATTGAAGGCCATTGATTTTGGCTTGTCCGATTTTGTGAAACAAGGTGATTTTTTACTCTCTTGGGTGCTGACCATATTATTCAGAAGTAAAATTAGGCTTCTTTAGCTTTGGCTGTTAAAGATAGGTTTCTAACTTCTAATTTATCTGACACGATGCAGATGAAAGGCTTAATGACATCGTTGGAAGTGCATACTATGTTGCACCTGAAGTTCCACATAGATCTTACAGTGCACAGGATGATGTGTGGAGTATTGGTGTAATATCATATATACTTTTATGTGGAAGTCGTTCGTTCTGGGCTCGCACGGAGTCTGGGATTTTTCGGGCCTTTAGGGAGGACTCAAGTTTCGATGAACCTCCCTGGCCTTCTTTATCTTCTGAAGCCAAGCATTTTGTCAAGCGTCTATTGAATAAAAACCCACGTAAAGAGTGATGGCTGCTGAGGCATTAAGTTAATATTCTCATCTTGTTAAAAAGACTGTTGAATTTCTTTCTTTGTGATCCTAATTATATTTCTCTTGGCAGGTCATCCTTAGATTAGTAACTACAATGATATTCAGGCTCATGAAAGCCTATATGCGCTCATCATCTCTACATAAAGCTGCGTTAAGAGTGAGTACTTTAATATTCTCAAAATTTGCTTTGTTGTTGATCATGCCTCATAATTTGTTTTGTCCACGCCCCTTGCTTTTCAGGCATTGTCCAACCTTGTGGTTTACTTTTTGCTAAGAATGTCGTCGTTTTTAGTACTTCCATGATTAGCGTGAGTAAGAGTTCTCTGTATTTGCCACTGCTGACCAACTATAACTTTATGTGTTTCTTATGGGGAAAGAAGAGACTTGCTGAAGTTGCTAACAAGAAGCCCACTCTTGGACAAAAATGTTAAAGTAGAAACTCCTCAGAAGTCAGGTGAAAATCTTTTTTCATTTGGCTTGCTTCGTTGGATTGTTATGTTGCTTCCATTTTGTTATTTGTTCTAATTTTCTACAGCTGTCCACGTTTTTGCAGGTGCTGATGGCAAGAAAGGTGGTGTTGTTCGTCAAGGTACTCCTTACCCCAAGGGAGGAAAGACCCCTGCAAGTGGAGGCAAGTCAAACAAATCTCTAAAATCTACTGGGTCAGTTTCATGCGATTCTTGTACCAAGTAAGATACTATCTTTGAATTTAATTTTTTTACTTAAATCTTTGTGATGTCCATATCTTGGTTTTCCGCTAATTGGTCAGTAGTTTCTGCATTTGTTCTCATACTGATTTGGTTATTTTGTTTATCTGTGTAGGGCATTCGGTACTGACTCTGCTCTCCAGGGACACTCAAATGCTAAACACAACAAACTCAATGTTATTCCACAGTATAACAAACTCACAGAAATTGAATCTAAACCTGACGTGATCGTTGGCATCCCATATTATGGTAAATATGCACCTGAATTGGCAGCTTATTAAATTGTAGTATATACTTCAATTAGTATATGATAACTTTAAACCGGCCCTTAAATTTCACGAGTCGAGAATGATAATTTGAGTTTTATACTTGAAATTGTAGGTATCTGGCCCGAGTCAGAGAGCTTTAATAAGGAAGGATTAGGTCCTTTTCACAAGAGGACTACAATAGGTTGCTGGTGATCAGTTCACAGTCAAGAACTGCAATAGGTTGTTTGTGTCTATTAGTTTGTTTGTTTGTTCAGACACTTATTTTATGGTGCCTAGGAGGTTTGTTTTCTTACTTGCAATCATATTTGTTTGTTTGTTCATAATGAATAGAATGATTCTTTTGTAAATGTGTATGTATGAATTGTAAATTAAGGATAGTTTGCAAATTGAGAATGTATGACGGATTGAAAAATACAAAATTGCAGGCCTGTGTTTCAGGTTCAGTTGTTGTATTGCAAGCCTGTGTTTCAGGTTTAATTGTGCAGGCCTGTAAACTGGAAGGCCAGGTCCATGAGAATGACCTGGACTATCCATTTTTTTTAATTGTAATTGAAAGAATTGTCACTGGATTAACTGTGACCAAAACTGTGAAGAAAAACAACACGTGTCATCATCTTAATGCTGTTACAAATGAGAGTAACAGTTTAAACGTTACAGTAATAGTGACAAAAAGATGACATGTGTTCATTGAGAATTTGTTGCAAAAAGTAGGCAACAATTATATGTGTTACTGTAGTCGTAAGAAAAGTGACACGTGGCCAAATTTTAATAATTGCATACCTGGCGGTGTAAGACACGTGTCATCACCAAATTGTTGCAAACTTAGAATAACAATTAAATCTGTTATAGTTATTGTGACAAATGAGCCACGTGTCGCAATCCTAAAATTAGGTTAACTGTTACTATTATTTATTGTAACAGTTGGTAAATGTGACTGTAATCAATCTTTGTTACAGTAAAACTGTTACAAAAAACGATAACAATTATTATCACAACGTTTCTGCAACGACGTATATGTGTTACACCTGTGACAAAAACCCGGATTTGGTGTAGTGCGTCTTGCATGCATCTATTAATGCGCATACGCTTCCTCTTGCTTGGTGATACAAATTTATGGTTGTGTTCATCTGAAAATATTGTTACTATCCATTTACTGCGTTCTTCGTCAAAAAGAAATCGAATCTTTGCCTTGCCCTCACATTTGATGGTACTGCAACTTCTCCCTTTTTTGTCGATTCCTTCAATGTTCTCTTCATTCTTTTTCTTTCCTTCGCGAGCACAGACCATATAAACTGATGTCACTTCGTCTACACCAAAGCGTGTTTTGTTTGTTGATCGAACCCTAACTAAAAATCCATTTCGCCGGCCATATTCGGTATAATACTCCTGCGCTTCTTCACGTATATTGAAATGCATTCCTTCGTATGGACTCTCCAAATTGCCCACACCATTTTTTCCATTTGAAGAATGATTCATAGCTTCAGTCTCATCACTCCGAACTTGATTATCTTTTTTTTTTTTTGAAGGGGGAAAGGGCTCAAAAAGAGCCCAACATTATTACCACAAGTGAAAGTATTTGGCGGCTCGTCCATACTAGAATTTGACTTGATATCTGATGATAATCGCAAGGAAGAAAGGGAAAATAATCGTAAACAAGAAAGGGGAAAAAATTACGGTGGAGAAACAAAGAAGAAGTTTGAAAAGAATTTTCCCAAAAATAAAAGATTTAGAATCAAGCAGAAACATACAGAAAAGAAATCGTGATAAATGAATATAGGAAGTTACAGCAGAAATTAAGGAAAAATATATACATATTTCCTTAGTTAGTTAGTCCAGTATATATTTCCTTGGGTGAGAGCCGTATAGTTGTTTTTAAGCTTAAAAAAAATGCCACCCCGTCAAAATGTACCGCCGTTGGATATAATATAATCGACGGTTATAAAAGTGTGTCTAACCTATGCGTTCAAATTGGAAGTCTCATGATCCGGACCCTTTATTATTTGGTTTATCAGTCAAAGAGGATTTTAGTCTTTGTGTATGCCGTTATCTAGTAATTGCCAAGTTCGGTACCACCATAACCAAAATGTGTCACGCCCTTCGGCCCTAGGCTCGATATACCTAGAACTATCAACCGGTTGATCGATCAACACTTCTATGACTCGGTAACTTTCACATCTGGGTAGTCAATGTGATGCCATATTGAAAGTACCGTCGTTGAACCAAGTGGTCATTGTATTTTTGTACCTATTGAACATTATAAAACGAAAATTTCAATGAAATGGAGATGCCGATGGCAATGACCAATTTATTTAGGCAGTTCTATTAAAAAATATTACTTGTATAACATTTGCGACTGGGTCTAGTCTCTTATGATTTCTATAAATGCATCGATAGATACTGCATTGTTTTTAAATGGACATAGTTCTATGCGAATTCTCTAGTTCACACTTCACGTTGCTTAACCAGACATTTGATTACTAAATTCTATGTGTATAAATGTTCAACATACACATAAGTTAGCTATCAATTGCTTTGGACTTCAATTTCTTGTTTGAACGAACTAAAAAATTGATAGCATAGTACAAACAACACATCTTTTATTAGCGACTTCCCAGTTAGACTAGCTTGTTTATAGTTCTCTATCTTTCATCCATTTCCAAAACATTTTTGCAAATATCATCGATCAGCTATCATGTCGTTGCTGCTTCAGTTCTTCTGCACTTGTTTGTTCTTGCTCTACAAAAGCACCATCGCAAAGAATATCATGGTTCAAAACGAACATCTTAGTGTTGGCAAGACTTTAGTTTCATATGGTCAAACATTCGAATTTGGCTTCTTCAGTACAAATAATACCAAGGAATTGTACTTGGGAATATGGTATAAGAATGTAACACCTACTGCAGCCGTATGGGTTGCAAACAGAAATCATCCTTTGACAGATTCAGCTGGAGATTTTACTATCGCAAATGATGGAAATATTGTCCTTCTCAACGGTTCAAAAATTGTTATCTGGTCATCTAATTTGTCAATGTCCGTAGTGAACCCCGTTGTTCAACTCTTAGAGTCGGGAAATCTTGTTTTGAAGGATGATCCAGAAAGATACATATGGAAAAGTTTTGATTATCCCACGGATACTCGGTTACCTGACATGAAACTTGGATGGGACCTAAAACTCGACCTAAATCGTTATTTAACATCATGGAAGAACGCCAGCAACCCTTCTATTGGTGATTATTCATACGGTGTTGATCTTGTTGGATTACCTCAATTTGTTTTACGTAGTGGATCAAGGATAAATTTTCGTTCTCGGGTATGGAATGGAGTTCAATTCAGTGGTATTCAGAATTTAAGGTCTAAAGAAATTTTTAGTTACACAGTTGTCATTGATACTGATGAAGTATACGGTACCTTAGTAAACAAGGGCGGTGACCCTTCTGTTATTATTAGCGAGTCACTGAACGAATGGGGAGAACTTGAACGTTTTATATGAGATAAGCAGAATATGAAGTGGAGTTATATGTCTGTGCTCCCGAGAGACCAATGTGATAGTTATAATCATTGTGGTGTTAATGGTGTTCGCAACATAGCTATTACTTCAGTTTGTGTGTGTTTGCAAGGTTTCACAGCGCTATCACCACAACAATGGAGCATCTTCAACTGGACAGATGGTTGTGTTCGAAAAACAAGTCTAGAATGTGGAAGCGATATATTTGTACAAATTCAGGGGCTCAAATTGCCTGACATGATAAAAATTTCGGTGAACAAAAGTACGAGCCTTGAAGAATGTGGTTCAGAGTGTAAGAGGAACTGCTCCTGTACAGCTTACGCTAATTCAGATGTTCGTGAAGGTGGAAGTGGTTGTATACTATGGTTTGATGATCTTTTCGATTTTAGACATTTTAGTGAGGCTCCTAATGGCCAAGCCCTATTTCTACGGTTAGCGTCAACTGAAGGAGAAACAATCAATAAGGCCATGAATGAGAAAAGCCGAATGCTGATGAAAGTCCTTCTCTCTGTTGGTTTAGCTGTGCTATTCTTTTCTTTGGTCGTCTTAATCATTTGGAAAACTAGGAGAATGGGAGGAGTACTTGATGCCGACGAGAGACAGAATGAAGATTTAGAATTACCTTTGTTCGATTTGATTACTTTGGAAACTGCTACAAATAACTTCTCTCACACAAACAAGATTGGAGAAGGTGGTTATGGTCCTGTATATAAAGGTAAGACATTAGAAGGACAAGAAATAGCTGTGAAGAGGCTCTCCAAGGATTCTGGTCAAGGAAACACTGAGTTAAAAAATGAGGTGATATTAATTGCAAAACTTCAACACCGGAATCTTGTAAAGCTTTTAGGTTGCTGCATTCAAGCAGAAGAAAAAATATTGATCTACGAGTATATGCCAAATGCAAGCTTGGACTATTTCATTTTTGGTCAGAAAAGAAGCAAATTGATGGGCTGGGATATGCGTTTGAGCATTGTGATGGATATTGCGAAAGGACTTCTTTATCTGCATCAAGATTCTAGTTTGAGAATCGTACATAGGGATCTCAAAGCCAGTAACATTCTCCTTGACTGGATTATGAACCCAAAATTTTCAGATTTTGCATTGGCAAGACTGAAGCAAAGACAGAGAGACTAGCTGGAACATATGGTTATATGTCTCCAGAGTATGCAGTAGATGGCCATTTTTCTGTGAATTCCGATGTTTTCAGCTTTGGCGTACTAGTGTTAGAGATAATGAGTGGAAAGAAGAACAGAGGTTTTTACCATGACAATCACCATCATAACCTACTAGGACACGCCTGGATATTATGGAATGAAGGTGACCCTTGTGAACTAATGGAACCAGGTTTGGGCGACTCAAATTCTGCATCTTGTCAGGAAGTATTGAGATGTATTCAAGTGGGTTTATTATGTGTTCAGAAACTTTCTGAAGATAGACCATGTATGTCAGCTGTGGTTTTCATGCTAAGTAGTGAAAATTCATTACTACTCGAACCCAAACAACCCGGGTTTTTCATCGAAAGAGGCTTAGACGATCACGCAAATACTAATCCAAGATTTTCGGAAAATCAAGTGACTATTTCATTAGAGGCCAGGTAGAACTAGTGAATTACTTGTTTGTATATTTTCAAACTTCCTTTGTATTTTGATTTTCGAAATATTTCTTCGGTAAATGCATTTCCATTTTGCAACGGTTCTTATTGTGGGGGAAATACCATGCTTTTATAAGTAAACTGCAAAGTATGTATGTGAATTTTGCATTATTCTTCAAGCTATCCGTAAAAGTTGTGCAAAAGGTGGATCATGTTGGAAAAACAATGATGTGGCCCATGTGCCTTATCATTATATGGAATGATTTCATCTAAACGACATGTCTCTACACCTAAAGTTGTGTCTTTTCCCATGAAAGTATGTGTCTTTTGGAATCGGTTCTCATGTCTGTTGTGACTCTTGATGCAAGAGTTATTTAAGGAGATCAAAAACAGGTCCCTACACTCACTGGAAAAGAAATTCTCAACAGATTCTATAACCATCATACAAAGAGAAATAAGGAACAGTAAGAGTGTAGACAGACTTTGTAATAATTGTTCTTATTTCATTGTGTTCAAACTAATCATGGAAGCGACTGGAATTCTGGTATTCCTCATTGGATTTTCTTTATTGGTTCTTTTATTCATCAAGATCAAATCAACAATGATCAGAGGTATGTGATCCATCTTACTTCCGCATAAAGAATTTTCTAACATTTGGTATCAGAGCCATAGGCTGCTCTAGTCCTTGTTTGATTTGATAGTACTAATCATGATTTAAAACCATAAATTTATATAACAGTAAAATTATAGAAAAAAACAAATTAAGAACTAATATCGATCATGCGAGTGTATGAACCCGTTGGATTTTGTTCTGTTCCTTGGTTTGGTTGTTTTGTTTGTTATAGGATTCCATAATTATGATTAGTATATATATTCGGATAGATATCTTTGACTTATCCTTGTTATTTCCTTAATTATTTCGTATTTTCATTCATGTATAAGTGAAATACGGTTAGATATGAAAATTGATAGGATAATCAACATTTCATACGTATTTAAGGATATCCTGTATATATCCATTGTTTCGTAAATGATTCCTTCAATCAATTAAATGTTGGAATACGGTTAAACATGCATTTCATGCAATTTTAAAGATCTTATATCACTGTTTCCATAATTATCTCATGCTTAATGAAAAATTTGAAATTTTATCACATTCTGTTGACGTGATTTGTGGGTTAAGTTATGATGTTTCCTAAGTTATCTCTCTGCATACTATAATGTGTTTCAAATAAGTTGAAAAACTTAATGCCTTCATACATCCGAGAAACGTATGCAACTGAGAGAGACATTTTAGGATAATATTTAGTTATTACTTAATTAATTTGAATTAATTAACTAATTTGTTTTATAAAATTAGCCACGGCATCTTATAAATTGAAACTTCGAAGTAGCAAACAACTATATGGAATAGATTATGCCCCACATGGAAATCTTTAGGCGTTGTTTGGGATATGAAATTAAATGAAATGTTAGATTGAAAACTTCTTAATGCCCATAGGTGAAAGATGTTTTTAATTTAATATTTTAAATTTATTTGTCATATCATACGGCATCATATATACATTTATGTCTTTTGTATTTTTGATATTATGTGTTGTTGTGACTTTTACCCACAGGAGGGTTACAATAACTTGAAGTTTTAACTAGAATAGTAAACATTTGGTTGAATTTCTAGATTTTGTTGTGTTTGTTTCGATAACTGATATTAAACATTGAAAATGCGGGGGTCTAACAACCACACCCAACAATTCGTTTGGCAATCTGAGAGGACTTACTCCAATATACTTTCTAGAGAATCAACTAGATAGTCAGACTCAATCTAGAGAAAAGTATATCAAAGAGTTTATATCTCTGTTTCACAATGTAATCATCAAATTAAACAGATAGAAATCCGCGAGCCTGATTATTATGTGAAACAACTTGAACGGTACCAAAGACCAATGTTCAAGTGTCAATCAATTTAAATCAACAACCAAAGGTTGGATTATCTAATTGATTGATCTAAACGCACAACCTTTGATATTTCAATTATATAACAAAATATAATGCGGAAAAGAAATAACACAGACACCAGAATTTTGTTAACGAGGAAACCTCAAATGCAGAAAACCCCCAGGACCTAGTCAAGATTGAACACCACACTGTATTAAGCCTCTACAGACACTAGCCTACTACCAATGAACTTCGGACTGAACTGTAGTTGACAATTGCGTTCCTTACGTCTCTGATCCCAGCAGGATACTACGCACTTGATTCCCTTAGCTGATCTCACCCACAACCAAGAGTTGCTACGACCCAAAGTCGAAGACCTGATAAATAAATCTTTCTCACACAGAAAAGTCTATAGATTGAATAAATCTGTCTCCCACAGAAATACCCAAGAGTTTTTGTTCCGTCTTTTGATAAATCAAGGTGAACAGGAACCAATTGATAAACCGGACTTATATTCCCGAAGAACAGCCTAGTATTATCAATCACCTCACAATAATCTAAATCATATGATAGCGAAACTAGATATTGTGAAATCACAAACGATGAGACGAGGGTGTTGGTGATTACTTTTTATCTTGCCTATCGGAGATAAAATCTTGAGCAAATCTCAGAGAAGATAGTACTCAAACGATAGAAACGGGAAAGATCAGAACACGCAACTACAAAGAAAATAGTTGGGTCTGGATTCACAATCCCAATGAAGTCTTTCAAGTCGTTAACCTACAGGGTCTTGATAGAAACCTAAGGTTAAAGGAAAATCGACTCTAGTTGATGCAACTAGTAATACACAGGAGATGTGGGGATTAGGTTTCCCAGTAATTGCTAGAGTTCTCATTTATATAGTTTTCAAATCAGGGTTTGCAATCCAAGTTACTTTGGTAACAAAGCATTCATTATTCACCGTTAGATGAAAAACCTGATTCAACCAAGCTAATATCTTTCAACCGTTAGATCAAACTTAGCTTGTTACACACAAATGAAATGTATCCTCATTGAGGTTTATGTAACCGTACCCAAACGTGTACATTATGTTGGCTCACAAATAGTTAACCAAAGTTAGCCATATGATTATTCTCACATCAACCTTATTCATCTTAACCATAACTAGTTCAAATGACTCAAATGAAACTAGTTAAAGAGCCGTTCAATTGCTATATTCTCATAGAAGTATACAAGAACACAATTGAAGCGAAATCGGTTTGATTCACTCGAATCAGTTCATGAACATTATAGCCACGGTTTGCAAAGATTGCATTCCTTAATTTATAAATGTTTAAGTTCATGTACAACCGATTTTATAAAGTAACCAACTCAAGTATGCAAACGGGTACGAATACTTAAGTAGCCGGACCGAGTTTGGGTTACGCCAGTACGCGTACGGGTGCGCATACCAATTCACACTTCCAAACTCCAGTAGAAATTCTTGGACGTGAAACTTCCGCCAGTACGAATACGGGTACGCATACTTTAGGTTCCCGGTTTTGGACTTACACATAAATCTGAGAACACACTATGTTTATATCCAAACATGGTTACATGATTCTAAGCTCTTTATTTCAATCATTGAAACTTTCTTAGAGGATGACAATAGCCGTTTTCACATACTATTAGCATCAAAGAAATTTTCAAGATATTGAAATAATCATAACGAAACATTCCAAGTCTACACCAAATGATTGTATCACACAAACCATGTAATATGTTACTCGGCAATTTTCACATGGTCATATTCTGACATTCGTCAAGAATATAAGATGAACTTGGTCGAAGCGAAAGCTTGCCAACACATATTTCGAGAAATATGTAAGCGAGATAAACTCAGCTCGAAATCTCAAATGTGTATAGTAGAAAACTATATCGTAATACGACTTATGTCTCAATATAGGAGATAGAGTAGAAATAGACTTTTCAAAGTGATAGATGAGTTTCAGTCTCCACATACCTTTTGTCGATGAAGTTCCACAAGCCCCCTTAGTGAAGTCTAAAGCTCAACTACACAATCTATGTCCTAGTCCGAGACATCTATAAATAGGCTAGAAATCAAGAATTTTAGTTTTGATCACTAACATTGACAAACATGTTTGAGATAGAAACGCATGCGAGTTCGACCGAGCAGTGCTCTAACAATCTCCCCCTTTGTCAATTTTAGTGAAAAAACTATCAATACACATGGATTACAAAATAAATAAAATTTGTAGCTTCTCATCCAAATGCTTGATCTCCTTGGCATCTTCAACACGACTCGAAATCTTCGTCACTTCCAAGTACTCCATGATTCTAAACGTGTTCAACTCAGCATCATAGTTGTTTAAGATCCGTAGCGATAACAATGAGAAAACAAATGCTCTCAATTATTGTTATATAGTGTCATAGTATTATTACACAACATCAAATTTTAATTGTATCACAACTTTGAATACAATACTATGGTGATATGTATCACTCCCCCTTAGTCAATACTTCATCTCGACATTAAAACCACTCCTCCTTACATAATGATCCGTAAACCATATGTATTTGTAGTATGAAACTACACATTAATTCTCCCCATTTTTGTCAATATAAATTGGCAAAGGTACGAAAACTAGTGGGATCCTCATGAAATTTTCATAGAGATACTTCATGACCAAAAGAGAATAACATATCAACTTATTTAGATGCAATCATAAAGCCGAAGCTAAATGCATTCATCAAGGAGTTTATAAAGATACAAGATAACCCCTATAATATTCCACAGCCTAACTCCCCACAAAGATTTGGCAATAAAGCACAAGTTCAAAAAGAACTCTCCCCCATAAAATGTCATTCCCGAAAGAACAACAAAGGCGACCTTTCTTTTACAAGAAAATAAGGATTTCTTTGGACATAACCAAATCACATGAAAAACATGGATTTGAATCCAAAAATCTCAATTGAATCAACCACAAAAATGATCAATTCAATTGGTCATGCTCAACATAAGAGAACTTACGGAGCAACACAGTATATGCACAAAAATGTGGATCGGAGATAGACCAATACTGCGGAATAAACAAGGATTCATTCTTTTTTTCATCACTATTTGCACAATGATATATAATAGACTTAATCCTTGTAAACAAAAGTGCATCTTTTTTTCCATCAATATTTGCGTAATGACATAAAAAGCTTTAACTTTTGTATTCAAAAGTTCATTATATCTTTTATCAATACATTCATATCGACATATAATATAGATAACTTTTGAACAAGTATGGGACAGTCACAGGTTCACGGACGTAAACAACATATCCCATAATAATTTGCAATATATAAAATCATAAAGATTAAAATTGCAAAATCATCTTCAAAATCAACTTTAGAATTTAAATAAATAAATCTAAAAACATTGCAAGATGAAAATCGTTGGAAATAGCTATGTGTACTCACAATAATGGCTATTCCAAACTCTAGTTATCCTTCTTAAAAACACAAGAATAAATTCTCATAAGAAGTTACCTAGACAACAAGACAAACTCGTAATGCACATATAAGATGATTTGTCCTTAGAGGGTAGAATCAATCTTTTCTGCACGGATTTACACCAAGAATAGCTACCAAAGGCGTATAAAAAGATTTTCTTAACAAAGAAGAACATGCAAAGTCAAAAATGACCATGCAACATTGTTCACATAAGATGATTGTGAACATTCAAGAATCCCATAGCAATACTACTGCCCATTCTTGAACTTCCTTCTTCGTGATTCACCAGCAACATTCTTGTAAAATCTATAAAAGAGCTTATAAGGGTATTACTCCAAGAATCAAAGTGCCCAAGTCCAAGAGAAGTGGAACAAGTGCGACGAAACGGAGCAAAACACTCAAAAACAAGAGACAAGACAAATATCAATCTTAACTCATCCAAATTCAAGAATTCTCATCTCCATTTCGAAGAGAATTTAAAGAGGAAGAGAATGCAAAAAGAATGTGGTCATTCCGAGTTCGGACGAAAGAAGATACGGCCAGTATGCATACGGGTTTGCAAACAAATTTTCGTGACCTGGAGTAGTATGCAAACGGGTATGCGTACTAAAATCCCTGGATTTTGATTTTAAATGATGGTATGCATACTTGGTATGTGTACCATGAAGTCCAAACATCCCGAACTACTATTTTCAAACCTAAACATTTAAGAACCTTAAACACAGATCAAGTTAGGTAGAATTGAATGATAAGCAAGGTACATGGATCATTATAAGTACTTTAAGCAAATTAAAACACAAATATTGCTCAAGTTTATAGACATACCTTTTTAGAAGAATCCAATCGAATTCTACAGCCTTATCGAACATAATCTGTGTGCCCCAATTCTCATGCTTCCCTCACCGTATACATAGCAGGGTATTCCTTGGTGAGGATGCACTTACAATACAATCAAGTTGTGTTGAGGTGAACAATGTCTTGCTCACCATGGCACCAAGAAAGAGTTTCTTTCCAACTACTTTTGCATTCAACAAAGTTGAGAAACATCCAAGAATCTGTATTTACAAGTTTTGCAAAAGACTTTAGAGAGATACACAAAAATTTGAGTCCCCGATGTCTCATTTTAAAACTTAATAAAAACATTGTCTGCAGATAATGTTTAGTACTGTGCAGGGTAACTATTTTGGTGTAAGACGACATCCTGACATGTTTACAACAGTAAACAAAACAATTATCATGACAAAGTTTATCAGGAATTGACCGATGAACTGATTCATGCTTTGAGGTGATACCGTCAGATGACTGAGATTTAAACTCCTCTTGTAATACATTTATTTTACTACAACCAAGTGGATTACACAGCGAAGGAGCATTGCTCTCACTAATTAGTAAATCAATATCAACCTCGACATTAGTATTATTCATCATAACTTGATTTAGCTTGTCAAGAGATTCTTTTTCTTTCTGGAGGTATAACTCAACATCAAGAGATAAGCTTTCAAGTTTCTTTTCAAGCCCTAAAAACACTTCAAGGGATTTTAAACCTAGAGGAGGTTTAGATAGAATTTCTTCTACAGATTTTATTAAATCAGTCATGGAAGAGAATTCTGAAATCCCTGGATCTGGTGGTGTATTTATTGAGATAACACTTCTGTCCATATCAGATCGCTACAAACACAGACTTATAAGGTCTTTAATGTGTTTACCTGCTCTGATACCAATTGAATATGCGGGGGTCTAACAACCACACCCAATAGTTCGTTTGGAAATCTGAGAGGACTTACTCCAATATACTTTCTAGAGATCAACTAGACAGTCAAACTCAATCTAGAGAAAAGTATATCAAAGAGTTCATATCTCTGTTTCACAATGTAATCAGCAAATCAAATAAATAGAAATCCGCGAGCCTTATTATTATGTGAAACAACTTGAACGGTACAAAAGACCAATGTTCAAGTGTCAATCAATTTAAATCAACAACCAAAGGTTGGATTATCTAATTGATTGATCTAAACGCACAACCTGTGATATTGATCCAGTAACATTTTCACCATCTGTTAATGGTGCCAAATCCAAACTTTGGATCGAAGCCATGAAAGAAGAGATGGATTCCATGGCTAGTAATCAAGTTTGGGACCTTGTGGAATTACCTAAAGGAGTTAAACGTTATTGTTTTAAATGGATCTTTAAGACCAAAAGAGACTTTAAAGGTAATGTCGAAAGATACAAGGCTAGACTTGTAGCTAAGGGATTTACTCAAAAGGAGGGTATTGATTACCATAAGATTTTCTCTCCAGTTTCAAAGAAATACTCATTTCGAATAATCATGGCATTAGTAGCTCATTTCAACTTAGAGTTACACCAAATGGATGTGAAAACTGCACTCCTCAATGGAAGTCTAAATGAAGAAGTGTATATGGTGCAACCTCAAGGTTTCTCTTCAAGGCAAGGTGATCATATAGTTTGCAAACTAAGGAAATCTATATATGGGCTTAAACAGGCATCCCGCCAATGGTATATGAAATTCCATAATGTGATATCTTCATTTGGTTTCTTGGAAGACATTATGGATCAATGTATATACCTTAAGGCTAGTGGGAGCAAACTAATCGTTCTTATCCTATATGTAGATGATATTTGTTGGCTATTAATGATCTGGGACTGTCACATGAGGTTAAACAGTTTCTTTCACAAAACTTTGAAATAAAGGATATGGGTGAAACCTCTTATGTTATAGGCATTGAGACTCATAGAGACAGGTCCCAAGGGACATTAGGACTGTCTCAGAAACACCTACATAAACAAATTTGTGGAAGGTTCCAAACATAAAATTATGCACCTAATATATTACTTGTTCAAAAGGGAGATAAGTTTAGATCAATACAGAAAGAATGATCTAAAAAAACAAATGATGGAAACCATTCCATATGCATCAGTCGTTGGAAGCTTAATGTATGACAAGAGGATATTCCTCTCCTCAATTATCCCTTTATGAAAGTACTGGTAACGCTCGTGAACACATCTCTCATTTTTTGGAATCATTAGGAGAGCACGAATACAACCATGTCCTAAGCCTGAAGGAATTCTCAAAATCACTTACTACACCTGGTACAACAACATTGCACCAAACAACATAGCCAATTGGTATGAGATGGTTAACGCCTTCTACAAAAAATATTTCTTTGTGTCTGAACAAATCACTCTATCTGACCTGAAAAGAATGTTTCAGCAAAACAATGAGCATCTGAACGATTATGTCAAGAGATTCAGAATTCAGGCACTAGATTGTCACGATCCAAATGTGACTGAACAAAAATTGGTGGAATTATGCATCAATAGGATGGTACCTGTCTATCGTGCTTTGCTGGAGAACCTTCGCTTTCAGAAATTCTCTGAACTTCATAAAGCTGCTAAACACTCAGCTACAACAGCACCTGCCCTGCTAGAAAGAACCAGGCCTGCCAGGAATGAATAGCCTCATGATATTCGTGGAAGCATACATCTCACCAATAGGCAATACAACCTTCGGCCTTCTGTAAGCAGTTTCACTGAAGCAGCAAGAGGAAAACCACCGCTTTAGAGATGCAACATCATGTGCGTCCAAAACCGCCAACTCCAACTCCAGTACCACATGCGCGACTGCCATAATGAGAAAACCACGTCCAAGTTACACCATATATGGCTCGACGGAAACAACATCAATGATAAACGCTTTCAGAATTTCCTATCCCATGGAAGAAGTAGTTGAATTACCGAAGGAGATTACACCTGGGGACTTATGAGGTACACTCTCCATGTCAGGAGCTTCATCATATTTGCATAACCTATTAGTTAAGTCGTTCGCATGAGGGAACTTCCCTACTTCTCAAAGACACGATCCAAAGATGATAAAGGAAAAAGAGTGTGGTTGGGGACTTCTCAGCACTACCCATCTCAAAGATGCTGAATTTAGAGAGACGCAGGAACGCTATCATTATCATTCCAAGATGTCCAAAGATGTAGACATACTCAAGAGAGCATACGTATTGTCAAAGACCAGCGATATGCCTGGACGTCTATGAAACACAATGCAGATGCAAAGACGGCCTCAGGATCGGCAACTCGTACGATCCTCATCAACATTGGGTTCAACTCTAACTCTCATCCAAATTATTTCTTCAGAGACCTAGCACGTCAACATCAACCAAAAGTATAAGGAGACTTTATGAGACAGTCAAGTGGGTAGAAGCATGCATGATGGTTGCATCAAAACATCTCATGTCCGGCTGACGAGTTATTTTGGGACTGATGCCTACCCAATGCAGTCATCAATTTTAACCAGAAGGCAATGCACCAGCAACAACGTCTACCAAGTTGAAAGCTCAGTGGATACTCGTGGGCAGGCGACTGTCTCCCTCTTTTCCATTCCATGAGGTAACATCAAGGAAGCTATCGGCTCCATCATCAGCTCTACCACTATATGACGACTGTCATGTTCGTGCCTATTACTGCAACAAAAACAAGTAAGATTACCTGCTTTCAGAATATTTTCACCCGACATATGTGAAGCAATTTCCTGGAGAGGATTCAAGATCATCTTCTGAAGAAATCTTCGAGTACGTCTCAGGAACACGAACGTGCTGGTATTCCTTCAAGATCAAGACACGATTTTTCATTATCTTATCAAAATTTTATCCGAAGTCGTGAATCTTCCGGGAAGATATGTGAAGAGACGTTGATATAGTCACAAGCAACTGTTGGCATCCTAAGAAGAAACTACAACGAGGAGTAGTTTTGATGGAGCTGCTGCTACCACTAAGATATTGTTATTCCAAAACCTTATTACTACCTTACCATCTCGCCTCGATATTGGAGGCGTCAAGGGTTTTATGCTACTGGCCCTACCATGGATTTCATAAACAAGGAATGTAGTCGACATCCTCGGAAGTTGTCGCTTTATCAGAGCCTGTTGAGGTTTTCAGGAGGCCACGGGCTGACGCTGGAGTCTACATCAACAAGAATAATGCCGGCTTTATCAGTAGATTCTTCACGCATCCCTTATTTCCTACGATGGTGTCACCGGATACAACTCGAGTCTTTACCATTGGATGTTTTTTCTATCACATACCTCGCATCATCTTGATATCATCACGCCTGATACTACTTACTCACAGGAAAGTCTAATACATCCAAGGTCCAATTATGCGCAAAGGACATGCCTAGCGGAGATAGAGCTAACTATCCTTAAACTAAATGTTTTATATCTATGAGGCATATCAAATAAATTTTAAATATCTTAGTGTTGAGACGCAACAATTCCTCAACACTCACTACTGTGTTTCCAGGCATACTTCCTCAACCCATTTTACTCTCAGTGTTGAGACACAACAATTCCTCAACACTCACCACTGTGTTGCCAGGCATACTGCCTCAACACATTTTCCTCTTAGTGTTGAGACGCAACAATTCCTCAACACTCACTACTGTGTTGCCAGTCATACTGCCTCAACGCATTTTCCTCTTAGTGTTGAGACATACATATTCTTCAACACTCACTACTGTGTTGTCAGGCATATTGCCTCAACACATCCTAACCTTAGTGTTGAGACGAAGCAATTCCCCAACACTCACTACTGTGTTGACAGGCATCACTGCCTCAACACGTTTTCATCTTAGTGCTGAGACGCACAACCTCCCCATCACTCACCCGTGTTGTCAGGCATCACTGCCTCAACATATCATAGTGCTGACGGCTCCACCACCTCAACACTCATCTTTGTATTCAAGGATCAACCGGCTTAACACTTATCAGTCGAGGCTCCACTACTTAAATACATCATTTTAGTGTTCTCGGCATCAACGTACTAGAAGGGTGATTTCTACTTGCCTCGACGCTTCATTAAACATGTTCTGCTCAAAGGAAAAGCCGGACTCTCTCTCCTGATAACGACTGTTTACTCTTCTCATGAATTTTATTTTCATCTATCACCATTTAGTGCTTACCCAGCAACAATGTCACTGTTACGTGCTAAGCAGGGGACTTAATGTTGATGGTGGTTTTTAGTTCAGGGCTAAAATTGTAAAAACCTGTATTTTGTATACCTGCTTTCTGCAAAGAAGTAGAACTGCCAAGAAGCTGATGAGTGTCTATACCTCTCTGCTTACACATGAAGTATGTAGTTTAACACCTATGAAATTTATTTAGAATAATATTAGTGCATGTAGCAACAATCCAAAGTATTCTATAAATTTTATTAATCTCAGACCTGTATTATTCACTAAATGCATGGCTTGCTGAGCATTTTTCCCTATGCTATGTCCACGGCTGAACTCTTAATATTGACATGATATGACAACTAATGTTCGTTTGCAGCTGAGCAACACGAGTTTCCCGAAGATGTCAGGATTAAGATGTGCATGAAAATACTCAATTAGAGACAAGCTGCGCCTGCGCTCTGAGATAAAAATTAGTGATTTTGTGTCAACACGCAAAACTCACCAAAATTGATTAATTTTATGTCAGCTCGCATAATTCAATTTTCTAACCTAATTTTATCAATTTACAAAAAATTAGGTTTTTGCGGTCTGCGCAATATCTCGATCCCTATTGGTCGAGACTAAACCTAAGCAAACTAGGAAATTGATCCATCATGGAACTAGTAGGAGCAAATCCTAGCAGAAACGGGAAAAGAGGAAACCGTGACTAGAAACCGGGGAAGAAAGGGCTTGGCCGGCCAATTTGTCCTAACTCGAGCCTCCTTTGGTCGGCCTTCCTTCTTCTATTATGTTGTCCGCGGGCTCTTCTTTCCCATCCTCCAATCAAATCGCTCCAAAGACTCAGCCTACACTTTTAATTAAAGGTGGCCGGCATCCCGTCTTTGACTTTGACCAATCATATCTCTTCAACTTGGTCGGACGAGATCCAAAAGGTCACCAAAGATTGGACGAACATATGAAAGCATTTGGTAAATAATTTGAGTATGATATACATGCCAAAAGTTTCGTATGGATGTATAGTATAACATACTAAAAAATCACATCAATCGGACTAACGAGCTAAAAGATAAAGCTTAAAAGGCGAGCTAGGTCATGGCTGAAAACTGAGAGAATTCCTCCTGAATTCTTCCTGAGTTTTTACTGTCGGGCTGTTTTCACCTCCTAAATGAGCTCAAAACCTAAATATTCCCTCGTGATAAGATAGGAAATTCTTTTTTGATAAGAATGGAGGGGCGGATCATCAAAATACGAGTTTGTATGAGAATTCTACAGCAGTTTTGTGAAGGTCTCACATCTGAATTTTCTAATTACGAAATTTCATGAATTAACACAAACTTTTGCAAATCATCTCAGCCATCCAACTTGGATAGCAAATTTAACCGGTTTAGATTTAATTTGGGCCAACCAATAGGATGTCAAAATGGCTACCATCCATCATTCTCCTATAGGGACCGACCACCACATCTTTAATGTACATGTATAGCTCCTGGCAGCTGCTCAAATATGACCGCCCGCCGCCTAGCTTGCGCGTGATTGGTCAAAATAATTAGGTCTTGCAAGAAAGACCCACTCAGCAACTTGCTACATATTTTCCACGAAAATATGTAGATACATCAAACATGTCACAAACTGGGGGATGTTTATCAGGGTATTGGTCTTGCGGTTTACAGGATGCGGCGTGCAACACGCCCATTACGAGAAAGTGTCAGGAAAGGCGGACGGTTGATAGCAGTAAAGGAGTAGTGGGTGTAAAGCTGACCGGTCTTCCTTCATGACAAAGACATGGTTTTCACCACTTTTACACGATCCCCACTTCTCCACTACTTAACTACCTCCACTTCCTACGAGATCAGTGTGTTCAACTATGACTTGTATAAATAGGTTTTCAATCTATTTCAACCAACAACACAGTTTTGGTTATCAATACAAGTATCCAGAAAAAATACTAGGAACTGATAGCTTACATTCCGCAAGCAAGTTCCACATTCTGATACAAGTCATAAACAACCACACCTTCAGAGTTAACCATTCTGATCTCAACACATTCTTCGCTTCCCTCCCTAAGATCAACATTTCTCCTTCATTTTGTGACCGAAGCAAGACTTGAACGACCATTTCTTGGTTAAGGCCAGAATTGTATAGATTGATCTCTCGAATCTAAGGTACTCCTGTGCGGTACATTTGTTTAGGGTTTAGATTCGTTTCTCGGCGGCACACCCAAATTTACCATTTCCAGCAGATTTAGTTTTTACCCCAAAACAATAGGGATCTTGTTCAGCATATGGGTCTGATCAACTTTTGATGTGTGTTATGTATTGTGCGTTTAGACACTTTCTGAATTATGTGACTTGCAGCATTTAGGAATAAAATTTCTATATTTTCCATTCAGGTTGTATACATAAGGTCTTGGAAAATTAGAAATGTCTCATTGGAGACAACAGTTGGACCTGAATAAGTAATTGGTACTTACTCATAAAGCCATTATGATGGTCCTAATTATGAAAACAATGTTATCGTGATACATGGAAGGGATTGCTCGTTGATAGAGTTTTGACCACCATGATTCGAACATTAATTTTGTTTGCAAGTTCCATTTCATTGAGAACTACCACTGGCCATATAAAGAATATTCTAAATTCACTTACTTATAAGATGAAGAGAAATGCCTGTTATGAGACAAACTTGTGTCACATGGGCCAAGTGGGAGAATGTTGGAAAAACAATGATGTGGCCCATGTGCCTTACCATCATATGGAATGGTTTCATCTAAACGACATGTCTCTACACCTAAAGTTGTGTCTTTTCCCATGAAAGTATGTGTCTTTTGGAATTGGTTCTCATGTCTGTTGTGACTCTTGATGGAAGAGTTATTTAAGGAGATCAAGAACAGGTCCGTACACTCACTGAAAAAGAAATTCTCAACAGATTCTATAACCATCATACAGAGAGAAATAAGGAACAGTAAGAGTGTAGACAGACTTTGTAATAATTGTTCTTACTTCATTGTGTTCAAACTAATCATGGAAGCGACTGGAATTCTGGTATTCTTCATTGGGTTTTCTTTATTGGTTCTTTTATTCATCAAGATCAAATCAACAATGATCAGAGGTACGTGATCCATCTTACTTCCCCATAAAGAATTTTCTAACAGATCAGACATATAGGGAAAATCCTTTGCAACCTTTTCCCTTTTCTATCCGGCTGCATGCATGCATACCCTTCATCAGTGATCCGTATGTTCACAAAACTAAGCATTTCTTTAGTTAGTTTGTAAGCATGGCGATTACATTTTCTATTAGCAAAATTACTAACTCAGTTCTTAGTTTTACGCAAAACAGCTTTGCATCTCCAGTTGATAGTACAGTGTTACAGTTACTTGATGAAAAAATCCTAAATTTTGAAACTACCTTGGTGTTAGTCAAATTTGAGTTTAAGCATCGACGTCAATGATCTTTGAACAAAATGGGTAGTCTTTGTATTCTTGCACCTATTGAAAATTATAGAAAACGAAAATTTCAGAGAAATGAAGACGTCGATGACCATTTGATTAAGACAGTTCTACAATATTAAAATTAGGAGAAATAAATAAAATGAGACGAAGGTGTAGCTGATAATACTTGTATAACATTTTGCGACTCAGTCTAGTCTCCTACGATTAATATAAATGCTTAGATAGTTACTGTACTATTTTAAATGGTCATAGCATTATATATGAATTCTAGTTCACATTACCTAACCAAGGTTTTGAATTCTATGTTTAAATGTTCAACTTACACGTATGTTAGCTGTCAATTACTTTTGACAATAAACTATGAAGCTATCACAATCTATTACAGTTTTGTGCTCATTTTTTAACATGTGTTGTCACTGACTTCAATTTCTTGCTTGAAATAACTAAGAAATTGATATCTTAATCAAGGAATATATCTCTTAACAATTTCCCATTTTACTAGCTAGTTTGTAGTTTCTCTATTTTCCATCCATTTACTAAAACATTTTTGCAAATATCATCTGTGATCATGTCGCTGCTGCTTCTCTTTTTCTGCACTTGTTTGTTCTTATTCTCGAAAACCTCCAATGCAAAGGATACCATGGTTCAAAAGGAATATCTTAGTGTTAACCAGACCTTAGTTTCATCTGGTCAAACATTCAAATTAGGCTTCTTCAATACAAATAATACCAAGAATTTGTACTTGGGAATATGGTATAAGAATATAACACCTACTTTCGTTGTATGGGTTGCAAACCGAAATCATCCGTTGACAGATTCAGCTGGGGGTTTTACTATAGCAAATGATGGAAATATTGTTGTTGTCAATGGGTCGAAAATTGTTATCTGGTCATCTAATTTATCAAGATCAGTAGGCAACCCCGTCGTTCAACTCTTAGAGACTGGAAATCTTGCTTTGAAGGAGGGGCTTCACGATTCAGCAAATTACATATGGCAAAGTTTTGATTATCCTACAAATACTCGATTACCTGAAATGAAATTTGGATGGGACCTAAAGATCGGCCTAAATCGTTATTTGACATCATGGAAGAACGTCAACGACCCTTCTGTCGGGGATTATACTTACGGCATGGATCTTATTGGATTACCTCAATTAGTTGTACGTAATGGATCGATAAAAAAGTTTCGTTCTGGGGTATGGAACGGAATTCAATTTGATGGTATTCTAAATTTAAGGCCTGATGAAATTTTCAATTACACTATGGTATTAAATACCAATGAAGTATATGCTGCCTTCGAAAACAAGGGTAGTGACCCATCTGTTATTGCGAGGGAGTCGATGAACGAAGAGGGTATACTTAAACGGTTTACATGGGATAAGCAGAGCATGAAGTGGAGTGATATGTCTATGTTCCCGAGAGACAATTGTGATAATTATAATCATTGTGGTGTTAATGGTATTTGTGACATTGCTTTTTTTCCACCATGTGAGTGTTTGCGGGGTTTCAAACCCATATCACAACATCAATGGAGCGTCAACAACTGGACAGATGGTTGTGTTCGAAACACAAGTCTAGAATGTGGGAGCGATATATTTGAACCGATTAAAGGGATCAAATTGCCTGATATGGTAAACTTTTCGGTGAACAAGAGTATGAGCCTTGAGGAATGCGAATGGGAATGTACGAGGAACTGTTCTTGTACAGCTTATGCTAATTAAAATATTCGTAAAGGTGGAAGTGGTTGTATACTCTGGTATGGTGATCTTTTCGATTCAAGAAGTTTTAGTGATGCTGGTGAACAACGCCTATTTCTACGGTTAGCATTATCTGAAGAGGAACCGCCGATATCTGAAGTTGAACCACCGGTATCTGAAGGAGAACCAACATTTGAAGGACAACCAACCAGTAAAGCCATGAAGGAAAAAAGCCGAGTGCTGATGAAAGTCCTTCTCTCAGTTAGTTCAGGTGTGCTATTCTTTTGTTTGGTTATCTTCTTAATTATTTGGAAAACTAGGAGAACTGGTGGAGTACTTAATGTTAAAGAGGGACAGAAGGAAGATTTGGAATTACCTTTGTTCGATTTGATTACTATAGAAACTGCTACAAACAACTTTTCTCACACACACAAGATTGGAGAAGGTGGTTATGGTCCTGTATATAAAGGTAAGACATCACAAGGACAAGAAATAGCTGTGAAAAGGCTCTCCAAGGATTCTGGACAGGGCAACACCGAGTTCAAAAATGAGGTAGTATTGATTGCAAAACTTCAACACCGGAATCTTGTTAAGATTTTAGGTTGTTGCATTCAAGGAGAAGAAAAGATATTGATCTATGAGTATATGCCAAATGCAAGCTTGGACCTTTTCATTTTTGACCAGAAGAGAAGGCAATTGCTGAATTGGGATAAGCGGCTGAGCATTGTGATGGGTATTGCAAAAGGGCTTCTTTATATGCATCAAGATTCTAGTTTGAGAATCGTACACCGAGATCTCAAAGCCAGTAACATTCTTCTAGACTGGAATATGAACCCGAAAATATCAGATTTCGGAATGGCAAGACTTTTAGGTGGCGAACAAACTGAAGCAACGACAGAGAGACTAGCTGGAACATATGGTTATATGTCTCCAGAGTATGCAGTAGATGGACATTTCTCTGTGAAATCTGATGTTTTCAGCTTCGGTGTACTAGTGTTAGAAATAATAACTGGAAAGAGGAACAGAGGGTTTTACCATGACAACCACCATCATAACCTACTAGGACACGCGTGGATATTATGGAATGAAGGTATCCCTTGTGAACTTATGGAACCAGGTTTGGGGGACTCAAATTGTGCATCTTCTAACGAAGTATTGAGATGTATTCAAGTAGGTTTATTATGTGTTCAAAAACTTGCTGAAGACAGACCAAGCATGTCAGCTGTGGTTTTCATGTTAAGTAGCGAAAATTCGTTACTACCCGAACCCAAGCAACCCGGATTTTTCGTGGAAAGAAGCTTTGACGCAAATACTAATTCGAGATATTCTGAAAATCAAGTAACTGTTTCATTAGAGGCCAGGTAGAAATAGTGAGCTACTTGTTTGTACATTTTGCATATGTCATTTGTATTTTTATTTCCAACATATTTCCTCGTTGTATGAAACTTCCATTTGTAAATTTTAGCGGATCTTATTTTTGGTACAATACCATGCTTTTATATGTGAATTGCAAAGTATGCGGTGTATTGGGAGCATTATTCTCCTAACTATCCTTGAAAGTTGTGCAAAAGGTGGTGTCAAGGATGCAGTCAGCACCAATCGTGAAGACTCTCAACAAGATGGCTATTATTCTGTCACATCAACCAAGTCTGGTCTTCCTACAAATTCTCCTACTTAGTTTACAGGTCTTCTGCTTTATTTTTTGAATTCCAGTTTTTGAATCTGTAACAAACTTAGTAACAGCTGAGCTGTGTCTTTGAGTATAAATAGAATCCATATCTCCACGTCTCAATTGTGGAAGATATTCACCAAAATCTTATTCTAAGTTGGTATCATCCAGCGATCCTTAACCACGCACAATTCTTTTTCTCTTCAACGGAAGCAAACACCAACAATCTTCGCCAGGTTCCAATTCATCACCTGGTTACCCTAAAACTCACACAAACCAATTTTCTATTATGGAAAACACAGTTCAAACCAATCCTGAAGGGTTACAAAGTTACATGTTACGTTGATGGGTCACTTGAAAAACTCCCACGTATACTAGAAATAAATTCAACTTTCACTGAATATGAAGAAATAGATTCGCTCCTTGTTGGATGGTTGAATTTCCCATTAAATGAAGGTGTTCTTAGCAAAGTCACCGGCCTTAAAACATCAAAACAAGTATGGGACACGCTAGAAAGACACTTTGCACAAAAAACAAAAGCTCATCAAATGCACCTGAAGAAGCAGTTGCACAATTTATCAAAAGATAACATGTCTCTCCAAGCTTTTTTCAATAAGGCTAAAAGTATCTTTGATAGTCTTGCAACATCTGGATGTGTTGTATCTACTGATGACATGAAATAATCCATCTGCAATGGGTTGAATCAGTCTTATGACCCCATTGTGACTGCTTTGGGAACGATTGAAAACATGGATATGGAGACTTTTTACACGCACCTACTAACCTTTGATATGAGATTAGAGCAACAACTGGATATGCTGCAGCAGCCAATAGCATATGTAGATGTAACCAACATAGCAACCTCATCTAGAAGACCAGATCAAAGAAGATTCACTAGCCACAGTAGAATCCAGCAAAGTAACAATTAGAATTTTCCAAGAAACAACAATCCAACCAATCAAGGTCCTGTCAGGTTTGCAAGAAAAGAAACCACACAGCTGATCAATGCTGGTTTCGCTATGAAAATGATAAAACAAAGGGCACCAGCATCCTACATAGCTCTCCCTGGTGGTCACACAGACAACAAATGGGTAACTGACACCGGTGCAACCCATCATCTTACTGTTGATATAAATAACTTGAGTATTCCACATGAATACGATGGAATGGAACAAGTTCACATTGGTAATGGTAATACCCTTCAGATTGGCAATGTTGGTAGTGCCACTTTCACATCAAATACTCGGTCTTTCCTGTTGGATAACATATACCATGTTCCCCAAATACGAACTAATCTGCTTTTTGTTTATCAGTTTTGCAAAAATAATAATGTATACTTTGAGTTTCACATAGATTTCTTTGTTGTGAAGGACAAATGCATGGGGATAATGCTGCTGCAGGGGCGGAATAAAAATGGGCTCTATGTCTTTGATGGTGTTGGTGACTTCAGTTCCTCAATAAAGCCAACATCTTATGTCTCCACTAGTCTTCCACCAGCGTCTTGGTCACCCAATGCTTTGAACCGTCTCTAGAGTCATTCACAAGCATTCTCTCCCAGTTTCAAATAAAAGTTTTGAAATTTTTCATTCTTGCCATATCAGTAAGAGCAAGAAACTTCCATTTCAGCTAGTAGCACTTCTTTTGATAAACCGTTAAGTTTGGTTGTTTCCGATATTTGGGTTTCTCCACATGTTTCAAGAAATGGTTATCGTTATTACATGCTAATTATGGATGTCTTTTCGCACTTTACTTGGGTATTTCCATTAGTCCAAAAATCAGATGCCTTACATATCTTTATGTAGTTTCATAAACAAATAGAAAATCTTACAGATCATAAAATCAAAATCTTCCAGTTAGACAATGCTTTGGAATACAAAAAATTTACATCTTATTTTAAAAAACTCTAACATACAACACAGGTTCTCTTACCCTCACACATCACCTCAAAATGGTATAACAGAACATAGAATAAGACATGTGACTGAATCTGGTATAGCTTTGTTGTTTCATGCACATATGCCAAAGTCCTTTTGGTCTGAAGCTTTCACCACAACTTGTTATCTTATTAATAGACTTCCAAAATCATATTCTGAGTCGCAAACACCACTTGAACTATTGTTTAACAAAGAGCCTGACTATAGATTCTTAAAAGTATTTGGTTGTCTAGCCTATCCTTGTCTCAGGCCATATAACTCCAATAAGCTAGAACCGAGATCTTTACCGTGTGTTTTCATAGGGTACAGTGCCTTTCATAAGGGTTACATGTGTCTACATCGTCAAACTAATAGGGTGTATATTTCACGGAATGTTATGTTTGAGGAGAGATCATTTCCATTCCAACTTGTGCAGCAGCAAGACCTTGTGGTAAGTAACTCAACTCAATATCCTAGTACTGGATTTCTGGACTTACCAATTTTCGGCAGAAGAGCTGCAACACCTGCACAACAAATCCATCAGTCAGAGTTGACTCACTCAGGTCAGTCAGCAAGTCTCAATGCTGAAGCAGCTTCTCCAACTGTCTCACCGGCTGTAACTTCCCCAGCTACATCATCATCTGCTAGAGACTACAATACTGACTCCACTGCTGTTGTGTCTAGTTCCTCACCGGTACCACAGACTGACACAACCTCAGCAGACTAATCACATGGTCATTAGGGCTAAATCTGGGATTACTAAGCCAATTCAGAAATTATGTCTGACACCAACCAAGCATCCATTGCAAGACATAGAATTCATGGAGCCAACATGTTTCTCTAAAGCCTGGCCAAATCCTAAATGGCGTAAAGCTATAGACGTGCATATTAATGCACTGATCAAAAATGGAACGTGGTCACTTGTGAAGTATGAAAAAGCAATGAATGTAGTTGGCTCTAAATAGGTGTATCGCGTAAAGCAAAACCCAGGTGGCAGTATGAAACACTACAAAACTCGTCTCTTGGCCAAGGGTTTTCATCAACAAGAGGGTATTGTTTACGGCGAGATGTTTAGTCCAGTCATTAAACCTTATACTATAAGACTAGTATTGCCCATCGATGTAATAAATTAACAAGTGGAAGCTGCGGCAGTTAGATGTAAAAAATGCTTTTCTACACATAGTGCTTGATGAGGAGGTGTACATAAAGCAACCTGCAGGATATGTTGATCCTAATTTCCCTGAACATGTTTGTAAACTACATAAGTCACTTTATGGACTTAAACAGGCTCCACGGGCTTGGTTTTCGCATTTCAGTGGCTATCTTCTACAACTAGGCTTCATAAGTTCCATAGCAAACAGTTCATTATTTGTCTTGCAAACATGTGACTCAATCACCTTTGTCTTAATCTATGTGGATGACATCATTGTCACTGGTTCAAATCCTTCCCATATTGATAAACTTATTACTGACTTGGGTTCAGTTTTTGCAATTAAAGACATGTGTGCCTTGTCTTTCTTTCTAGGGGTTGAAGTCATACCACAGGGGATTAATTTGGTTCTCACCCAACAGAAGTACGTTGCTGACCTCCTGCGACAGACCAAATTATATGGTATCAATTCAGTATACACGCCACTTCCGCCTAATGCAAAAGTTCAAAAGCTAGGCACTGCCAAATTCTCTGACCCGACTCTATACAGAAGTATGGTAGGTGCCTTACAATACTTGTATATCACACGCCCTGACATCTCTGTGGTAGTGAATAAAGTCGTTCAGTATATGCATGACCCTTACATTGAGCATTGGGAACTGGTTAAGCGAATATTGAGATACCTGAAGCATACATTGGATTATGGCTTGGTGATACGTGCATCTTCATATTACAATCTTCAAGCATACTCATATGCAGATTGGGCAGGGAATTTAGATGACAGACGATCCAATGTAATCTCATCTTGTGGAGTGCTAGGAAGCAAAAAACGGTGTCAAAATCTAGTATAGAGGCTGAATACATGGGGAGTGACAATTGCAACGTCGTAACTAATTTGGATAGAATCACTTTTAACTGAGATGGGCATAAAAATATCAAATCTGACGCTATGGTGTGACAACCTAGGAGAAACCTATCTCACTGCCAATCCTGTGTTCATGCAAGGACCAAACACATCGAAATAAAATAGATTATCACTTTGTGCGAGAGAGAGTTGCCAGAAAATAGCTTCATGTTATGTTTATCAGCTCCAAAGATCAGCTTGCGGATGTGTTTACAAAAGGTTTAGCTTCACCGCTGTTTTGGGGTAAAAACTGATTCTGCTGGTTTTTGTAAATTTGGGTGTGTTGATGAGAAACGAAATCAAACCCTAAAAAAATACACTGCACGGGAGTACTTAAGATTCAAGAGATCAATCTGTACAATCCTGGCCTAAACCAAGAAATGGCCGTTCCAGTCTTGCTTCGGTCACAAAGTGAATGAGAAGGGTTGATCTTAGGGAGGGAAGCGAAGAAGGTGTTTAGATCAGAATGGTTAACTCTGAAGGTGTGGCTATTTTATGACTTATATTAGAATATGGAACTGGCTTGCGGAATGTAAGCTATCAGTTCTTGGTATTTTTTCTGGATACTTGTATTGATAACCAAAACTGTGTTGTTGGTTGAAATATGTTGAAAACCTATTTATATCAGTCATAGTTGCACACACCCTGATCTCATAGGAACTGGGAATAATTGAGTGATGGAGGAGTTGGATCGTGCAGGATGGTGAAAACCACGTCTCCACTATGAGGGGAAGACTGGGTGGTTTCGTCCCACTACTTATCTATCATTACTAACTTCCCGCCTTTCCTGACACTTTCTTGTTATAGGCGTGTTGTACGCCTCACGCTGTAGACCGCCAGACTAATACCCTGATGAACATCCCCCAGTTTGTGACATGTTTGATGTCTCGAGTATTTTCGTGGAAAATATGCAACAGGCTGCTGAATGGGTCTTGTTTGCAAGACCTAGTTATTCTGACCAATCACGCGCAAGCTAGGTGGCGGGTGGTCATGTGTGAGTAGCTCAGGAGCTATCTATGTACATTAAAGATGTGGTGATCAGTCCCAATTGGAGAATGGCGGCTGGTAGCCATTTTGACATCCTATTGGTTGGTCCAAATTAAATCTAAACCGGTTAAGTTGGCTAGCCAAGTTGGATGGCTGAGATGATTTGCAGAAGTTTGTGCTAATTCATGAAATTTCGTAATCAGAAAATTCAGATGTGAGACCCTCACTAAAACTGCTGTAGATTCTCATACAAACTCGTATTTTGACGATCCGCCCCTCCATTCTTATCAGAAAAGAATTTTCTATCTTCCCACTTGGGAAAATTTAGGTTTTGAGATCATTTAGGAGGTAAAAACAGCCCGACAGTAAAAACTCAGGAAGAATTCATGAGGAATTCTGTCAGTTTTCAGCCATGACCTAGCCCGTCTTTTAAGATGTATCTTTTAGCTCGCTAATCCGATTGATGAGATTTTTTAGTATGTTATGCTAGACATCCATACAAAACTTTTGGCATGTAGCTCATATTAAAATTGTTTACCAAATGCTCCCAGTTGTTCGTCCAATCTTTGGGTGATCGTTTAGAAGCCATATGGGTAGGACGCGGCGTGGCCGATTGTTCCTTATGGAAGAGAGGTGGACATTTATCATGGCCACAGCTCGTTATGGAAAATGGGGTAGCCATTGATCATGGCCACAGCTCGTTGGAATTGCATGGCTTGCCAATTAGCATGCCGGTGCGATTTGGAAAGTTGATTAGCTAATTGGCATGGCGGCCATGTTGACACGACGACCACTAGGTGTTAGCGCAGTTTGGCTTTATTTAATGCGTGTGGGGGGTTTAAAGCGACCTGATTGGTCGATAGGAAAAGGGGCCGGCAAGCAGCATGGGCCCGGCCACACTCCAAGTGCGTGCGGCGCATTTAGAGCGACCTGATTGGTCGATGGAAAAGGGGCCCGGCAAGAGTAGCATGGGGGCGTGGCCATCTGCAAGTGGCTCCCGCTAGGGAGAACTGGCCGTCCATGTGGCGTGGCCACGCCTCCTCTTATTGCTTCTCCTATTTTCCACGGCTCCTATTTTATTTTTTGTTTTCTGATTTCTGGTAGGACTTTGCTCCTACTAGTCCATGACGGATCAATTGCCTAGCTTGCCTAGGTTTAGTTTCGACCAGCAGGGTCCGAGATATTGCGCAGGCGCAAAAAACCTAATTTTTGCCAATTAACTAGATTAATATTTGAATCTTGTGAATTATCACAAAATTGATTAAATTCGGTGAGTTCTGTGTGTTGACATAGAGTTCTTTAAATTTTATTGTCAGAGAGCAGCATGCTTTCCGACTGAGTACTTTCATGCAGACCTTAATCTTGATACTTCAGGAAATTCATGCTACTCAGCTACGAGTGAACACTAATTGTCATGTCATATCAATATTAAGGGTTCAGCTGGGGAACATAGCACAGGAAAGTATTCAATGAGCCTTGCATAAATGAATAATACAGGCGGGATGTTTAAATTTACAGAATATTTGGGATTGTTGCTATATGCACCATTCTGGATAAATTTCATGTAAATATATTGAATTGATCAATATATGCGTAAGTAAAAAGGCTGGGCACTTATTACTTCAAATGGCTCCGTCTCTTTGCAGAATGACGGTACATTAAATACAGGGTTTTACAATCTTAGCCCTGAACTAAAAACCAACATTAACATTAAGTCCCCTGCTTAGCACGTAATAATGACATTGTTGCGGGGTAAGCACTAGATGGTGATAAATGAAAATAAAATTCATGAGAAGAGTAAACAGCCGTTACCAGTAGAGAGAGGCCCGCTTGGCCTTTGAGCAGAACATGTTTAATGAAACTTCGATGAAAGTAGCAATCACCCTTCTAGTACGTTGATGCCGAGAACACTAAAATGATGTATTTAAGTAGTGGAGACTCGACTGATGAGTGTTAAGGAAGTTGAGCCTTGAATACAAAGATGAGTGTTGAGGTGGTGGAGCCGTCAGCACTATGATGTGTTGAGGCAGTGACGCCTGACAACACGAATGAGTGATGAGGAGATTGCGCGTATCAACACTAAGATGAAGATGTGTTGAGGAAGTATGCCTGACAACACAGTAGTGAGTGTTGAGGAATTTGCACGCCTCAACACTAAGAGGAGGATGTGTTGAGGCAGTATGCCTGACAACACAGTAGTGAGTTTTGAGGAATTTGTACGTCCCAACACTAAGAGGAGGGTGTGTTGAGGCAGTATGCCTGGAAACACAGTAGTGAGTGTTGAGGAATTTGTACGTCTCAACACTAAGAGGAGGGTGTGTTGAGGAAGTATGCCTGGCAACACAGTAGTGAGTGTTGAGGAATTTGTACGTCCCAACACTAAGAGGAGGGTGTGTTGAGTAAGTATGCCTGGCAACACAGTAGTGAGTGTTGAGGAATTTGTACGTCTCAACACTAAGAGGAGGATGTGTTGAGGAAGTATTCCTGGCAACACAGTAGTGAGTGTTGAGGAATTTGTACGTCTCAACACTAAGAGGAGGGTGTGTTGAGGAAGTATGCCTGGCAACACAGTAGTGAGTGTTGAGGAATTTATACGTCTCAGCACTAAGAGGAGGATTTGTTGTAGAAGTATGCCTGGCAACACAGTAGTGAGTGTTGAGGAATTTGTACGTTCCAACACTAAGAGGAGGGTGTGTTGAGGCAGTATGCCTGGCAACACAGTAGTGAGTATTAAGGAATTTGCACGTCTCAACACTAAGAGGAAAACGTGTTGAGGCAGTATGCTTGACAACACAATAGTGAGTGTTGAGGAATTTGCACGTTTCAACACTAAGAGGAAGGATGTGTTTTGGCAGTATGCCTGGCAACACAGTAGTGAGTGTTGAGGAATTTGAACGTCTCAATACTAAGAGGAAAACGTGTTGAGACGGTATGCCTGACAACACAATAGTGAGTGTTGAGGAATTTGCACGTCTCAACACTAAGAGTAAATCGTGCTGAGGTAGTATGCCTGACAACACAATAGTGAGTGTTGAGGAATTTGCACGTCTCAACACTAAGAGGGATGATGTGTTGAGGTAGTGTGCCTGGCAACATAGTAGTCGGTGTTGAGAAATTTGCACCTCTCAGCACTGAGAGGAAAACGTGTTGAGGCAGTATGTCTGACAACACAATAGTGAGTGTTGAGGAATTTGCACATCTCAACACTAAGAGGAAGGATGTGTTGAGGCAGTATGCCTGGCAACACAGTAGTGAGTGTTGAGGAATTTGCACGTCTCAACACTAAGAGGAAAACGTGTTGAGGAAGTATGCCTGAAAACACAATAGTGAGTGTTAAGGAATTTTCACGTCTCAACACTAAGGGGAAATCGTGTTGAGGCAGTATGCCTGACAACACATTAGTGAGTGTTGATTAATTTGCACGTCTCAAAACTAAGAGGGAGGATGTGTTGAGGAAGTGTGCCTGGCAACACAGTAGTGGGTGTTGAGGAATTTGCACGTCTCAACACTAAGAGGAAAACGTGTTGCGGTAGTATGCCTGACAACACAATAGTGAGTGTTTAGGAATTTGCACGTCTCAACACTAAGAGGGAGGATGTGTTGAGGCAGTGTGCCTGGCAACACAGTAGTGAGTGTTGAGGAATTTGCACGTCTCAACACTAAGAGGGAGGATATGTTGAGGCAGTGTGCGTGGCAACACAACTGACAGTTCCATTCATTTCGTGTCGAAGCAGAATGCTAGAAGGGCAAAATACACTTTTTGCAGTGGACCGACCTGGCTTCCCATATCCAAGTGATGGGTGCCTTTATCATTTTTTCGTTGGTCTTATCTAACTAAGTCGAGCAGATAAACTCGCTTCTCTTTCGTTCTTTCTTTCTTATTCTCCATTCTTCTTCTTTCTTCTTCTCTTCTCTTTCTTCTTTTGTTTCTCGCCTCTGGCGATTTTGAGAATCGATTTGAGAAAAATTGTTGTAGCAGTTTAAATTGATGAAGGTGAAGATAAGGTGATTGTAAATCGAGATGGAAGATGATTAGGGATCGAAGAAATAAATCAGAGGAAATCCAGTTAGGGTTTGTAGAACTGTTTAATTGGAATTCGTATGGAATGAATTGGTTGATATGGTTGCTGACAGATGAAGGTTAAGAGGGTTGGTGATTAATTGGATTTATGGAGTCGTTTTGGTGTTAGAATTAAGGAATTAGGGTTTCATGTTCTTCCCCAAATTAAGAATTAAGGTTCTGTTTTTGAGGATTTTGAATAAGAGGGGAGTTAAAGGATGGGTTTGATAGTTTTGAAGAGTTTGATTGAAGTTTGAATTTGAATTAGAGAAAAGAAGATCTAAGAATTGAATTAGGGTTTTCTGGAAATTGAATTGAAATTCGAGTGGTGAGTCAAGAAGAGTTGGATAGAATCGTTAGATGGGTTTGTTTAATTATTGGATTTAAACTTCATGGATTAGGGTTCTTGTTAAAGAAGAGACTTGGGATTCGTGGGTTTTGAATATCAGTTGAAGGATATGTAATTGATGGTGAGAAGATTAGTAGAGCAAGATTCTAGGATCAAATTGAAGTACAAGAGAATCTAATTCAAGTGCCTGAAAGTAGCGGTCTTGAGGTAATTGTTTTTCTCTATGATTTTAGTTAAGTTATGCAATTTCAGTTGTTGAGTTTGTGAGATTATGAATGACACTAAGTTTGGGATTGGTTTACAATGAAGCTGTGGGTGAAATTTAGATTATAATTTAGTTACAGGGAGTAACTGGTGATGGTGCTGTTGTGTTATGAATGACAGTTGAAGTTGAGATGTTAATGATGTTGATGTTGAAGATGGAATGAATCCGTGAAATGAATGTTGCAGCTGTAACTAATGGAATTGTAAGGGTTATGTTTGTTGGTTGGTTCTGTGAAGATCTAGCAGTGATGAAGCTGAAGATGGCAAGGCCATGAAGTGATGTTGAGTTATAGATTTGTGGTGAACTGCAGAAGGTAATGGGTGTGCAGTGTTGTTTGAATTGGAGTTTAATTGAATGAAATAGGAAATGAATGGAACTGTCAGTTGCAGGGAAGAGTTGAGTTGTAATGAAGTCATAATGGTTATGATTGATCCAGCTGAATGAGATGATTGGAATTGAGTTAATCTGTAGAAGTCCAGTTGAGTCTGTTCAACCAATAAGTGTAGTAACTGAGATAAGAATAAGAGGAATGTGTGTCTGAATTGAGAGAATAAGGTGAACTGAGAGTGAGTTGGTAGGTTAAAGAACAATTAGATTGCTGTGAAAGCTTAAAGCTGCAATTACTGGTAAGCAGAATTTGTATTTGAGAATAAGTTATAAAATTGCTTTTAAATGAATGAATTGATTGTTTGTGTTTAGCCTGGTAGAATTGATATAAGAGTGAAGAGGATGTAGTAGTGTAGACCTGTTAGTCATCCCAGTCAGATATCTGACTAATTGTTTAGCTGACTCAGTTAATCTGACTGAGTTAACCCGTAGACCCTGTTCCGTATTAGTCTAGTTGACTGAGTTGAACCAGTTGACCGATTTATACCTTGACCAGTGGACTAGTCTGACCCTTGACCATACTTTGACTTGACCTTTGACCTGGACCTAGACATTGACTGTTAGTTGACCTTTCACTGTTAGTTGACTAGGATGAACCCTATTTTCCTAAGTTGATGTTTTGGACCTCTTGTGGTCCGAATTAGCATTTGGTTCCTTCTATAAAGTTGTAGATATTCATAAGACTTATTTGATGGATTATAAAACCAACCTAATGGAGATGGTAAACCTTTATATGTGTTAAAGATAGATAATAAAAGATATAGAACCATAAGTGGACTTAGAACTATTAGATAGACTTGTATGATTCTTGTGTGAGCCATTTTAGCTAGATTCTTAGAGTTCTTGTGTGATTAACAGTTAGTCTGTATTAACAACGATCGATTCAAAGGATGAACCAGTGGATCGTGGATCTCGAGGTAGGCGTGGCTTGTCATCAAAAGAGGTGGGAATTTACATTTAACAATTTCGTGATTATTGTTGTTTCTTTTTAAAAAAGTTATGTTTAGCAAATTAATGCATTGTTTGATTGTGTATTCCATGCATTGTTTAGTTTTAAATTCCGAAAGTTCTGTTGATTCTTTTAATCTTTCCATGTCTTGGAAAGGAATTGAAATGCTTTGTTGTCTTCGTGAATGTTTGGGAAATAAGAATTTTCTATTTGGATGCTTGGGAAATAAGAATTCCCATCTGTGGTATATATGATACTGCTCCTTTATTTATACCTACTTACTTTCAGCTTTTATGCACTACGGTTAGGGCGATACACCGTAACATTACTAATGAGTGTGGTTAGCACGAATATTATACATTGTTTGAAGAAGAAGTTAGTTCCATATACATGATTGTTTATTTCTATGAATTAGTTGTCTTTTAATGTTTAGGAAAAACATGTTTTGTTTTCCAAATCATTCCAGTGATTACTTGAAAGTTAAATGTTATTTCTACTGGGCACCCCTTTTAGGGATGATGTGCTCACCCATTCCCACTTTCAGTTTCAGAGACAAATTAGAGTTGCGCAGCGGAAACTTCGAGGAGTTGAGTCCGTTAGTTGGTTAACTTAGGCTATGTTTATTTTGTTGTATATTCTATTTGTAAACCAAATGACTATTGTATATGTATCATTTGAGAGGAGTTCTTGTATTTATTTCAGAGAGGTTTAGATTCGAGTTAATCTCTGTTTAGAACTTCTTTCTTATTGTTTAAATAGATGTTTTAGATCCTTAGTGCCTCTTTATTTAGGTAATCTTTTGGATTAGTCAGCTGCTAGCTTTGGGGGCGCTACGGTTATGGTCCTGTATATAAAGGTATGACATCAGAAGGATAAGAAGTAGCTGTGAAGAGGCTCTCCAAGAATTTTTGTCAAGGAAGCACTGAGTTCAAAAATGAGGTGATATTAATTGCAAAACTTCAACATCGGAATCTTGTAAAGCTTTTAGGTTTCTGCGTTCAAGAAAAAGAAAAGATATTGATCTACGAGTATATGCCAAATGCAAGCTTGGACCATTTTATTTTTGATCAGAAAAGAAGCAAACACTGGACTGGGATAAGCGTCTGAGCATTGTGATGGGGATTGCGAAAGGACTTCTTTATTTACATCAAGATTCTAGTTTGAGAATTTACATCAAGATTCTAGTTTGAGAATCGCCCACCGGGACCTCAAAGCCAGCAACATTCTACTAGATTGGAATATGAACCCGAAAATTTCATACTTTGGAATGACAATACTTTTGGGAGGAGATCAAACTGAAGCAAAGACAGAGAAACTAGTTGGAACATTTGGTTATATGTCACCAGAGTATGCAGTGGATGGGCACTTTTTTGTGAAATCTGATGTTTTCAGCTTCGGCGTACTAGTTTTAGAGATAATAAGTGGAAAGAAGAATAGAGGATTTTTCCATGACAATCATTATCATAACTTTCTAGGACACGCGTGGATATTATGGAATGAAGGTAAGCCTTGTGAACTTATGGAACCAAGTTTGGGAGACTTTGCATCTTCTCATGAAGTATTAAGATGTATTCAAGTAGGTTTATTATGTGTTCAGAAACTTCCAGAAGACATACCAAGTATGTCATTTGTGGTTTTAATGTTGAGCACTGAAAATTTGCTACTACTCGAACCCAAACAACCCGGTTTCTTTGCCGAGAGAAGTTTAGAAGGCCACTTAGAAGCTAGGAGCGGGAACGAGATCGGGAGCGGGAGCGAGGATCGTAAAATTTTCGAAAAATGAAAATTGAGGAACGAGTCGGGAACGTGAATTACATTTTATAAAAATATTACTCCCCCATTCCATTTTAGATGATGTTTTAGGGTTATTTTCTTGTTCCACAATACTTGAAAGTTTTCATTTTTCCCCACACAACTACCAATAATACCCTAACACTTTGTCTTGGAACTATAAGCTTATTTTAAAATGCACTAATAACAATTAATGTTTGAAGACTTTTCTTATGGGTATAATTGGAATATCTTCATATCTCTCTCCATTTCTTAATCTGCGTGAAAACTCTTAGAACATCATCTAAAGTGGAACGGAGGGAGTATTTATATTACTAATTTTCAATTTTGTAACGAAAAAAATAAGACAAACGTTAAATATTTAGAAAATCTTAACTAAGTGCAGCACATTCAATCACTTTTGTTCGGTTTTGTGTTTGTTGTGAGCACTCTGAACCTTTCTTTTTTTGAAGCAATAATCACTCTGGACTTGACTTTGTGCTTGTGTTTCTTATCTGATTACAAGAAATTAACCTGGCTAAATTGGGGCCTATCAAATTTCCCTTCCCACTCCACCAAATTGCTATGGGCTACCAAACTTCTCAAAAATGCTAATTTACCCCCACATTAATTCCTAAAACAATCTTATATAAATACTAATCTTTCCATTTTCAGTAAATCCAAAAACAAAACAAAAAAACTAAACCTAAGAAACTTTTTATTTTCATCATAATCTTTCCAAATTCTCAAAACCCTAATCAAATATTTTTTTGATCCTCTTCTCCAAGATCTTCGATCAACCAAGCAAAAGGTAAATCTCCATCAACCCATTCTATGATTCGCATTTCTTCATTGATTTACATGTTTAAATCTTCGATTTTCGTCCATCAAAATCTCTGATTACACCCAGAATCGGTATATGTTGACATATCGAATAAACCGATTCTGGGTTTTGTTCTTCGACCATGAAGAGCATGCAGAGTAATCGGTTTATATGATGATTAACATCAACCGATTCTAGGTTTAGAAACGAAATATGAAAATACATCACCAGAATCGGTTTATAAGTGTTTTAGAAAAATCCAATTATGGGTACAATATTTTTTTTTAACTATGCGATCCCATAATCAGGTTTTATGTGCTTGTTAATTTACTGATTAAGACTGTCTCTTCAGATTCCATTCCAAAATCGGTGTTTATATATGTATCACATAAACCGATTGTGAATGTTTGACATTCCTGTATGTTTTGTTGTTGAGAATCGACTTACATATGTTTAGTTATGTACCGATTGTTAACTTGATTTTTGTTTTTTTTATGTAGATATGGACTTCGGACACCTAGCATTTTACACTCGAGAGCTCACCTTGGAGGATATTCTTAGGGAACCACAACCCGTCCCAGAAAGAAGCCTCTATAAGTTTGCATATGGGCGTGAGACCTGTCTTGAACAAGCCCTCGCATTGATTGACAAGCTTGCACTGGAGGAGCTTCATGAGGTCATGAGGTTCACTAGGATGAGGAGAAATATGATTTCAGCTGAGAGGGATCACCATGGATTTATGGAAGGTATGTGGGAAGAAATGGATCAATTTCAAGCCATGACTGAAGCAGAAGCTGCTGCTATTGATGGTGGTGCTGCTGTTGTCGCTGGTGCTGATGCTCCTGCTGATAGTGGTGCTGCTGCTGCTGCTGCAAATGCTCCCAGTGGTGCTGCTGCTGATGATGCTCCTTCTCTTTAAGTTTTTAAGTTTAAGTTTTAAATAATAAAAGTTTAAGTTTATAAGACTTGTGGTTGTTTTAAGTTTTTAACACTCTTTTGGGATGGTTAAGGTTTTTATTTTGGATGATCATGGTGTTGAACTTAATATGCATTTAAAGTTTTAATTATAATTATGTGTTTCTCAATAATTCTGCCGACAATCGGCCTACTCGATTTGTCAACATAAACTGATTGTCTAGATTCCATAAAGGAATCGGTTTATGTGTGAGTTATGTATAATCCGATTCTTCATGCCTTAAAAATGCTATTTTTCCTGTATGTTTTTCAAGCTACAATCGGATCACATATGCATCTATATAAACAGATTAGTGTCGGTGAAAATTCAATTTTTGTACATGTCTTTAATCCTTTTATATTGGTCACAAGAAAGACCGATTCCTGCTGGCATAAAAACATAATCGGATTTTACAGACCTTCGAGAAGACCGATTATTTCAAATTATTTCACTTTTTTCAAAAAAAAAAAATATCCGTTAGGGACTTTCTCTATATATAGAGACCTCATCCTTGGACCCCATTTGCCCCAAAATTGCTTATTCTATTCCCTCTCACTCCATATACTCCACAACTACTCATTTCATACCTCCAAAATGGCATCATTTGATTCAAATGAAGATCTATTCATCACCAAAGCATGGTACGCGGAAACTCGAGTTAGAAATCAGTCCTCCGTAAGGGTGGATGCCGCTACCTTTTGGGCAAGGGTATACAACAAATATAGGCAAGAGTTTGGGAATCCTAATGGAAGAAGTGTTCAACAAGTCCATGATAGGCAACTAGTCATCGAAAGTGCGATACTTTCTTTTTAGCTATCCAAAAACGGATTTTGAACGCTAGCCACTTTAGCTACTCCATTGAACAATTTGTAAGTATTTTTGTGGTTTATTTTACGTAATCCATGTTGTTTGATCTTCCTACTAAATACCACTAACAAAGTAAGTTTGTGTTTTGTTTTTGGAGCATGAAGTCGTCAAAGCGTGCTACTTGGAGGAAAAGGGGGAAGCATTCGCATTCGATGCAAGCTATCAATTCATGGTATCCAAAATACCGGAGTATGCCCCGGACTTCATGGAGGGTGGATCGGACTGGGATTCCTCCGAGGAAGATTGATGGTTTTAGAACTTTTTGTGTAGGTTTTGTGGGTAGATCTCTATGTAAACCCTCACGAGACTATAACTCGTCCACTAGGGTCGCCTAGGGGTTTAAAGGCTTGATGCATGTGCTAAATGCATCCTACAATAATGAAATGAATGGAAAAAAAATTCTTATGAAAGACAACAATCGATTTATATATGTCACATAAAACCCCGATTCGGACAATCGGATTATACATATGCCAACGTCAACCGATTATTGAAGTCCTCTGTTAATTTCGTAAATAGTCCCAGAATCGGTTTACAAGTGCATGAACGTAAACCGATTCTTGGTACCGTTTACAAAAAAAAATCAAAATTTTTAAATTGTTTGATGTTTTGAAGAACTCTTTAACATTAGTTGATCTCACATCTAAAACATAATTAACAACTAATATGATTAATTAATGCTAATTAATCAGGGTTAAAATAGGTACTTAGATAATTGTTGGATAAGGGGTGGTGTGAAAGTTATTTCTAATAACCTTTTTTGTCATCTAGTAGCAAACCCCAATTAAGTGGCATAGGCCCCAATTTAGCCAGGGAAATTAAATGTTGGAAATAGGTGGGAATTAAGTTTCATAAGGGAATTAAGTTTCTTGTTGGAATTAATCGCAATTTGAACTCACCTTTCTTGGAAATTGGTGGGAATTAAGTTCTATGTTTGAATAGGTGGGAATTTGAACTCACACGTTTTTTATTTGTTGGGAACGCGTATCTCGCATGCTAGCTAGGAACGTGCTCCTACCACGATTCTCACTTGGGAACGCAAATTCGCAAATTTCATGGAGATTCGAGAGGCCCTTTGACGTTCCTGGCTACTAAAGAAGGCCATACTGTTCATGCAAACACTAGTCCGACAAATTCTAAAAATCAAGCGACTTTTTCATTAGAGGCCAGATAGAATCAAGTGACTTATGATAAATAATCAAGGACATACTTATTTGTAAATTTTTATATTTCCTTTGTATTTTGATTTTCGACATATTTCCTCGTTAGTTGCATTTCCATTTGTGACGGTTCCTCCTGTAGTTGGAAACATACCGTCCTTTTAATAAGTGAACTGCCAAATCTGTATTGGTCCTATTGGAAGTGCATTATTTTCCAAGCTATCCTTCAAAATGTGCTGTGTGCATGGTTACTTATTTTGAGGGCTCTAAAACAACAATCCGACCTTTAAGCTAAATCCTACGCAACCTCCTCCCTTCCCAACCAGAAGTCTCTCTGTAAACTTTTGTGGGGAGTTGAGTTGGTTAAAGAGTATTTGATTGTAGTCTAAACTCCCCATCTGTTATATATGCATTATTTCCAAAACTGTTTTTACTACTACTACTATTCTGCCTGCTTAAGATAAAAATTTGGCCCTCAAATTCTGAAACCAAGATTTAGAGCAAGTAAAAAGATCACTAACAAATTTAATTTTATCACTAGCGCATTAATGGGTTTTTGGGATGGATGGTTTTTTGTTTGTTTGGGATCCGATAGTCATACTAAGTACTCCCAGAGACAAGACTTTCCAGCAATCAGTTTGCTCGGGATTATTATTTAAATGCATTATATCAGAAAATACTCCCAGAGACATGACTTTTACAATGCATTATACTTTGGCTATGGCAGCGCACATGAAACAAAGAAATCTTCTCCTCTTCCTCCTTCAGCATCTTCTACTACGATCCATATCTTTCACATGTAGTTAGTTCTTGTATCCTAATATTTGAAAGTACCCTAATTTTTTAGTCTAATTTGAGTTTAAGCATCGCCAATGAAGGGTAGTCTTTCTGTTCTTGTACATTATAGAAAACTAAACTTAGTTTCAAAGAAATGGAGCTATGGCAATGACAAAACAGGAGCAATTCACAATATGAGACGCAGCTGCAGTTGATAATACTTTTATAACATTTGCGACTTGGTCTAGTCTGGCTGTGGAGTGATTATTATAAATGCATATATAAATACTGCATCGTTTTAAATGGTCACATTTATATATATAAATTCTAAAATATAGCAATCAATTGAACTAGTCTCCTAGCTCACACTGCCTAACCAATGCTCGTATCATCAGATTTTTGTTTTCATTAATGACCTCAATTTCCTGTTTGAACCCGCTAAGAAATTGCCATCTTAATACAAAGGGACTGCATCTGTTAATGATTTTTCATTATAGTGAGAACTACAGAGATTCAAGTTATCACAGGTGGCTATCATGTCGCTGCTTCTATCCTTCTGCACTTTTTTATTCTTATTCTCGAATTGCTCCATTGCTAATGATATCATGGTTCAAAACGAATATCTTAGTGTTGGCAAGACCTTAGTTTCATCAGGTCAAACCTTCGAATTAGGCTTCTTCAGTACAAATAATACCAAGAATTTGTACTTGGGAATATGGTATAAGAATATAACACCTACTTACGTTGTATGGGTCGCAAATAGAAATCATCCATTGACAGATGTAGCTGGGGGTTTTGCTATAGCAGATGATGGAAATGTTGTTGTTCTCAATGGTTCTAAAATGGTTATTTGGTCATCTAATTCAACAAGGTCAATAGTAAGCCCCGTTGTTCAGCTCTTAGAGTCTGGAAATCTTGTTTTTAAAGTTCGGGATGCACCAAGTTACATATGGCAAAGTTTTGATTATCCTACGAATACTCGGTTACCTGGAATGAAACACGGATGGGACTTAAAAATCAGCCTAAATCGTTATTTCACATCATGGAAGAATGTGAACGACCCTTCTGTTGGGGATTATACTTACGGCATGGATCTTATTGGATTACCTCAATTAGTTTTACGTAAAGGATCAGTGAAAAAGTTTCGTTCTGGGGTTTGGAACGGAGTTCAATTTAACGGTATTCAAAATTTAAGGCCTAATGAAATTTTCAATTACACAGTGGTCATAAATACTGACGAAGTATATGGTACCTACGTAAACAACGGCGGTGACACCTCTGTTATTACGAGGGAGTCAATAAATGAAGAGGGTATACTTGAACGGTTTATATGGGATAAACAGACTATGAAATGGAGTGATATGTCTGTGTTTCCGAGAGACGATTGTGATAATTATAATCATTGTGGTGTTAATGGTATTTGTAACATTGCTATATCTCCACCTTGCGAATGTTTGCAGGGTTTCACGCCTATATCACAAAAGCAATGGAGCATCTTCAACTGGACAGATGGTTGTGTTCGAAAAACAAGTCTACAATGTGGAAGCGATACATTTGTACCAATTGAAGGACTAAAACTGCCTGATATGATTAACTTTCGGGTACACAAGAGTATGAGCCTTGAGGAATGTAAATTGGAGTGTACAAAGAACTGTTCTTGTACATCTTACGCAAGTTCAGATGTTCGTGAAGGCGGAAGTGGTTGTATACTTTGGTTTGATGATCTTTTCGATTTTAGAAAATTTATTGATGTCACAGGTGACCAGTACCTATTTCTACGGTTAGCGTCATCTGAAGAAGAAAAAGCAATCAATAAGGCCATGAATGAGAAAAGCCGAATGCTGATGAAAGTCCTTCTCTCTGTTGGTTTAGCTGTGCTATTCTTTTCTTTGGTCGTCTTAATCATTTGGAAAACTAGGAGAATGGGAGGAGTACTTGATGCCGACGAGAGACAGAATGAAGATTTAGAATTACCTTTGTTCGATTTGATTACTTTGGAAACTGCCACGAATAACTTCTCTCACACAAACAAGATTGGAGAAGGTGGTTATGGTCCTGTATATAAAGGCAAGACATCAGAAGGACAAGAAATAGCTGTGAAGAGGCTCTCCAAGGATTCTGGACAAGGCAACACTGAGTTTAAAAATGAGGTAACATTAATTGCAAAACTTCAACACCGAAATCTTGTTAAGCTTTTAGGTTGTTGCATTCAAGGAGAAGAAAAGATACTGATCTACGAGTACATGCCGAATTCAAGCCGAATGCAAGCATTGTGATGGGGATAAGCGAAAGGACTTCTTTATCTGCATCAAGATTCTAGTTTGAGGATCGTACACAGGGATCTTAAAGCCAGCAACATTCTACTAGACTTGAATATGAACCCGAAAATTTCAGATTTTGGATTGGCAAGACTTTTAGGAGGGGAACAAACTGAAGTAAAGACAAATAGACTAGTTGGAACATATGGTTATGTCTCCAGAGTATGCAGTAGATGGACATTTCTCTGTGAAATCGGATGTTTTTAGCTTCAGCGTACTAGTGTTAGAAACAATAAGTGGAAAGAGGAACAGAGGATTTTACCATGACAATCACCATCATAACCTACTAGGACACGCATGGATATTATGGAATGAAGGTAACCCTTGTGTACTAATGGAACCAGGTTTTGGGGACTCAAATTCTGCATCTTCTCTTGAAGTATTGAAATGTATTCAAGTAGGCTTATTATGTGTGCAAAAACTTCCTGAAGACAGACCAAGCATGTCAGATGTGGTTTTCATGTTAAGTAGTAAAAATTCACTACTACTTGAACCCAAACAACCAGGGTTTTTTGTGGAAAGAAGCTTAGACGATCATGCAATTGCTGATCCTAGAAATTCTGAAAATCAAGTAACTTTTTCTATAGAGGCCAGGTAGAACTTGTAAATTATTTGTTTGTAATTTTTTATATTTCTTTTGTTTTTTGGTTTCGACATATTTCCTTGTTGTATGCATTTCCATTTGAAAGGGTTCCTGTTGTCGAGGAAGTGAACTGCAAAGCATAGATGATATATGTTCCGAAGTGTATTAATCTCCAAGCTATCCTTCAAAGTTGTGCATGCATTTATTTTGAGGGATGGTAGCTCTTCTAAAAACAGTTTTTAAAAATGATTTTCTAATGTTTTTAAAACATACCCTTTTTTGCAAGTTTTGCAAATTTTCTTACCTCAAAATGTTGTATAGTATACCTATTTTTAAAAACAATGCCAATGACAAACTGTATATACAATTGGTGCAATAAAGACTGATTACAGTCATGCAAGCACACCGATGGCCCATGCGTGCTCACTCTCTTAGTCTTGATTTTCCGCACAACATATTAACATGGATCCGTAATTCAGTTCAAAACTAAACTAATTGACGCAGAAAACTGAACGCTAGAGAATTTTAGATCTTGAGTAATTCTCTGCTATTGGGTCACACTTAACTCATCAACAACATTTGTGAAAACTGGACGCTAGAGATTTTTCGAAAAGAAACTTTCGAAAACTACCAACCGTTTTTCACTGTTTTTCGTTTTTAGCGTTTTAGAAAACAGAAAACTGTTTTCAGATTCTATACCAACAGAAGTTGGCAAAAAGTGAATCCAACCTTCAAGCAAAATCCTTCGCAACCTCCTCCCTTCCCCATCAGAAGTCTCTCTGTAAACTTCTGTTGGGAGTTGAGTTGGTTAAAGAGTACTTCCAAAACTGTTTTTACTACTAGTACTACTATTCTACCTGCTTAAGATAAAAATTTGGCCCTCAAATTCTGAAACCAAGATTTAATGGCAGTAAAAAGATCAATAGCGCAGTAAGGGGTCATTTTTTGTTTGTTTGAGATCCAATAGCAATTATGCTAGTCCCTTTTCTTATTCCTTTCCAAATCCAGCAATCAGTTTCCTTGGGATTAGTATTTAAAGGCATTATATCATCCTTCAGAAAATACTCCCAGAGATGCATTAAATTTTGGTTATGGCAGCGCACATGAAATAAAGAAATCTTCTCCTCCCCCTCCATCATTTTCTACTACGACCCATATCTTTCACATCTGGTTTGTTCTTGCATCGCCAATGAACTTCGAACCAAGTGGGTAGGCGTTATAGAAAACTAAACTTAGTTTCAAAGAAAGGGAGAGATGGCAATGACAAAATAGGAGCAATTCACACTATGAGACGAAGCTGCAGTTGATAATACTTTTATAACATTTGCGACTTGGTCTAGTCTGGCTGTGGAGTGATTATTATTAATGCATGGGTAGGTACTGCATTGTTTTAAATGGTCACAATTTTATACAATAATTCTAAAAAATAGCAATCAATTGAACTGCCTAACCAATGCTCATATCATCAAACTTTTGTTTTTCATTAATACAAGGGGCATCTATGACTTTTGCATTGTAATGAGAATTATTGAGATTCAAGTTATCGCCAGCGATCATGTCTGTGCTTCTTTTCTTCTGCACTTGTTTGTTCTTATTCTCGAAAAGCTCCATTGCTAATGATATCATGGTTCGAAATGAATATCTTACTGTTAACAAGACCCTAGTTTCATCGGGTCAAACCTTCGAATTAGGCTTCTTCAGTACAAATAACACCAAGAATTTGTACTTGGGAATATGGTATAAGAATATAACACCTACTACAGTCGTATGGGTTGCAAACAGAAATCATCCTTTGACAGATTCAGCTGGAGGTTTTACTATAGCGGATGATGGAAATATCATCGTTCTCAATGGTTCAAAAATTATCTGGTCATCCAATTTAACAAGGTCAGTAAGCAACCCCGTTGTTCAACTCTTACAGTCTGGAAATCTTGTTTTGAAAGATGAGAGTTTGAATGATGCGTCAAGTTACCTATGGCAAAGTTTTGATCATCCTACAAATACTGGGTTACCTGGCATGAAATTTGGATGGGACCTTAAACTCGGCCTAAATCGTTATTTCACATCATGGAAGAACATCAACGACCCTTCTATTGGGAATTATTCTTATGGTGCTGAGCTTGCTGGATTACCTCAATTTGTTTTACGTGATGGATTAGTGAAAAAGCATCGTTCAGGGGTATGGAACGGAATTCGACTTACTGGTGTTCATTTGAGGCCTAATGAAAATTTCAATACCACATTTGTCATAAACACCGACGAAGTATATGCTACCTTCACAAACAAGGGCAGTGACCCCTCTTTTATTGTGAGGGAGTCATTGAATGAATGGGGAAAACTTCAACGGTTTGTATGGGATGAGCAGAGTATGAAGTGGATCGATATGTCTGTATTCCCAAGAGACGACTGTGATAATTATAATCACTGTGGTGTTAATGGTATTTGTAACATTGCTATATCTCCACCTTGTGAATGTTTGCGGGGTTTCACGCCCATATCACAACAACAATGGAGCATTTTCAACTGGACAGGTGGTTGTGTTCGAAAAACAAGTCTGGAATGTGGGAGCGATATATTTGTGCAGATTAAAGGGCTTAAATTGCCTGATATGGTAAACTTTTTGGTGAACAAGAGTATGAGCCTTGAGGAATGTAAAAATGAGTGTAAGCGCAATTGTTCTTGTACAGCTTACGCTAATTCAGATATTCGTGAAGGTGGAAGTGGTTGTATACTCTGGTTTGATGATCTTTTCGATTTTAGATATCTTAGTGATGCCAGTGATGATCAAGTCCTATTTCTAAGGTTAGCGTCATCTGAAGGAGAACCAATATTAGAGAAGGCCAAGAAGAAATCATCTGAAGGAAAACCAATATTAGAGAAGGCGAAGAAGAAGAAAAATGAAGTGCTAATGAAAGTTCTTCTCCCAGTCGGGTCTGCTGTGCTATTCATTTGTTTGCTCATATATTTAGTCATTCGGAAGACTAGGAGAATGGACGGAGTACTTAACGCTGGCGAGAGACAGAAGGAACATCTAGAACTACCTTTGTTCGATTTGATGACCGTAGAAACTGCAACAAACAACTTCTCTCACACAAACAAGATAGGAGAAGGTGGCTATGGTCCTGTGTATAAAGGTAAGACATCTGAAGGACAAGAAATAGCCGTGAAGTGGCTCTCCAAGGATTCTGGACAAGGAAACACTCAGTTCAAAAATGAGGTAGTATTGATTGCAAAACTTCAACATCGGAATCTTGTTAAGCTTTTAGGTTGTTGCATTCAAGGAGAAGAAAGGATATTGATCTATGAGTATATGCCGAATGCAAGCTTGGACTATTTCGTTTTTGATCAGAAGCAAAGCAAATTGCTGGATTGGCAGAAGCGGCTGAGCATTGTGATGGGTATTGCGAAAGGACTTCTTTATCTGCATCAAGATTCTAGTTTGAGAATCGTACATCGAGATCTCAAAGCCAGTAACATTCTTCTAGACTGGAATATGAACCCGAAAATCTCAGATTTTGGAATGGCAAGACTTTTGGGTGGCGAACAAACTGAAGCAAAGACAGAGAAACTAGCTGGAACATATGGTTATATGTCCCCAGAGTATGCAGTAGATGGCCATTTCTCTGTGAAATCCGATGTTTTTAGCTTCGGCGTACTAGTGTTAGAGATAATCAGTGGAAAGAGGAACAGGGGTTTTTACCATGACAACCACCATCATAACCTACTAGGACACGCATGGATATTATGGAATGAAGGTAACCCTTGTGAACTAATGGAACCAGGTTTGGGGGACTCAAATTCTGCAACTTCTCTTGAAGTATTGAGATGTATTCAAGTAGGCTTATTATGTGTGCAAAAACTTCCTGAAGACAGACCAAGCATGTCAGATGTGTTTTTCATGTTAAGTAGCGAAAATTCATTACTACTGGAACCCAAAGAACCTGGATTCTTTGTCGAAAGAGGCTTAGATGATCATACAAACTCTTATCCAAGAAATTCTGAAAATCAAGTAACTATTTCACTAGAGGCCAGGTAGAACTAGTGAATTACTTGTTTGTAAATTTTCATATTTCCTTTGTGTTTTTTTTTTCTGATATGAAAGGGGCCGGTGCTAAGCATATTGAAAAGGCCAAAGAAAATAAGATGCATGGTTAAACAAAATACGCCTCTTAATATTGAAGTTACCTATGTGGGTGAAGACAACGGTAGGTCTCAAATTAGCCAGAAAAGGCTAAGAATTTCTTTAGTTAGTTTGTCATCTGGCACTACATTTTCTGTTAAAACACTTAAAATAAAAATACTAGCAAAATTACTAACTCGAGTTAATTCTTAGTTTTAAAGCAAAACAGTTTTGCATCTCCAGTTGATAGTATAGTGTTACAGTTACGTGGCGAAAATATCCTAAATTTTTAAACCACCTTAGTCTTTCTTGGTCAAATTTGAGCATCGTGAATGATCTTTGAACACAGTGGGTAGTCTTTGTATTCGTGTACCTATTGAAAATTATAGAAAACGAAGATGCCGATGACCATTTGATTAAGGCAGTTCTACAATGGTCTAAATTAGGAGAAATTGATAACATGAGACGAAGGTACAGCTGGTAGTGCTATCGGATTCATTACAGATTTTGTACTCATTTCATTTAACTGTTTTTGTCATTGACAATTGACTTCAATCTCTTGTTTGAACTAACAAGGAAATTGCTATCTTGATGTACTCATTTCATTTAACTGTTTTTGTCATTGACTATTGACTTCAATTTCTTAGCGACTTCCGTTTAGACTAATTTGTAGTTGAGCGTATCAACTATCCATTTACGAAAGACTTTTTGCACTGTAAGGAGAATTATTGAGATTCAAGCTATCATGTCGCTGCTTCTGTTCTTCTGCACTTTTTTGTTCTTACTCTCGAAAAATACCATTGCAAATGATATCATGGTTCAGAAGGAACATCTTAGTGTTGGCAAGACCTTAGTTTCATCAGGCCAAACCTTCGAATTTGGCTTCTTCAGTACAAATAATACCAAGAATTTGTACTTGGGAATTTGGTTTAAGAATATAACACCTATTACAGTCGTCTGGGTTGCAAATAGAAATCACCCATTGACGGATTCAGCTGGAGTTTTTACTATAACAGATGATGGAAATATTGCCGTTCTCAATGGATCAAAAATTGCTATCTGGTCGTCTAAATCATCAAGGTCAGTAGGCAACCCCGTTGTTCAACTATTAGAATCTGGAAATCTTGTTTTAAAGGATGATTCAGCAAGTTACTTATGGCAAAGTTTTGATTATCCTACGGATACTCGGTTACCTGGAATGAAGCTTGGATTGGACTTAAAAAATGGCTTCAGTTGGTATCTGACATCATGGAAGAACGTCAACGACCCTTCTCTAGGAGACTATTCTTATGGCATGGATATTACTGGCTTACCTCAATTTGTTATTCTCAATGCATCAACGAAACAGTTTCGGTCTGGGGTGTGGAATGGAGTTCTATATACAGGTCTTGTAGGTTTTAAGCTTATGGACATATTCAGAAACATAAATGACATAAACGCCGATGAAGTAACTTCTACATTCGAAAACAAGGGCAATGACTCATCTGTTATTACAAGGGAGTTACTGAACGAACGGGGAAAACTTCAACGATTTCGATGGGATAAGCAGACTATGAAGTGGATCGAAATGTTGGTGCTCCCAAGAGATAAGTGTGACGCTTACAATCATTGTGGTATTAACAGTATTTGCAACATAGCTATTTCTCGAACGTGCGAGTGTTTGCAAGGTTTCACGGCGATATCACCAGAGCAATGGAGCATCAACAACTGGACAGATGGTTGTGTTCGAAAAGCAAATCTAGAATGTGCAAGCGATATATTTGTACAAATTGAAGGGCTTAAATTGCCTGACATGATAAATTTTTTGGTGAACCAGAGTATGAGCCTTAAAGAATGTGATTCAGAGTGTAGGAGGAACTGTTCTTGTACAGCTTATTCTAACTCAGATATTCGCGAAGGTGGAAGTGGTTGTATACTCTGGTTTGATGATCTTTTCGATGTTAGAAAGTTTAGTTTTGTCCCTCTTAACCAACATCTCTTTCTACGATTAGCGTCATCCGAAGGTGAACCAATATTCAATAACACGAAGAAGAAGAAAAAGAATAGTCAAGTGCTAATGAAAGTCCTAGTCTCAGTTGGTTCAGGTGTGTTTTTCTTTTGTTTGGTCATCTTCTTAATCATTTGGAGAACTAGGAGAACGGACACAGTACTTAATGATGGTGAGAGACGGAATGATTTGGACTTACCTTTGTTCGATTTGATTACAATACAAAGTGCTACAAACAACTTCTCTCACACAAACAAGGTAGGAGAAGGTGGTTATGGGCCTGTATATAAGGGTAAGACGTCAGAAGGACAAGAAATAGCTGTGAAGAGGCTCTCCAAGGATTCTGGTCAAGGCAGCATTGAGTTTAAAAACGAGGTAATATTGATTGCGAAGCTTCAACACCGGAATCTTGTTAAGCTTTTAGGTTGCTGCATACAAGGAGAAGAAAAAATATTGGTCTATGAGTATATGCCAAATGCAAGCTTGGACTATTTCATTTTTGATAAGAAGAGAAGCAAACTGCTGGATTGGGATACGCGTCTGAGCATTGTGAAGTGTATTGCGAAAGGACTTCTTTATCTGCATCAAGATTCTAGTTTGAGAATTGTTCACCGGGATCTGAAAGCCAGTAACATTCTGCTAGACTGGAATATGAACCCAAAAATTTCAGACTTTGGAATGGCAAGACTGTTAGGAGGCGAGCAAACTGAAGCAAAGACAGAGAGACTAGCTGGAACATATGGTTATATGTCTCCAGAGTATGCAGTAGATGGCCATTTTTCTGTGAAATCAGATGTTTTCAGCTTCGGCGTATTAGTGTTAGAGACAATGAGTGGAAAAAGGAACAGAGGGTTTTATCATGACAGTCACCATCATAACCTACTAGGACATGCGTGGATATTATGGAATGAAGGTACCCCTTGTGAACTAATGGAACCAGGTTTGGAGGATTCAAATTTTGCAACTTCTCAAAAAGTATTGAGATGTATTCAGGTAGGTCTATTATGTGTTCAAACACTTCCTGAAGACAGACCAAGTATGTCAGCTGTGGTTTACATGTTAAGCAGTGAAAATTCGTTGCTACTCGAACCCAAAGAACCCGGATTCTTTTTCGAAAGAAGTTTAGATGATCATACAAACTCTTATCCAAGAAATTCTGAAAATCAAGTAACCAATTCATTAGTGGCCAGGTAGAACTATTGAATTACTTGGTTATAAATTTTTCACATTTGCTATGTATATTGATTTTCCAACATGAAAGGGGCCAGTTCTCAGTATATTGTGAAGGCCAAAGCAAATAAACAAAATAAGCTTCTTAAAATTGAAGTTACATATGTACATTTTTTACTTATCGACTCAAATTTTTGCAAGTCATTGTTAAAGTAAGCGAAATTGTGAAGCAAATGCCATATCCCCTAACCCGATACACCCCACATGAAGCCTATATTTGCTCCACCAGCGGTCGCGGCTGCCAGTGCACTGTTATTCGCCATGTCTTCTTGGTAAACCAAACACTGCTGCCCGTAGCTGATTGCACTGTAAAACCTCTGGCTAAGGCATGAACTAGTATTGTAATTCTCAATAAACTTCATATCACTTGGCCTAGCTTTCTCACCCGCAAATCGCTGGTATTCTTTTAGCACACAAGACAAACACCAGTTCTTCACTTTCCTGTAACAACCAACAACGCAACCTGTCCTGTGTTTCCCATGTTTGCAGTGAATCAAAATTGGATGGTTTCTAACATCAAGCAACACTTTTACAGCTTCCATGATCGTATCTTCCGAAACCGACTCTTTTTTAGTTCCCTGAAGGCCGAACTGAAAAAGCTTAATGTTCTTAGACAGTAAAAACTTCATATTCTCTTCGGGATATGGTTCGGGACACAAACATAGAATCGATTTCAGGTTTAGGGTCTCGATGAATGGGAAATTAGAAGAATTTGGAAAACTGCACCTATAAATTCCTGTTTCAACAATCGCGAAGTTCTCTGGAGTGTTTTGGTGATGATCGTCCCTTTCTCTAACTATTCCCATAATCTGTATTCTCAAAAACTAGCTAATGCCAAAGTACTAAACAGCAGTCGGATCGTTTGATATTGAAAGCTCTTGCTGCGTTTGGCTCTATATATATTTGGTCAGAATATGCGTTTGGCCTTGGCCCTTGGCTTTTCCCTTTTTTGGTTTGAATCGGAAGCATAAGGGAAATAGGATTCCTGAAACAAAACAATATGACAAAAAAGACTTTAATTTTTGAGTGGGAGAAACTTTTACAAAGCATCCATGCGGTTGAATTTTTGATACTATCTTACAAAAAAAAGCTTCTAACATCGTCAAATTTGGAAGCTGATGATATATTAGCCATGTGACCATTCCAACATATTTAAGTGGGGGTGTTTGACTCCAAGTCAATTTTGGGAGAAAATTCAGTTGTTGTTTAACAAAGGCTGCTGGAACCGGAAGCGTTTCTAACCGATCAGTTCGAACCCCGTGACATATAATCAAGAACAAAAAGAATGAAAGAGTTCAATTTTTGGTTGCCGGGGTCCAAGGAGGGGAACCACCTTGAGCCTTGAGGCAATAGGTGGCACTGGCCTCCCCATTCTCCTGTTTGTGAATCGAAGGAAAGAAAAAAACCACCAATTTTTTAGGCTGCCCTACTTTGAGCTATACCCGTCCTAATACCGTACTACAGCTGAATCTCAAGAGTAAAAATTGTCAGCTGACCAAAAATGGACCATGGGCGATATGGATTAATCGACAAGGTGGCGACAAATCAAAAGAAACATTTGATTGCATTTTGAACTGATGAACTACACACACAGGAAACTGTCTCGTGTTTTGGAGGGCTAACAGGGAAGTGGTTTGTTACATTGAATTTGAGTATAATGCTTTTGCACATTGTCATAGTCATACCATACATTCTGGATTGAACGCCTAGAAGTTATTTTTATAGTATATATTTTTCTATGACAATGGCATTAGAAAATTGGCATTACTATGGCTGGACAGTGGGCGAATCTAGAAAGTCTTAATCTGTCAATTAATATGGATTATATTTATGGGCCATGGTGTTGCAGCATGTGCAAGTGGATAGTGACTTATTCAACTTCTCACTTGCACAAGGTAAAAACAATGCAGCAGCCAGCACTCAGCAGATGCTTTCGGTAAAATGTGACCAAAATTTGATGGAACGTACTTGTGGTACAATCAGCCTCCTTTCCGCCCTGGAGCTATATCCCAACTCCGTAGCCACCATAGATTCTTCCAAGCTTCCCAATCAACAAGGTCGATAGTCCACCACAACATCAACACCCAAAAAGAGAATCAAATTAAAACGAAGTTAATAAGACTATAAGCGCTATTTTTTTTTAACACTATGGCATTTAGAGAAACCATGCTTTAAGTTGGATTTCATGCTTTAGAATTCCTTTGAAAATAGCTTGGAGTATTAGATTTGGTCTTGCACTTTTTTTTTCATATCCGAAACTGCTTGGATTCCACCGTTAGACTTATTCTAATAGATGATAGATATTTTACTCTGAATTGGTGGATAGGATAGTAGATACTTCTATTGCATCGACGTTTTTTCACTTTCTTACTATCATTTTGCGATACCAATCAACCTAAACAGAATGTCTTTTTACTTTCCTTTAAAACCACATTTCAGATTCAATAATTATAAATATCGAAATAGTGACCACACAAAAGGTTTCCGACTTTTTGGTCGGACATGCACTTGGGCTTGGGCTCAACGTAATCGAAATCGTTCCTCGGTCCTATTCGGTTGGGGAGCTTGGAGCGAGGAGCAATAAGTTCGGACTTGGAAATCGCCAAAACTCGGCCTAATACTCGGAACATATTTATTAGAGACTTATATATTTTTGCTCATGAGTCATGATTTGTACCTAATTAAAATTAAAATTTTAACACTGTCATGTAAAATTGTTATATTCAACCTAATTATCATAACTTTAGAGGTTCTTCCATTTGATAACTCCCATTTGAGGGGTTATAAAAAAAATTATTTTATGATTTTGGTGCATGCAAGGCCAACTCGTAAAAATCGCTAACTCGTTTTGCATAAAAGTCGGTCCCAATCGGAAAAATCGGCCTTGTTAATCGTTAAAAATCGGAAATGGCTTGGAAACGGAAATCGCATCGGTCATACAGCTTGTAGCGATTACTCGGTGAGTAATCGGCCTTGGAGAACGATTTTAACTACACTGCTTGGGCTTAGGATTTTGATTGAACCATTACAAACTGATCTATCTCTGATACTGGGAATCCTATTTTCGAGGCATACCTAATGGTGCCAAAATAGGTAAGATAACTGGGTAAAAATTTCCATCACCCGTTATCCATCCTTTTTTGATAATGACATAACTACCCTTACGTATTTAGTGTTAATGATTATGATTAGTGTTAGTGTTAATGATTATTATTAGTGTTAATGATAATGATAGACTAAGTTAAGTTGTTAGTGTTATATTAGTTGAAAAATCAGATTTTTATGAGAGAGTTGGGGTTTTTGAGAGAGAAAGAAGAAGTAGGAAAAAAAAAACTAGGTTTTTGAGATGGGATAATTGGACTTTGGTACTCAGGTTTTTTCCAGGTTTAGGCTTTGATCTAACATTTGTCCAACGTTAGGTCTTTGTCCAACGTTAATTCTGTGAGATAATTAGCATTTGATTAAATATCTAAAAACACTATATAGACATGATTGGTCACATTATAACCTATGGTTGTGATTCAAGTTTAATAGTCTTAAGTGTTAATGAAAATGATTAAGCTTATAGTTCAATGGGCTAGTTTCGTCTAACCGTCCATGAACAATGTCTTTGTACATGGCTCGGTTATGGTTCATCCTAACCATAGTGTATATCTTGTTATGTTATCTCATTTCAAAGATTCATCTAACTGTGGATATTGTCTGCTTGGTTCCAAAACTATCTTAGCTTAAACCTAAAGCAACCTATACTTTGAAAGTCTATATAAGGGGAACCTCAAGCAACTGGGATCTTTGAATCCCTGACATTATCTTTGTGTTTCCTAGTTGTAAACTAGAGTCGTTGTGACGGATCGGAAAATTACGCCTGCCGCGCCTGGGCGCGTAGGCCATAACTCCCCCGGTGCGTCATGATGAAGCTACAACCCGGGCCTTAAAGCTAGGCAAAATGCACGTCCATTTGCCCTAGCAAGCATGCTCATGGAGCATGATGCAACTAACTTAAATTCCACACTGTTCCAACTTACCCTTGTTCTGCAAAGGGTTTAAAGCCTTGAAGGCTATGACTGATGCACCTTACATGCATTGCCTCAATGTAGGAAATTCAGAATTCATCTCTGAATTTCCTATCTAGCTGAGCGATCGTCACACTACCGAATCTTGTCCATGCATAAGGCATAGGCCGCTCCAATCCTATTGTCATTTCCCTACTGCACTTACCAACGTTGTGTATCTTGATAGGAAGTATGACCATCCCTTTGATGGCATGCAACTAAGCCTCATCAAGCTTGGCCGCAATCATCTCTTGTATTGAGCTACCGAGCTTAGATGATATGAGGGGCCAACGTGCTGGACCGGCAATGCTGCAACTCATTGCGGCTGCCTATGTACCATTCCCTACTCTAAAGGGATCAAGCACAGACCGTAGTTCATCCTCGAAGGGACAGAAACTTAATCCAAAATCGTTTGCAAGGTCGTGGCCTAGCAATAATGGTAATGGCATAGTCCGTATAAGCCGTTCCGTCAAAATGCATCAAAGGAATGTGTACTTGGTCTGCGGCATGGCATAGTGATGCCCATGCTTGATATGCTCCATTGGCTAGGCAATGGAGATATAAATGAGACTTAGGCATCATTTATACTCTTCCGGCTAAGCTATGAAGTTTACTTGGTTCATGGTCCGCATATGCACCTTCAACCAACTACCCCTCCCTATATATGTTTTAAAGACATTTTTACAACTTTGATTAGTGTAGCAAAAATCATTCATCAACTCCCACTTTTACTATTCATGGCCGTTGCCACATATTTCCTGAATAACCGGCCAAGATGGTTGTATATTCAGTTCTGGCTCACAGGCCAGTTCCAATGTCCGGACATGACGGTTGAACGTTTCCTGAGCCAGGTCTACTGATATGCCGTGATGGCTGTAATTCCGACTTTGGCCCATAGGCCACTCCAATGTCCATCCGTGATGGTTGTACATTTCAAAGGCCAGTCTGCTCTGGCCTGTTGCACCATTGTGGTGCAATATTGGCCATAGGTCAACGACCTGCGTAATGCGCCTTTGTGGCGCTACTTTGTCCTAGGCCATCCACCCAACTGGCCTAATGCATCCTTTGATGCGAGATTGGCCTTTGGCAAAATTAGCTTACAACTTACACTCTCTTGGTGCCATATTGGCCTTGACCAATATGCCCAACATAATGTGCCATTTTGGCAGCGTATTGGCCTAGGCCAATGTTCCTTTTGCAACGCAACGGAAGCTTTGGATGAAGCTTCATCTCAGGCCATGACGCATCATTGCACATGCGCCATGCTAAAAACACGGGATGTTACAGTCGTCCTCTTCCTAAAACCCTTCTAGGGTTTAGCGACTAAAAAAGACTTCACCAAGGGATTCGTGAAGCCAGGTCCAACCATCTTTTATCTTGATAGTTCGTGTATCTTGATCTAGTTTGATTGTTGATCTGCTCACTCGAACAAGATAGATAGAAATCACAAAGTTCTCTTCGTCTCAGACTTTGTGATTCCACATGTTTAATTCTTGTGAGGTGAATAATGATCTAGGATGCTCTTCCGGAAGCATTAGTACGGATTTTGAGGTTAGTTAGACTTTGTATATTGCTATCGATTTCCAGTATCACCTTGATCTACGATCAAAAAGGAAATCACACATATAGGCTTATATGTGGGAGGCAGATTTGTTTAAAGTCTTCAATTGAGTTGAAGAAACTATTAGGTTGTAAAGGAAGTCAGCTAAGGGAATCAATTGCACGGAGTCCTGCTGGGATTCTAGAGGCATAAGGATCACGACAGTAACTGAATTGATGTGAGGGTTTAATTCTGTCTCAACTACATTCCAGTCTGAAATTAATTGGTAGTAGGCTAGTTTCTGTAGCGGTTTAATACTGTTTGGTGTTCAATTTGGACTAGGTCCAGGGGTTTTTATGCATTTGCGGTTTCCTCGTTAACAAAATTTATGGTGTCTGTGTTATTTCTTTTCCGCATTATATTGTTTATCTTTTTAATTGAAATATCACTAGTTGTACGTAAATCAATCAAAGTAGATACATCCATCCTTGTTTATTGGATACAACTTGATTGATACTTGGATATTGATCTTTGGAATCGTCTAAGAACTCTCACACGTAAATCAGGTTCACGGACTTATCTCTGTATACTTTCTGATTGTGAGAGAAAGAGATATAACTCTTGAAAAAACGGGGGTCTAACAACCAGACCATATATTTGGTTTAGGCAATCTGTATGGAAAAACTCCAATATAATTACAAGAGGATCATCTAGACAGTCAGACTCAATCAATGGAAATATATTCAAGAGTTGTATCTCTGTTTCTCAATGTAATCAGCAAATAAAACAGATAGAATCCGTAAGCCTGATTATTATGAGAAACAACTTTAACTGTACCAAAGACCAATGTTCAAGTGTCAACCAATTTATATCAACAACCAAAGGTTGGATTATCTAATTGATTGAACTACGCACAACCTGTGATATTTCAATTATATACACAAATATAATGCAGAAAAGAAATAACACAGACACCATAAATTTTGTTAACGAGGAAACCGCAAATGCAGAAAAACCTTGGGACCTAGTCTAGATTTGAACACCATACTGTATTAAGCCGCTACAGACACTAGCCTACTGCAAGTTAACTTCGGACTGGAATGTAGTTGAGCCCTAACCAATCTCACACTGGTCAAGGTACAGTCGCATTCCTTAGGCCTCTGAATCCCAGCAGGACTATATGTACTTTATTCCCTTAGTTGATCTCACCCACAACTAAGAGTTGCTACGACCCAAAGTCGAAGACTTGATAAACAAATCTGTCTCACACGGAAAAGTCTATTGGATAGATAAATATGTCTCCCACAGAAATACCTATGAGTTTTGTTCCGTCTTTTAATAAATCAAGATGAACAGGAACCAATTGATACACCAGACTTATATTCCCGAAGAACATCCTAGTAATATCAATCACCTCACAATAAACTTAATCGTATGGTAGCGAAACAAGATATTGTGGAATCACAAACGATGAGACGAAGATGTTTGTGACTACTTTTTATCTTGCCCATCGGAGATTAAATCTTGAGCAAATCTTAGAGAAGATATTACTCAATACGATAGAATAAAGCAAGATCAGAACACGCAACTACAAAGAAAATAGTTAGGTCTTAATTCACAATCCCAATGAAGTCTTTAAGTCGTTAACCTATAATGGTTTTAGGAAAAACCTAGGTTAAAGGAGAATTGACTCTAGTCGCAACTAGTATCACATAGGAGGTGTGGGGATTAGGTTTCCCAATTGCTAGAGTTCTCCCTTACGCCAGACTTGAACTTTACGCCGGTACGCATACGGGTATGCATAGTAAGTTCCCGGACTTCAACTAACAAACCAATACACATATGGGTATGCATACTGTAATTCCCAAACTTGGAATAACTTGCAACAGTTAGCATACAAGTGCGCATACTGTGCTATATCCAATCATGGTTAATTGTTCTAAACTCCCATTTCAATCATTGAAACATTCTTAGAAGACGACAATAGATGTCTCACACAAACTATTAGCTTCAAAGCAATTTTCAAGTGATAAAATGATCAATACGAAAAATTCCGAGTCTACACCAAATGACTGTCTCACACAAATCATATAAGATGTTACCCGACGATTTTTGCATGATCATCTTTTGACTTTCGTCAAGAATATAAGATGAACTTGGTTAAAGCGAAATCTTACCAACACATATTTCGAGAAATATGTAAGCGAGTTAAATTCAGCTCAAAATATCAAATGTGTATAATCGAAGTCTATATAGCTATACGAATTTTGTCTCAAATAGGAGATAGAGTAGAAATAGACTTTTGAGTGATAGATGAGTTCAAGTCACCACATACCTTTTGTTTATAAAGTTCTACAAGATCCCCTTAGTAGTTCTTCATCTTCAATCGATGAACGCCGTGGAGTCTAAAGCTCAACTACACATTCTATCTTAATCCGAGACTAAGCTATAAGTAGACTAGAAATCAAGACTTATAGTTTAAACAACTAAACTTGACAAACAAGCTTGAGATAGCAACGCTTGCGAGTTTGACCGAGCAGTGCTATAACAATCTCCCCTTTGTCAATTTTAGTGACAAAACTATCAATACATATGGATTACAAAATAGATAAACTTTGTAGCTTCTCATCCAAATGCTTGATTTCCTTGGTTCTTCAACATTACTCAAAATCTTCGTCACTTCCAAGTACTCCATTGATTCTGAACGTGTTCAACTCAGCATCATAGTTGTTGAAGATCCATAGCTATAAAAATATATAAAAACAAGATGTTTTCGTATTGTTATACAGTGGCATAGTATAATTACACAGCATCAAAGTCCAATTGCATCACAACTTTGACAACAATACTATGGTGATATGTATCACTCCCTCTTAGTCAATACTTCATCTCACAATGAAAACCATTCCCCCTTGCATAATGATCCGTAAACCATATGTATTTGTAGTGTGAACTACACAATAATTCTCCCCCTTTTGTCAATATAAATTGGCAAAGGTACGAAAATTAGCGGGATCATAATGAAATTCTCATAGAGATACTTCATGACTAAAAGAGAACATATCAACTTTGTTTCGATGATGTCACATTGTCGAAACTTAATGTATTCATCAAGGAGTTTATAATGATACAAGATAACTCCTACAATATTCCACAGCCGCACTCCCCACAAAGATTTGGCAATTAAGCCCAAGTTCAATTAAGAACTCTCCCCCCATAAAATGTCATTCCCGAAAGAACAACAAGAGCGACCTTACTTTTACAAGAAAATAAGGATTTCTTTGGACATTAACAAATTACATGAAACATGAATTTGTATCCAGAAAACTCAATTAAATTAACCACAAGAGAACCCATGATTAATTTAATCGGAAATGCTCAACATAAGAGACGTTACGGAGCCGCACAATACTTTCACATACAAGTGGATCCGGGAAAGATCAATACTGCGGAATACACAAAGATTCATTCTATTTTCATCAATATTTGCATAATGATACCATAGACTTAATCTTTGTTATCAAAAGTCCATTCTAGTTTCCATCAATATTTGCATAAAGACATATAATAGACTTAACTTTTGACATATATTGGACAATCATAGTTCACGGACGCAAACACTCATATCCCATAACAATTTTTGCAATATAAAAAACCAGTAAAGATTAATATTGCAAAATCATCTTCCAAATAAACTTTAGAATTTAAAAAAATAAATCTAAAAACATTGCAAGATGAAAATCGTTGGCAATAGCTATGTGTACTCACAATAATTTCTATACCAAACCCTAGTTTTCCTTCTTAAAACACAAGAAAATTTCTCATAAGAAGTTTCCTAGACATTAAGACCTTTGAAAAATTCTTTATCGTCCCCGAACTCCTTGTCGTCAACAGCCATTGTAACATAAGGTTCATGAAGAAATGAGTCAATTTCAACAAACCTTCTTGACTGATGCCGAACCAGGGTCTTCTGAATTTCAAGAGCCCTAAAAAGAATAGCCTTTATTTGTTGCATCTCCTTTCTTGTTTCCTTCAACTCTTCAAGGACACCAGAAAACTTCTGAAGATTTGAAGGGACGGCCCTTGGTTTCCTCACATTCCTCCTTTTTCTTTTCAAGGAAGAGGGTAACGGAGATTTATCTTTTTCCTTCATGATTGATGGCTTAACAATCATATTAACATATTTTACATCAGAAGTCATAATGCTTGGAGTCTCCATACAAATATGGGTTTGTGAGATAAATTCACAAAGCAAGCTCTACAAGTAAACTTGTGATAAAAATAGTTATGGAGGAAGGAAAAAGGAATGCCAGGTTACAGAACCTTTATACAAAGTAAGAAGATTCACGTACTCACAACTCTCAACCCTAAAGAAGGAAGAATTGTCGAGTTTAACCCTCCTTTAATGAATTAAAACATGGAAACTTCTCTTCCATACCAATCTAGGATATGAAAAGATCAACTGAAATAAAAAAAATAAAAAGAAACTTTTTCTTTTTCTTAAGACCTGATAGTGCTAAACTCTTGTCTCTTTGGGATCAGGCACTTGAGACAAGATGCACATCCAACACAATTAAGTTGTGTTGTGGTGAACAATGATCTGTCCACTATGACCTTTTTGGAAAGAGTTCCTAAAGTTCTCTTTTATAGAATGTTTACACCATGTTCTTTTCTGTAGTGGTCTAACTTTTTATTTAGAAATTAACTTCTTTGGAGAAGAGTTGAGTTTACATACCTCAGACGACTTCTGAACAAGTTTGAGCTTATTTGTTAATCGATTTGCTCTCCGTTGAAGTTTGTTTGCATATCTCACTTTGTGCTTGTACTTGAAACAATTAGAGAGTTCGTGAACCTTAATAGTACAGTAAGAACATGTCAAAGTGGAGGACGGTTCAGACACCATTGAGGAGAAAGCTGCTAGACAAATTGTAGTACCTGAAACATTAGAAATAGAATTTCCAATAGACATAGAAAAATCCATTTTATCCTCCAAGATAGTTGAAGAAGTTTCTCCAGAAAAAAATATCAAGATTAATGTGAGTATTGCTACAATTATCAAAATTGATATTTTTAGCAAAGAGTGCAACACTTGATTTTTCATCTTCATTTGAATCATAAGAATCAGACATTTCATCAAGAGTTGCAGCAAGACCTTTGTTCCCAATGTATTTTCTACGATTTGGACACTCATTAGAAAATTGACAAAAACCTTTACACTTGAAGCACTGAGGCATATCCTCATCATCAGTATCGACGGTGTCCCTGTTTTTAGGAGGAGCACGGTCATGAGGTTTGACTGATGACTTGGGTTTATCTCTGATGAACCGTTTACTTCTCTTCAAAAGAAGGTCCCTAAACTGTCTTGTGATCGGTAAAACTGAGTTGTCAAGATCTTCATCTGATGAATCAATCTCAATAGGATCATCCACAGAGTTGCCAACACATTTACTTTTGTCAAGCAATTTTATGTTCTTTTGTGCTTTGAAAGCAATATCCTTCCCAGATTTGGATGTATGCTCATGACCAAAGATCTTTAACTTCCCAACAAGAGTATTTCTAGATAAGGTATTAAGGTTATTTCCTTTAACGATGGAATGCTTCTTAAAATCGTATTTGACTGGCATGGATGATAGCATTTAATCCATCATAATTTTTCTTTGCAGTAAGAATCTCGGCAGGATCATAAGCACCAATATCCTTCGGAACAGTTACATCGCCTTCTGCAACAACCGGAGGTTCATAGACATTAACTACACGAACCCATGATTGAAAATCACGCGCTTGAAGAAAGGCACACATAGCAATTTTCCACCATAGATAATTCGAGCCATCGAAGACTGGTGGTACATTTATAGAGATAGCGTTTATGTCCATAGAGTCAGATTGCTACAAACACAGACTTATGAGGTCTTAAACGTTATTGCCTGCTCTGATACCAATTGAAAAAGCGGGGGTCTAATAACCACACCCAATATTTCGTTTAGGAAATTTGTATGTACAAACTCCAATATAATTCCAAGAGAATCAACTAGACAGTCAGACTCAATCAATGGAAATATAACTAAGAGTTGTATCTCTTTTCTCAATGTAATCAACAAATAAAACAGATAGAATGTGAGCCTGATTATTATGAGAAACAACTTGAACGGTGCCAAAGACCAATGTTCAATTGTCAATCAATTTATATCAACAACCAAAGGTTGGATTATCTAATTGATTGAACTACGCACAACCTGTGATATTTCAATTATATAAACAAATATAATGCGGAAAAGAAATAACACAGACACCAGAAATTTTGTTAACAAGGAAACCGCAAATGCAGAAAAACCCTGGGACCTAGTCCAGATTTGAACACCACACTGTATTAAGCTGCTATAGACACTAGCCTACTGCAAGTTAACTTCGGACTGGAATGTAGTTGAGCCCTAACAATTCTCACATTGATAAAGGTACAGTCGCGTTCCTTACGCCTCTGAATCCCAGCAGAACTCTACGCACATGATTCCCTTAGCTTATCTTACCCACAACTAAGAGTTGCTACTACCCAAAGTCGAAGACTTGATAAACAAATCTGTCTCACATAGAAAAGTCTATTGGATATATAAATCTGTCTCCCACATAAATACCTATGAGTTTTGTTCCGTCTTTTGATAAATCAAGGTGAAGATGAACCAATTGATACACCGGACTTATATTCCCGAAGAACAGCCTAGTAATATCAATCACCTCACAATAATCTTAATTGTTACGTAGCGAAACAAGATATTATGGAATCACAAACGATGAGATGAAGATGTTTGTGACTACTTTTTATCTTGCCTATCGGAGATTAAATATCGAGAAAATCTTAGAGAAGATAGTACTCAATACGATAAAATAAAGCAAGATCAGAACACGCAACTACAGAGAAAATAGTTGGGTCTGGCTTCACAATCCCAATGAAGTCTTTAAGTCGTTTACCTATAATGGTTTTAGGAAAAACCTAGGTTAAAGGAGAATCGACTCTAGTCGCAACTAGTATCACACAGGAGGTGTGGGGATTAGGTTTCCCAGTTGCTAGAGTTCTCCCTTATATAGTCTTCAAATTAGGATTTGCAATCAATGTTACCTTTGTAACAAAGCATTTAATATTCACCGTTAGATGAAAACCTGATTAGACTCAAGCTAATATCTTTCAACCGTTAGATCGAACTTAGCTTGTTACACACAAATGAAAAGTGAATTCATGAACAAACAGATTTTAGAATATAACCCACTCAAGTATGCAAACGGGTACGTATACCTAAGTAGCCGGATTTGGTCTGGGTTAGCCAGTATGCGAACGGGTACGCATACTGTCGTATACCACCAAACTCAGTTGAATTCACGGACTTGAACTTTACGTCGGTACGCATACGGGTATGCATACTAAGGTCACGGACTTCAACTAACAAACCAGTACGCATACGGGTATGCATACTATGGTTCCCGGAATTGGAATAACTTGCAACAGTTAGCATACAAGTACTCATACTGTGTTATATCCAATCATGGTTAATTGTTCTAAACTCCCATTTCAATCATTGAAACATTCTTAGAAGACGGCAATAGATGTCTCACACAAACTATTAGCTTCAAAGCAATTTTCAAGTGATCAAATGATCAATACGAAACATTCCGAGTCTACACCAAATGACTGTCTCACACAAATCATATAAGATGTTACCAGGCAATTTCACATGATTATATTTTAACTTTCATCAAGAATATACGATGAACTTGGTTAAAGCGAAATCTTACCAACACATATTTCGAGAAATATGTAAGCGAGTTAAACTCAGCTCGAAATATCAAATGTGTATAATCGAAGTCTATATAGCTATACGACTTTTGTCTCAAATAGGAGATAGAGTAGAAATATACTTTTGAGTGATAGATGAGTTCAAGTCTCCACATACATTTTGTTGATGAAGTTCCACAAGATCCCCTTAGTAGTTCTTCGTCTTCAATCGATGAACGTCGTAGAGTCTAAAGCTCAACTACACATTCTATCATAATCCGAGACTTAGCTACAATTAGACTAGAAATCAAGACTTATAGTTTTGACAACTAAACTTGACAAACAAGCTTGAGATAGCAACGTTTGTGAGTTCGACCGAGCAGTTCTCTAACAATTCTAAATATTATTCCTTGATTGAGATTCATTAAGTTGAACTCTCGGAATTGTATTTCAGTTTGTCCATACAGGTTGCCTAAGAAAAAGTTGGTGGTGTATTTTTGTACCCCCGCGTTTTCATTATTGATTTTTTTTAGAAGTCGGTTTCATTGTTTCTTCAATAATTTCTTCGCTATTGGAGTCATTTTTATCTTCGTAATTAGGCTATTTTATCTGCACTTTTATAGTGTGTTAGAGCATAGCTCGGTTAAACCCACCAAGTGTTGGTACGTCAAGTTTGGTTGTCATATTTTAGTATCAAAACTCATCTAGAGTCGCTTGATTAATTACTAGAGTCAACTTCGTTTAGGTTAGACTTGTTGATGGTGGGTTTTTTACAAAGGCTAAAATCGTAACCTTACATATTCCTGATCCAGTAGTCAGATGAATATTGAGATTCATGTCTCTCTTTTAAGCATGAAAATTCATGCCACGATGATCTCTTACTGAGTGCACTGCCCCTCAGAACATCCCTAAGAACCTCTGATTGAGCGTATTGCCTCTCAGAGCATACATATGCAGTCTCTCAACTGAGGCCACGACATATTTCATTAACGGATAAATTTCAGTAATCACTTCTATATAGAATCGAGATGATTGGACTGCTCCTAGATGTATTAATCACTAGTATAGAGAAATAACGTCTTCAGGATGTCGCAAGGTTCCCTGACTTTACATAATATACATTCAAATCGAGTATTACGCTTCAATTAGCTCATACCTCGATTTTCGAATAATTATAATGCTCCTACACAGCTGGCCTGCTAGTATAGAGCCATCAATTAATTAATTATTTATAGTCGCAAGATTCATCAATGAATTCCTAAAAAATATTCTACGTTCTTCATAATATTTCATTACTTCAATTCATGGCTCTTCCTAGCAGAATTCCGTGGGTTAGTAATAAATATTCAATGAACGGGCATTTGAGCCATCATCGAATAAGCCACGAGGAAATGGTGCAAGTGTACTCAGCAATAATGCACTAACGAGCACCTGAATGCACGAACGAACATTAAAAAATACGAAGGAATGAGGAAACCTATGCAAAATAAGGGAGAGAAATAGTAAAAATAAAATATTAAAAGAGGCATCTAAGAGGACCGGGCCCATCGGCCGGCCGGTCATGCCGACGTGGCCGATCCCACGCCTCTTCCTTTATTTTATCGTATTTTATTATTTTTCCTTGATCTTATGAAAATCCCTTCATTTGAGCAAATTCCTTCCTTTTTAGCAAAACTCCTTAGTTTCATGATATTTCCCTTACATCATGGAAATAATATAAAATTAGGAAAGGTGTCACAGGACCGGGCTTACTAGTCGGCCGGCCATGCCCTAGCCGTGGCCGGTCCCACACCTTGTAACCCCTTGTTTTATTATTATTATTATTTCCTTCATCTCATGAAAACTCCTTAGTTTCAACAAACTCTTCGGTTTCATGAGATTTCCTCCGCATCATGGAAATAATATAAAATTAGGAAAGGTGTCACGAAACCGGGCTTACTAGCCGGCCGACCATGCCCTAGCCGGTCCCACACCTTGTAATTCCTTATTTTATTATTATTATTTCCTTCATCTTATGAAGTTCCTCAGTTTGAGCAAAATTCAAAATATAAAAATTCTTCATATTTTCTCAAATGTTGCTCAAACGCGCATCAGAAAATATCAAAATTCTCAGGACTGAGACACAGACGCTATGGTGACATGGGCATGTTACCTTGAGATACTAAGGTTGGCCCTTTGGCTTGCAAGAGGCCAGTCCCACATATTTTCATAATTTGACCTAATTTGTTCATATTAGGTTCAAACTTTTCCAAACAACTTAGACTTTCATCAAACGATCGTCAGTCAGTCCCATGACAAACCAGGGCCGGTTCCATGACTTCTTGGTCGCTCCCTCACTTCTCCATAATTAGGTTTTATTGCCTAATGCTCAAACGAGCATTATTTCAATAAATGATTAAACCATCATTTAATCATCCTTTCACCAACTGGTCTTCAGGAGACTTTGGTGCTGGATCACTCGTGTATCTTGGCGCTACATGGTCATCTTGTCATCCCATGTAGTCGATCCCTATCTCACTCCATGGTTGATTTTCAATAAATCATCAATTGATCAGCAATTGATCAAAATTAAGGTTTCGAATCCAAGGCTCTGCAAAGCATAATTCTGAGCAGGTTCAAACACTAATAATTTTATGTTGATCCCTCAACCAACATTTTAATGGATTATACTCGTTCCAGTTGCAAGTATGTTAAATTATTATTTCATTTGGTCCCGCTACCAACAATTCATCGAACGAGCAATATTTGCTCACTTTAACCATCAACATTCATTCGACAATTATACATCTGTCTCAACAGACATGTTCAATGTATGAATCCTAGAGCATTCGTAAATCACGCTCGACTCAACAATACAAAGACTCATCTTCTCATCAAGTCAACAACTGACTAATTAAATACGCTTTTTCCTTGCAGACTCCACAATCACGAGACATCAATCGTGTCATATGGGGGATATTAACTAGGGTTTTGGTCTGGCGGCCTACGGCACGTGTGTTCACCCACGATTAGAATGTGACTAAGTCGTGCAAGCTGTTGAAGGAGTTAACGAAGTAGTGGGTGGACAATCAACCAAGCCTCCGCATGATGAGTAACTGGTTTTAGCACGATTTCCACTTTCCCACTCTTCGACTCCAGCAACCGTCACACTTACTGGGATCAATGTGTCTACTATTTCTTACAATATAAAATAAGTCTATGAACCCATGGTTGAACAGAACAAGAACTCAGCGTCTGAGCAATTACTCTCAACAGAGCAAATTAAATCATCAACTTATTTTCCTCACGCAGAATACACAACATATTCACAATCCTTGATCATCATTGATCTTACACACTACTCAGCTTCCCTCCTACAGATCGACCCATCTCTCTTGTGACCGAATTGACTCTGGAACGGCCATTGTCTTTGTTTTGGACTGAGTCTTACAGATTGATCTCTCGAATTCAAGCACTCCCTTTGCAGTGCATCTGTGTGCAAAAGGTTAAAGCAATTTGCTCGGTTCGAGGAGTTTCCTCCATACGGTCGTCTTTTCACTTCCTAAAAAACCAGCAAATCGTTTTATCCCATCAACAGATTGGCGACCACATTGGGAGATTAATCTCTTGGGTGCAATCTTAATTCATCAAGATGGTTGATCTTAGGTCAGGTTCAGTTACAAACCCTAACCCAAACAATGCTAGCACTAGCAACAACAGTGGTGGTACTCTAGTGGCTCCTGCTTCCAACAATGATGCTACTGATACCACCCCTCCTTAAACCAACATCGGAAGTAATCCTCTCTTCGGCCGGTCTCCCGAAGAAATCATAGAAAATCCGCCTACCATAGCTGATCTTATGAAGGTTCAGGAAGTTCTCGCTAAGAATTAGACGTACATGGCCACAACACAGAAGGAGTTATGCAAATATCTCAAAACTCTCACAGACAAAATGTCATAGAAATCTCTGGATTGTTCAGAGAAAGGAAAAGCCAAAGAAACATCTCCGGCTGCTAATCCTGAGATCTCTCCAATTCATGTGGTGGATGATGATGAAGTCTACAAAACTACAGACAATCAACCGGCGAAGGAACCGTCTAGTTTCATCACTCGTGAAGACTTGGAACGTCTCTTGGAGAACCGTGGAAAAGATAAGACGTCCTTTGTCCACCGTCACTAACCTCCGTACCCTGCTGCTACACAGAGAATTCCTTTGCCAAAAGGTTATACATCTCCAATGTTCACCCTTTAGGATGAAACAGGCAGTGCTCGATAACATGTTTCTCGGTTTCTGGAATCACTGGGTGAACATGAGCACAACCATGTCGTCCGACTGAAGGAATTTTCAAAGTCTCTGACAGGCAGAGCATACACCTGGTACAATAACATCGCACCAGGAAATATCACCAGTTGGGGAGAGATGATTAATGTTTTCTATAGAAAATATTTCTTCGTTTCAGAGCAAGTCACTCTCTCTGATCTGGTAAGGATGTTTCAAAGGAGCAATGGACATCCCAATGACTATGTGAAAAGGTTCAGAGTTCAAGCCTTGGATTGCAATGATCTAAACGTCACAGAGCAGCAACTTGTAGACTTGTGCATCAACGAAATGATCCCGGTCTATAGAGCTTTACTGGAAAATCTTCGGTTCCAGACTTTTTCAGAACTTCGTGAAGCGGCCAAGCGATCAGCAACTACCGCACCGGCTTTACTGGAAAGAGCAAAAACTACAAAAGCTGAGGAACCGCGAGAGACCCGAGGTAGCAAGCGTTTTATCAATAAACAGTACAACCTCCAATCTTCCACAAATGTTGTTGCAGAAGGGAGCAAACGGAAAGCCGAGTCACAACGCAAGCATGCTTCTTCAGCTCCTCCGAAAGCACCAAAGAAGGATAACCAAACTCGAGACGCAAAAAAGCCAACCCAACACAAAGGAACTGATCAAGCAGAACCTGACTTCCCTTTTCCTATTGAAGAGGTGATTGAACTACTGGAGGTTTGGATCCAAGATGGTGCAATCAACTTACCATATGTCAGAAAAGAACCAACTGAAGAGGAAATAGAGAATCCTCGTTACTGTCGTTTTCATAGATTCGTCAATCATCCCACAAGCGACTGCAGGATTTTGAAGAGCATATTCAAAGAAAAAGTCAAATCAGGAGAGCTTAACTTGGGGACTGAAGGAGTACACAGGGACCCTCTCCCGGTCAGAACTTTCACTCTCTCTGAACCACCCGTCAAGGAAGCAGTTCAATCCTTAATCGAGCATGTCTGTGAATTGTTGTACTTATCAAAGGCTCAAAGGAAGGACATGTTTGCTGCATTGAATCACATCGTGTTAGGGGAAGTATTTATCGATTCAGGAAACACTCCCTGAGCCTCCAATAACGGACAAGGAGATATATGACTGGGAACTTCTCACCACAGTCCATCTCAAAGGAAACGAATTCAAACGAGCGTTGATTGATGTTGGCACTGCTGTCAATGTCATCCCTTTGAAAACTCTCAGAGATGCTGGTATCACTCGACAAGAAGTTATTCATGCTCCAATCTCAATCACGGATCATGAAGGGATGCCCAGAGATGCTTATGGCTACATTACTCTCAAGATGAAGGTAAACTCGACCTGGACAGAAACCAAGTTTTACATAATCCGAGAAGATCCAGGATATGATATGATCCTCGGACGTACGTGGATTCATGCTGAAAAGGTAACTCCAACACCTTCAATTGCACATTTCTCTATGGAAGAAAGCTCTGATTCAAAAGAAATAGAGGATACTCCATCGTTCGAGCATCTGAAAGAAGTCAAAGCCTTGATGGAGCTAACACAAAAACCTGAAGAAAATGTGCATGCTTTCATCAAAAGGTTCCGCACTCAGGCAAGTCTTATTCCCCCTCATGCGTCCATATTATCAATTTTCAAACATGCTGCTCTGGTCCGGGGGCTTCACTCCACCAACAACTTAGCTATTGCAAAATGCTATGAATGGATAACCTCACCTCAGCAATATTTCACGAAGTGGTTGGACGTGGAGCCTCTCCAAGTCGAACATCTCGCTGATACAGTCATTGTTGAAATAATGACTGAACACAACAAGCAGTATCCTAGATATTCTCCCTTGCACGAGTGTCCATATGTGCCGTAAGATTGGAAGGCTCCACAAACGTGGAATCCCACTGTACGAGGAGTTCCGAACCAACAGAAGATATTCAGGGCGCGGATGATCAAGTCTAACAAGTTCTATGAAGGAGATTTAGTTCTCAAAGCAACTAAGCGTAATCTTCATTATACAAGGAACTCCAACTGGGAAGGACCTTTCATGATCTCTAAGTTTGTTGCTGGTGGATATTACATATTAATCAACATGGATGGCAAGGCGAATGTGGCAGTAATACACGAGACTTGGCTCAAAGCATTTGACGCCTAAGATATTGAATCTTTGAGGTATTGGGGTTCAAGGCACGAACGCCCAAAATATCTGAATTTTTCATTTAGGATTTTCTTTCATTGTATTTCAATTCCTCAAAAACGTTTGCAATACTTGCATTCAGTATTTGAATTCAACAATTAATCAAAGTTCATTTTATTTAAAGAAAATCTCTATCAAATCCTCAATCATCTACTTATCCAAAACCAATCAAAATCAAAACCAAAATAAAACCTCACATCTCTCAGAAGTTCAAAGGTTCAAGAGATTATGGAAAGAAAACTGAAGGAGGCTGGTAAAGTAAGATTTCTGCCCCTCTGCATCCTTCAAGACTTGCAAATCCACCTTCTCCAACTCCAGTTCTTCGGTCAATCTAGCAATTTTGGCTTCCTTCTTCATCACATCATCATTAGGGAAAGGTATATCCTTTTTCATGAGAGTCCTTGATGATGTTTATCCTATGATGAAGCCATTTCAAGTTGAAATCAAGCCTCTCAGAATTTTCCAAGTTGTACTCCCAATCAAAGAGTACATCTTGAGTAACAGTATTTCTGGCTCTGGTTCGTATATCATCTATAACACGCAAGATGGTTCCTACTTGCATGGTCAAGAAGTAGCTGCGTTTGGGATCCTTGGTAACGACGATATGACCATACTTCTTCCATATCTGCTCATACAAGCCAGCATATCCAACAGGGACACTAAATCCGCCAACCAGTTCATAATACGGGAGTGCCTCTCCAAATGGAGGATCCAAAGAAATCCCTGCAGTGGGGTATTCATGTATCACAATATGAGTCTCGAGCATTATAGCAACTTCTACAATCATTGGAGCAGCCTCTGCCATCTCCATTGATGGAGCGGGATCAGTTTCTTCCATCCTTGGCATGGTTTCTTCTATCCCTGAAGTAATGGCGACCTGAGCCTCGGTTTCCTTAATAGCTTCAGTAGCGATCTCCTCACGATTTTGAGGTGAATAAATGGTTGTGCCGCCACTTTGATTCACAGTGCCTCTCATACTATCTTCGCAAATTCGGTTGTTCTCAGCTTCGTCATTCGGCACCTAATATGATGATTACATGAGATTAGAGCAATCCAAGCATGGAAACTAGAGGCGATCATAAAATCCAGCATGTAAGTGAACTAACACTATCTAAGTTCTTTACTATACATTCAATACATGAGCAAATAGTGTGAAAGTCATAAAAACACGTTTTACAACAAGCTCGTCTGAGGAGATTTTACACTTCCCTGTGTAATACGACTAACTGGGAGAAATTGGTGAATAATATAAGGTTGAGTTATACATAATTCTCTTCGTATGGATGTCCTTTACAACATATAAAAATTTCATAACAATTGGATAAACGATCAAAGAGATGTGGCCGAAACATTGGACTACATGAAAGCTGAAAAATTCCTGGAAGTTTACTGTTTCGCCGATTTTGACCCCTAGACATGCTCAAAACTCGAAAAGATTCTTTAAAAAAAGCTTGGAAATTTATTGGGCATGATAAAACTGGGGTAGACCATAAAAATCCGACATCAGACGAAGATTCTACAGCATTTTTACTAAGGGACTGAATTCTGGATTTTCTGGTGACGTATTTCGGCAAAACTTCTCGTGTATTCACATGGATTCTCATTCATTCTTTCACAAATCAGCAATTTTATGCTTATATGAATAAAATACAAGAGGGATACTTACTTGGGTGGTCTCTCAAGCATTCGAAAAGCCAGAATCGCCAGTATCAACATTAGGAGCGTCATTGCTTTCATTCAGTCTTGAGCTCTGGGAATCTTCTTTGTCACTATCCTATGAAGGCGGACTAGCATCGCCAGTATTCTCCACTTCCATGAGAATATCCTCCTACATACATTCACAAAAATTAATATTTCATTCACGAAGTATCATAACTGGTCGTGCAAAGAGATACTTACATCAACTTCTTCTTCAACACTCGATTCAGGAACCGCTTGTTCAGCAGCAGAGAATTGGAGACCATTGATACTTGACGGAGCAAAGCTCTGTAACGAAGTAACAAACATTGGTTTTCTAATCCTAATTACACAGATAAGAAGAAGTCACGGCAAAAGAAGTACTGACAACTCACCAAAGAAACAACTGGGGACTTTATGGTATTGGGTAACATCTTATAATTCTTGCTCCTGCCTTCTCCGCAGTGAATAATTTCTTCCATTTATGAGAAGTCTACATAAATTCGAGGTTTCATGATACGACCATATTGCGATAAAATTGATGAAATAGTCAAAATACAATTATCATGTCTTTATGAAGATTATAAGAAAGATACATACTTGTGAACACCCTGGAGGTGTCTTTCGTTTATCACCGCCAGATAGATACTTCAGTCTTTGTCGAATGGAAATCATCTCAACAGAAGGAGGATCTTTCACCAGAGGCTGAACAGCCATCACGAAATCATGTAAGCGCTCAAGTTGCTGATTCCAAAAGTCTATGTAACTAGGAGTTACATACGTAATTCGCTCAGAATAAGGGAACCAGTAATTGCTTCCTTCCACATGAGTACGGTCTAAACGGGTCTTAAGTTGTTTAACCGATGGTTTCTTCCTTCGAAAAGTCAGAACACACTGATCCATACCCATTTGTCGAGCTGCTCTATCAATGTTGTATTCTTCCACTGAAAAGTCTCCATATATTGCTGATACTAAGTAACCAGGAGTGCAACTCAGCATAAAAGATCTTTCACCATCGCTCCGATCTGCACCAGAAAGTAACACTTTCTCCAACATTGAAAGTTGTCAACTGAGAAATATAAGAAGGAATTAACACCCATGGACGAAAATTGAACTCAAACTCATTGTCTAACACATCGACAAGACGCGTCTTGAGTCGGGGCTGCTTTGTAGACCAGCGCATAATCCTGGCATTATCCTTCTCAGAGAAAACATGACGAGCATCAGCATTCGATCCTTGTAGGATATTACGAGGAATGGGTGCATAATTCTTGAAGCGTTCCCACATTAAAGATTGTAGAAACATCGTATTGGCGTAGCATTCAATCTTCATAAAGTTGTTTGAGACACTAGAGTCTATAACTAAGGAGTCTAAGTTAGAGTACAAAGAGCCCAAGAATAGACTACCGATTGGAAGTTGCTCACCTTGGGCCATTTTAATAGCAGAGGGAATCACGAACGGCTTCAAAAAAATTCCACTATCTTCAAATATATCTCTGGACAGCCATAAACACAAGAAAGAAGCAATAGATAACGTACCATCTACAGGCCTGTCAGGAGCATTATCTCTCGGCCACCAGTGTGTTAACCAGTGAGCATAACAACATTTGCTGGATACTTTATTAATTTCCTCCATCTCAGCTGTCAAGATGTTAGAGATTGCCATCTCCTTTGCCGAAAGTCTTTCAGGAAGATTGCCCGTGATTGGGAGATGCAACAAAGCAACTACGTCCTCTAAAGTGATGGTAAACTCTCCCCATCTGCATATGAAAGTATGGGTCGGAATGCACCAGCGAGCAAGCAGAGCTACTATACCTCACACATCGTGAAAAATAAACAAGTCTCCAGATGCTTGAATAACCCTTGTTACCTGCGCAAGATCCAGCATGGCTCGAACATGAGGAAAACCGAACATATGCCTTGCCCATCCAGAATTTTTTTTCTAAAGGTCGTCGAGAAAGCTTAAATTCCTAATTGAAACAGAAAAATGTCCCCGTTGGAGACAGAATCGGATAGCCGCCCGAGGAGTCACCAATTTCTTCTGAGTAACATCTTTAGGATTTATCAGAAGACGAAATGATGGGGTCCTGAGACGTTTTTCAGGTCTATGCTGAACCACGAAGAACTCATCATCTGTATTCGGAATATTCTTGATTCCAGGTGTTTCTTCTTCCCCTTCTTCACCAATAGAAGCCTCATCCATGCATGTGTCATCTCTGGAGGCATCATTATCTTGGGAATCAGACATCCTTGCAAAGTAGCTGTAACATCCACACAATACTCTACTTCAGTATATCATCCATACAAGATGCAAACCTCGACGAAGCAATGGAATGAGGCAATTGGATAATAAAAATGCTCATACTAGCATCTACAAAATGATAATTCTTAACTCTCACCTGTTTACGATTCCACTAACAATGGTGATTGTGATACAAGAGTTAACACTTCAAAACTTGCTCGTTTCTTTGAACCTGCAAAACTGAGCAAAACTTTGATTTTTGAAAACTTGATTTTTCATAAAATCATGAACATAATTTTTACTATGTGAACATCCACCACTAAGTTATGAAAAAACTCACACCAAGGCAATATTTCATCATAAATAATTGTCTACTTTTAATGATTACTCAAAATCAATTTTTGATTTTCAACAAAAATAATATATATATATATATATATAACGTGAATTACTCACGTTATTTATTTATTTTTTTTAAAAAAATCGTGGATATGTCACGGTTTTGTCAACAAAAAAAAAATTATCCCTCGTACGATCGTCCGTCTTTGAAACGAGGGTTTATTCCATTTTTGTGAAAAACTCACACTTTTAAGATAAATTTTTGGTTTTCATGAAAGCTCGTAGACAAAATTTTCATCGTTAGACACAGGTCTATTTCAAAAAAAAAATCTCTCCTAAGTTGGGATTATTGCTCGTTTCTTAAACTAACGAATGAACGAACGAACGTTCCTAAAACAAGTTTTATAAAACTAACATCCACATATATGTAAATACATATATAATTTTTTTTGTTTAACATGAACAACTCATGAAAATGTTTTAAACTTCCGGGAAAAAAAAAAAAAAAAAAAAAAAAAAAAAAAAACTTTTCCCTCGTACGATCGTCCGTCTTTGAAACGAGGGTTTATTCCAATTTTGTGAAAAACTCACACTTTTAAGATAACGTTTTGGTTTTCATGAAAGCTCGTAGACAAAATTTTCATCGTTAGACACAGGTCTATTTCAAAAACAAAAAAAATCTCCTAAGTTAGGGATTATTACTCGTTTCTTAAACTAACGAATGAACGAACGAACGTTCCTAAAACAAGGTTTTATAAAACTAACATCCACATATATGTAAATACATATATAAATTTTTTTGTTTAACATGAACAACTCATGAAAAAAATTTAAACTTCTGAAAAAAAAAAAAAAAAACTTTTCCCTCGTACAATCGTCAGTCTTTGAAACGAGGGTTTATTCCAATTTTAAGAAAAACTCACACTTTTAAGATAAAATTTTGGTTTTCATGAAAGCTCGTATAAAAAAATTTCATCGTTCGACACAGGTCTATTTCAAAAAAAAAAAAATCCCTCATAAGTTAAGGATTATTGCTCGTTTCTTAAACTAACGAACGAACGAACGTTCCTAAAACAAGGTTTTATAAAACTAACATCCACATATATGTAAATACATATATAATTTTTTTTGTTTAACATGAACAGCTCATGAACAAGTTATAAACTTATGGAAATTAAAAAAAAAAATCATGCCTGGTCGGTGTCGGCCAGAGTTGACCGGACGGTGACAGCGACAGTCAAACGGTGGTGATTTCCAGCGAAAATTTCCTGCTTTCCTCTTCTACTGCTCGGACGTGAAGTAAGGAAGAAGATGAAGGTGGTGGTCGGTCGTGGGAGAAATTAAAAAAAAAAAGTGTTTATCCCTTTTATATCAAAATTTATTTCCAAAACCTAATTTCACAAGGATTTCTTTTCTTGGGCCCGGACCCGTGAATCCTAAATCGACCAAGGTTAGACGTCTCATCACCAAATCAGCGGTGCTACACCAATTTACGCCCATTAGACGATGCTCTATCACTGGGATCTTCACTCAAGTCATGGCTCGCTCGTATGCGACATTATTTGAGCAAATCGAAAATCCGGTAACATTCTTTCTTACGACTAAGTTCAATTACTTATTTCGTCTATAACTAGAAAAAATCACCATCCAGTGCTGACTGAGGAACATGACTATCCCTTTTAAGCAGGGGACTTAATGTTGATGGTGGAATTTTGACAAAGGCTAAAATCGTAACCTTACATATTCCTGATCCAGTAGTCAGATGAATATTGAGATTCATGTCTCTCTTTTAAGAATGAAAACTCATGCCACGATGATCTCTGACTGATTGTTGTCCCTCAGAACATCCCTAAGAACATCTGATTGAGTGTATTGCCTCTCAGAGCATACATATGCAGTCTCTAAACTGAGGCCATGGCATATTTCATTAACTGAGCAATTTCAGTAATCACTTCTGTATAGAATCGAGATGATTGGACGGCTCCTAGATGTATTAATCACTAGAATAGAGCAATAACGTCTTCAGGATGTCGCAATGTTCCCTGACTTTACAGAATAGACATTCAAATCGAGTATTACGCTTCAATTAGCTCATACCTCGATTTTCAAATAATTATAATGCTCCTACACAGCTGGCCTGCTAGTATAGAGCCATCAATTAATTAATTGTTTCTAGTCGCAAGATTCATCAATCAATTCCTAAAAAATATTCTACGTTCTTCATAATATTTCATTACTTCAATTCATGGCTCTTCCTAGCAGAATTCCATGGGTTAGTAATAAATATTCAACGTACGGGCATTTGAGCCATCATCGAATAAGCCCTGAGGAAATGGTGCAAGTGTACTCAGCAATAATGCACTAACGAGCACCTGAATGCACGAACGAACATTCAAAAATACGAAGGAATGAGGAAACCTATGCAAAATAAGGGAGAAAAATAATAATAATAAAATATTAAAAGAGGCGTCTAAGGGGACCGGGCCCACCGGCCGGCCGGTCATGCCACCATGGCCGGTCCAACGCCTCTTCCTTTATTTTGTCGTATTTTATATTTTTCCTTGATCTCATGAAAATCCCTTCATTTGAGCAAATTCCTTCCTTTTTATCAAAACTCCTTAGTTTCATGATATTTCCTTTACATCATGGAAATAATATAAAATTAGGAAAGGTGTCACGGGACCGGGCTTACTAGCCGGCCGGCCATGCCCTAGCCGTGGCCGGTCCCACATATTATAACCCCTTATTTTATTATTATTATTATTTCCTTCATCTCATGAAAACTCATTAGTTTCAACAAACTCTTCGGTTTCATGAGATTTCCTCCGCATCATGGAAATAATATAAAATTATGAAAGGTGTCACGGGACTGGGCTTACTAGCCGTCTAACCATGCCCTAGCCGTGGCCGGTCCCACACCTTGTAATTCCTTATTTTATTATTATTATTTCCTTCATCTTATGAAGTTCCTCAGTTTAAGGAAAACCCTGATTTCTTTATATTTTCTCAAATGTTGCTCAAACGCGCATCAGAAAATATCAAAATTCTCAGGACTGAGACAGGGACACTATGGTGACATGGGCATGTTACCTTGACAGACTTTGACCTAATTTGTTCATATTAGGTTCAAACTTTTCCAAACAACTTAGACTTTCATCAAACGATCGTCAGTCAGTCCCATGACCAACCAGGGCCGGTTCCATGACTTCTTGGTCGGTCCCTCACTTCTCCATAATTAGGTTTTATTACCTAATGCTCAAACGAGCATTATTTCAATAAATGATTAAACCAGCATTTAATCATCCTTTCACCAACTGGTGTTCAGGAGACTTTGGTGCTGGCTCACTCGAGCATCTGGACGCTACATGGTCATCCCGTCATCCCATGTAGTCGGTCCCTCTCTCACTCCATGGTTGATTTTTAATAAATCAGCAATTGATCAAAATTAAGGTTTCGAATCCAAGGCTTTGCAAAGCATAATTCTGAGCAGGTTCAAACACTAATAATTTTATGTTGATCCCACAATCAACATTTTAATTGATTATACTCGGTCCAGTTGCCAATATCTTAAATTAATATTTCATTTGGTCCCGCTACCAACAATTCATCGAACGAGCAATATTTGCTCACTTTAACCATCAACATTCATTCGACAATTATACATTTGTCTCAACAGACATGTTCAATTCATGAATCCTAGAGCATTTGTAAATCACGCTCGACTCAACAATACAAATACTCATCGTCTCATCAACTCAACAACTGACTAATTAAATACGTGTCTGCCTTGCAGACTCCACAATCATGAGATATCAATCGTGTCACATGGGGGATATTAACTAGGGTTTTGGTCTGGCAGCCTATGGCACGTGTGTTCACCCACGATAAGAATGTGACTAAGTCGTGCAATCGGTTGAAGGAGTTAACGAAGTAGTGGGTGGACAATCAACCAAGCCTACGCACGATGAGTTACTGGTTTTAGCACGATTTCCACTTTCCCACTCTTCGACTCCAGCAACCGTCACACTTACTGGGATCAATGTGTCTACTATTTCTTGCAATACAAAATAAGTCTCTGAACCCATGGTTGAACAGAACAAGAACTCAACGTTTAAGCAATTGCTCTCAACAGAGCAAATTTAATCATCAGAACTTATTTTCCTCACGTAGAATACACAACACATTCACAATCCTTGATAGTCATTGATCTCAAACACTACTCATATTCCCTCCTACAAATCGACACATCTCTCTTGTGACCGAATTGACTTTAGAACGGCCATTGTCTTGGTTTAGGCCGAAGTCTTATAGATTAATCTCTCGAATTCAAGCACTCCCTTTGCAATGCATCTGTTTGCAAAAGGTTAAAGCAATTTGCTCGGTTCGAGGAGTTTCCTCCGCATGGTCGTCTCTTCACTTCCTAAAAAGCCAGCAAATCGATTTCTCCCATCAACAAGACTATAAAGTCTAGGAATGTTGAGACTTATAAGCATTACTTTTAAGAGCTGAAGGATGTGAATAAATAACGAATGCAACAAAGACATCATCCTTCCACTTGAGGTTAGTAATACTGACTTGACTTGTTTCCATTCTTAACGTATCTTTCAAGTCGCTTTATATTGAAAACATAACATTGAAGCTATATTATGACACTCTAGTGATTAGAATTTGTCATAGCATTATGATCAAAGTATCAGGGAATTATATTGAATTACGAATATAACACTTATCTTTTGAACTTCATAAATATGACATCTACATAATCTATGTATTTGGTTACTTGATTATAAATGGGATATAGGTGTGATTTCATCCTAGAAAACTACGTATTATTACATTTTGTTTAAGTAAGTAGATGTATGAACTTGTTTCATAGTCGAAAGGGAAATCATAAGTTTTTTGGTCCAGTTCTTCATTGAATAAATATTTGGATGACCAATGCAAGATGACATGGTAGAACCGATCTTAACTAGTTTTTGGAATCATGGTAGAACCGGCCATAGTCTACATTGTGTGACATGGTAGAAATGATCCTAACTAGTTTTGGGAATCATGGTAGAACCGGTCATAGCCTATATTGTGTGACATGGTAGAACCTATTCTAAATTGTTTTGGGAAGCATGGTATAACCGGTCATAACCTATATTGGGATCCATGGAAGAACAGATCCTAACTTAGTTTGGGAGTCATGGTATAACCGGTCCCAAGAGAAAAACTGGGTTTCCAATATTCACATATTTATTTATGTGTGTGTTAATATGGAATTAGGGTTTCTAAGATCTAGGTGTCGATATTATTTGAACATGTGCATAACTCTTATCATTAATTGTTCAAAGATTTTTCTTGATGCTCAAGGTGATCCCAAACCGAAATATTGAAAAACATTTAATTATGATTTTCAAGTATATATGTTTTAACTACCAGCAATTAAAGCATATCCCATGGAAAAGGTTTATAAGTTAATGTGCTAAACCAATAGTAGAAATTTTCTAAGAGAGATTTCAGAAATATTGTTTGACATTTAATTAGAAATAGGAAAACCGAAATTAGGTACTTTAATGCATATCTTGAGAATATTTTCGGTTTTGGAATTTCCTTGTTGTCCAAACAACCTTGGTCTATAAATACTTGAGTTTTCATTTTTTGCAAACTATCCTAAGAGCCAGGCAAACTTCATTCGTGTTTTTTTCTGGTGGAGCCGTCTATCTAGAGAGGAAAGTACCCTAATTAGGTGAAATCTCTTACGACCGCTTGTTTAAAGACTTTTGTGGGATCAAGAAGTTCTAAGAATACCGTTGGTGGGAACCTAGATAATTGCATTGTTATTTTTGTTTTTGATTATTGATTTGATTGACTAACGGTTGTTGAAACTTTGAATGCACCTAGTTTGATTATTCTTGAGAGCCTTCTCTTCTGACATAAGGGTCACTCAAACTAGATCAAAGTATCGACGGGATCTTTAGAACCATTATTGGATCTAAAGACATCTTGTGATAATCCATTGTTAACAGACTTCGTTATGTGTGTGATTGATCACAAGAGGATTCAAGTTTGTGTTGTGCAGGTTATTAAGAAGGTAATTGAAGATTTGAAGACGAAGAAGATTTTCTTATTAGTTTTCGGGTCCAGACGCTGAGAAGAAGTTTCTAGAATTCCCCGTCGTGTATCTCATGATTCGTGCACACATCTTGATCGGATGGGATCCGACTTAGATTAGATTTATCTAATCAAAAAATCGTATTGATCGGCTACTATTATTTTGTGGTACTCTTCAGTATCCAAATATGATAATTGTGAAGCTGAATCTAAGTTACTGATTCAGATTGATCTTTCCCGACGAAGGAGTTTATTAGATTAAATGGAAGATCCTTTGTCAACAACTCAAACATATGTTTTACCAAAGATCGAATAGAGTGGTTACCAAACAATTTCATTCTTTTGTTATTTTGAATACGATCAAAAGGAGTAAAGCAACTTGAGATAGTGATTTCCATCTTGAGATTCACGTGTGTGACCAAAAGGTCGAAGACGCAGGTATACTGAGGGAACTAAGTAACTGGGGTAGTTTACTTGGTATCAACTATACGAACTTGGCTTATGTTCTTTGTATAGCGGCTTAATTCTGAGAGTATTCAAAATTGGACTAGGTCCTGGGGGTTTTTTTTGCATTTCCGGTTTCCTCGTTAACAAAATCTTGTGTGTGTTATTTACTTTACTTCTGCATTATAATTAAGTAAATAATATTATTGTGCGTTAATCCTAATCACTTAATTGATCATATAGTCAATCTGTTTCATTACTGTAACTATTGTCAAGTGAATATCAAGTTGTCGTATTGTCTCGACTATTATCCATAGACGATCACACTTGGTATCGGACTTGTAGGTTGATATTAAAATATTGTGATGTATTTGGGTACCCTCGTCTTTTCAATTGGTATCATAGCAGGCAAACACGAAAAGATCTAACAATCTGTGTTTGGTGCGATCCAACCTATAAGATTTGAATCTATGGATGATTCACTTAACGTATTGCAAGATTGCGAATACTCAAAAGTTTAAAATGTTGCTACTTCCTTGACTCATGATCCAGGAGTTAATATGATCAATAGCGCATTTGTTATGTCAAACTCTGATGTCAAAGAAGATGTTGAAAAGAGTTGATAAAACTCCTAAAGCCTATTAGACGTTTATCTTTTAAAATTTAGGGATTAAAGACAGAATCTTGTCTCCTTAAACAAGAATTCAGAGATAAAGGTATACAACTTGAGACTCTAGCCAAAGAGAATAAGATTCTCACTGTCAAAGTAGAAGGTATTGATAGAGCACTACTTCAATAACAAGGATTTTAATCTAAGACTCTGACTAATGAATCTGTTATAATTTCTTCAGGTGAAGAATCCAAAAGTCCTTTCTCGACTTTTACAGATCGTGATAACAAGACTTGTTTGATCATATATGAAACGGATCTTGATGATGAAGGTAATTTTCCTGACTATATCAAGTCATAAGAGAATGAAAAGCCTCCTTCTACATTTACTAATGATCAAATGAAATCTAGTTCAAAGGAAACTTTGAATCGGTTCCATGTAAATGATCATAAGGAATATAACTTTCAGTCACTTGACAAGAAACTTGTGCTTATTCAAAATACTCTTGTAAAAGTATTGAAAGAAGTGTCTTGTCTTAAAAAACTGAAAGATCATTCGTCAGTTAAAGATTGATCATACCCCACACTGATAAAATCGACTCAAATTGTTCAAACTAATGAGTAGATAGTCACTTATGAAAAAGGGTTCCACCTCATTCATGTCGGGACAGTCTCTGTTTACACGAAGGTAGTTTACCTACTAAAAATTTCCATAAGAAAGGGAAGGAGATAATTTCAGCTAAGAAAAACAATCAGAAATGGATTCAAAAAAATCATATTGTTTCTGACGATCAAACTGATGTACATGATAAGGAAATCCTTAAAATCAGAAGATCCTATGAAAATATCATTAACATAATTGAAAGAGATTTATATATCTCTGAAGATTCTCACATCAGTTTATTTTCTCCTCATGGTCAAACTTGCATCACAAGGAAAGATCAAATTCTTGGGAGAAAATACGTTGGGCAGAAATCTCCAAAGAGAAACATGAACAATGGTTCTGATACTCGTTGTAAGCATGTCAAAGCTTACTCCGATGCAACTTAGTTATATGGAGTTAGTGCACCCTTATCTAGATACTGTGCTCATATTATTCAGGATGAGGAAGCACATGAAACGAAAGCACATTATTGTGTTTGTAAATATCATAAAAATTCAGGACAAAAATTGGATAATCTGCTAATCCATACTATCTAAAAAGGTTCATGTCAACACCGATTTTCGGTAATTAGGTTTTATGTAAATTTTCAGCCCTATGAAAAATATAATCTTCCTAGCATGAGGATTTCTGACAATACCGTATGTAATTAACATATAGTCTGTATATTTTAATTTACGGAAATTTCTTGTGTATTTTCGGTCCGAAGGTTATTTTCTTTATGAAAATTCTCTCTTGCATGTATTGAGAAACCCTGATAAATTATTATTTAATCTCTGAGCATGCCTTCAATAACTCGCAGCGTTACAAAGGAAAATAAGGAGGAAGCTCGAAGAGTTAAGGAGTGTCATGGAATCAATACAAAAAGGAAGAAGAATATCATCTCAAAAGTCATGTATGATTATGAGTCTGATAGTTCTACTGGATCCCAAGAGGAGTCATATCTTCTAGATTTTAACTTTCAAGATACGAAAGAAACCAAGTGGATACCTACTGATAGTATGGTAAACTTCATCAATGGTTTTGAGGAACTGGGAACCAATCTCATAATAACGGTTCGAAATCAAGATTGGTTAAAGGAAAGAATTGAAGAGACAATAGATGATCTTGCTGACATGAAAGAACAAGTTGAAAAACAAGAGATGGTTGATGATAAATCTCTCGAGACGTGCTTCAAGAGTTTGAACATTGAAGAAACCTCAGTGAACAATCATAGCACCTCTAAGGATTAAGTCACTTGTTGTAATACTTAATCCAGGGAATAGACTTTTCAATTTGTTGATTTATTTCAATGTTTTGTATAAGGTTTATTCGAATAAACTATCAATTATTATGAATGAATAAATTTTATTTTATAATTTCTCATTATTTGATAGTTCTGATTGCATAAGCTTGCTTTGAATGGTTATATTTTTATGTTATTGCTTTCGGTTTATGAGATGTTAGTTTCGGTTTTTGTTAACCTAATTTCCGATCTCATGTTGTGGTATCCCTTATGGTTTGTGTATCTTTTTGATTTAGTGGGATTAAGTTCTAGCCTTTTTAGGTAGGCTTTGTCAAAGGATCATAAGGAGATATGATTAAAACTCATGTGTGAAAGTCACAATGATGTTGATATCAATTTATGTTTACATAAGTTGTGTTTATCATAAAATATGAGTTTTGGGTTTAAACTTTTGCTATTGGCACGTAATTGTTAAAACCGTTTCAACCTTTCTCTGGTAAAGGTTGCTCTTATTGTTGTTGTTTTTTTCTTGCGAGAGGATGACAACAAACAAGGGGAGAGTTCTTTTTGAACTTGTGCTTAAATGATATATCTTTCTGGGGAGAAGTGGTTGCGGAAATCGAGGTAACGATTCTTTTATTGTTAGTTAATCATTTTTCTTGTTTAAGAAAAGCTTAATTTTATTGCATATATTTTGATTTTGCTTTTAAAAAATTCGGTACAATTGATATATTCCATTATGCTATATGGATAGATTATTGTGATTTAATTGTTTCATGTTAAGAAAAACTGTGTCAATTTTATTTGACTTATTGATTTGGTATCTTCTTTATTGTTTGGTATCTATTTTTTTTGCTTAATAAAAGTTACGGGATCATTTGTTTAGTCCATTTTGATTCCGGATGAGAAAGACTAAGTTAATTTTTATTTTAATTTAGGATTATCAAATGTAGGATTCGGTTATTCAAGTCTAATCGAAGTCCTTGACAAGAAAAACTAGTTAACTAACCTAGTGTTAATATTGTCTAAAGAAAGGTCTAAGTTATTTTATGAATAATTAGAACCTGATAAGAGAAATGAATTTAATTTTGATCTCTATTTGTTTCTTGATGTACATACACAATCGGTTCGATTAAAAACTAAGTTATTTTGGTTGATTTATCGGACAAAGGGAAATTTTCTTTGGGAAATTGTTTCCTTGATAACATACTAAAACAAGATTACTTTTGTAGTTTCGGTTTTAATATTGGTTATCTAAAATGGTATGTGAAACCTTCTTGCTTAACTCTTATAAGTTGTACAAGTCTTATGGATTTGTAAGATCCTTTAGGTTTGATCTTTTGTTTGTTCGTTACTTTGTCATTTTTGTGACAAAAAGGGGGAGAAATATATGGAGTAAACAAGTGATTTATAATCACTAGGATAGGATATATATGCTTAAATGTTATATCTAATGAAAGAGTAAAGCATAGACTAAGGGGGAGAAACATATCATCTTGTTGTGTAGTATTTCATACAACCAAATAGGAATAACAAAGATATTCGGATTGAATATTTACCTAGATTTCCTTTAGGGGGGATAAAGCTTTTGTTATTCAAATGTCAGCAACGCCATTTATTTTTTGAATATATGCAGGATATTGTGTTGTTGAAACTTGGAATCAAGCGTATGAAGAATGAGTTATTTTATAATTCGTTTATATCCATATGTAATAGAGTTTTGTCACTAAAATTGACAAAGGGGAGATTGTTAGAGCATAGATCGGTTGAACTCACCAAGCATTGGTATGTTAAGTTTGGTTGTCATATTTTAGTACCAAAACTCATCTAGAGTCGCTTGATTAATTACTAGAGTCAATTTCGTTTAGGTTATACTAGAAAGTCTAGGAATATTGAAAGTTACAGGTATTACTACGAAGACCTGAAGAATATGAAGAAGTAACGAATGCAACGAAGACATCATCCTTCCACTTGAGGTTAGTAATACTGACTTGACTTTTTTCCATTCTTATCGTATCTTTCAAGTCACTTTATATTGAAAACATAACATGCGAAGCTATATTATAACACTCTAGTGATTAGACTTTGTCATAGCATTATGATCAAAGTAACAGGGAATTATATTGAGTTGCGAAGTATAACACTTATCTTTTGAACTTCGTAAATATAAAATCTACATAATCTATGTATTTAGTTACTTGATTATGTATGGGATATAGGTGTGATTTCATCCTAGAAAACTATGTATTATTACATTTGTTTAAGGAAGTAGATGTATGAACTTGTTTCATTGTCGAAAGGGAAATCATAATTGTTTTGGTCCGGTTCCTCATTGAATAAATATTTGGATGACCAATACAATATGACATGGTAGAACCGATCCTAACTAGTTTTGGAAATCATGGTAGAACCGGTCATAGCCTACATTGTGTGACATGGTAGAAATGATCCTAACTAGTTTTGGGAATCATGGTAGAACCGGTCATAGCCTATATTGTGTGACATGGTAGAACCGATTCTAAATTGTTTTGGGAAGCATGGTATTACCGGTCATAACCTATATTGGGAGTCATGGAAGAACCGATCCTAACTTAGTTTAGGAGACATGGTATAACCGGTCCTAAGAGCAAAACTTAGTTTCCAATATTCACATATTTATTTATATGTGTGTTAATATGGAAATAGGGTTTGTTAAGATAGGAAAATTCTAGATATCGACATTATTTGAACATGTGCATAACTCTTATCATTAATTGTTCAAAGATTTTTCTTGATGCTCAAGGTGATCCCAAACTGAAATATTGAAAAGCATTTAATTATGATTTCAAGTATATATGTTTTAATTACCAACCATTAAAGCATATCCTCTTGAAGTTTTATTAGTTAATGTGTTAAAGTAATAATAGAAATTTTCTAAGATAGATTTCAGAAATATTGTTTGACATTTAATTGGAAATAGGAAAACCAAAATTAGGTACTTTAATGCATATCTTGAGAATATTTTTGGTTTTGTAATTTCCTTGTTGTCCATACAACCTTGGCCCATAAATACTTGAGTTTGCATTTCTTGCAAACTATCCTAAGAGCCAGGCAAACTTCATTCGTGTTTTTTCTGGTGAAGCCGTCTATCCGAAGAGGAAAGTACAATAATTAGGTGAAATCTCTTACGACCGCTCGTTTAAAGACTTCTGTGGGATCAAGAAGCTCTATGAGTACCGTTGGTAGGAAACTAGATAATTGAATTGTTATTTTCATTTTAGATTATTGATTTGATTGACTAACGGTTGTTCAAACTTTGATTACACCTAGTTTAATTATTCTTGAGAGCATTCTCTTCTGACATAAGGGTCACTCAAACTAGATCAAAGTATCGACGAGATGTTTAGAACCATTGTTGGATCTAAAGACATCTTGTGATAATCCATTATTAACAAACTTTGTTCTGTGTGTGATTGATCACAAGAGGATTCAAGTTTGTGTTGTGCAGGTTATTAAGAAGGAAATTGAAGATTTGAAGACGAAGAAGATTTTCTTACTAGTTTTTTTATCTCATGATTCGTGCACACATCTTGATCGGCTAGGATCCGACTTAGATTAAATTTATCTAATCATAAACTCGTATTGATCGACAACTATCATTTGGTGGTACTCTTCAGTATCAGAATCTGATAGTTGTGAATCCGAATCTAAGCTATTGATTCGGATTGATCCTACCTGACGAAGGAGTTTATTAGATTAAACGGAATAGCCTTTATCAACAACTCAGACATATCTTTTACCAAAGATTGAATAGAGTGGTTACCAAAAAGTTTCATTCATTTGTTGTTTGGAATACGATCAAAAAGAGTAAAGCAACTTGAGATAGTGATTTTTGTCTTGAGATTCGCGTGCGTGACCAAAAGGTCAAAGGCGCATACTGAGGGAACTAAGTAACTAGGGGTTGTTTACTTGGTCTCAACTATACGAAGTTTTCTTATGTTCTTTTTATAGCGTCTTAATTCAGTGAGTATTCAAAACTGGACTAGGTCCCGGGGGTTTTCTGCATTTGCGGTTTCCTCGTTTACAAAATCTTGTGTGTGTTATTTACTTTACTTCTGCATTATAATTTTTATGATAATTAAGTAAATAATACTATTTTGCGTTAATCCTAATCACTTGACATTGATCCTATAGTCAATCGGTTTCATTACTGTAACTACTGGCAAGTGAATATCAAGTTGTCGTATTGTCTCGACTATTTTCCATAGACGATCACACTTGGTATCGGAATTATAGGTTGATATTAAAGGATTGTGGTGTATTTGGGTACCCTCGTATTTTCATAGTGTTTTTTTCTAACAAGGTTATCTTGGATACAAGTGTATCGGCGATTCAGCGCGAGAAAGATCAAGTTCTTTTTCATCAGAAAAATAATTCTAAGGCTTACTGGTTATTCGCTACACATGAAGAATTTTTGGCCAAACCACACCTATGATATAAGAGCATCTCTTTTTTAAGAAAAAAATCTTTCAAAATAGTCGAATGATAATTTCGAGTAGCATTTCTTCTCCGATCTCAAAGTACAAGATTTGTGTGCTATCATTGTAGACCGCTCTTTGTACTTATAATTTAGTTTTTATTCCTTGTCAAGGGTAAGGAAAGAGATATTTCGTGCATATAATAACAATTGAATTCCAAGGAAACAAGATGACTGGACCAAGACAAGTGCAACATGAGAAAAATCATTGGAATCATAGATTAAGCAACCCCACGACAAGGAAAAAAGTAATAATTTAAAAAAAAAAATCATTAATTTATTCTTAAAAATTATTGTAGCCCGTGACAAGTGATTCATAGTCCAACTATATTTCGTATGAATTCTTTGTGATTTGAACGGCTCATAAATCATTTAATCTACTGTCATATATTTACTTGAGTTATCGTTGACCTTCTCTTACTTTTCGGAAGGTTTTGTGGTCTTTAAAATTGATCATAAGCTTATAGTTATGCGCATTTTATCATATCAAAAAATGTCCACTTCTATGCATTATATCCAACTAATGAATAACATGTAATTCATCAGAATATGGTAAAGTTTTACATAATAACCATGTCTTTTGTCCAATTTTTGCAGTAATCAGCCTTCATGATTTAGTGGCTCTAAGATAATGCATTATCATCATCTTAGAACTAATTATATGTGGTAGTTCTCCTGGTTCATGCAATATTAATCATCCTCCTCTTTTTTCTACGAAAGTTTTTTACGAAGAATAGTTGGATACTTTGAGAGTTGGAGTGCATCAGAATAAGTTGTAGAATATCTAGTAGGATTTAAACTTTTAAAAGACAAAATCAATTTGCAATAAAAAATAAAAAATGTGTGGTAATGTGTATTTGAAGTTAATAAGTTCTTTAATAGTTGCATGAAATTAAAAAGAAGAAGTTAATAACATAATATGAAGAAACACTTATTTCCTCAATATTTAAACCCTTGTTTATACTCCTTTAGTCTTACTAAGATAGATTTATTAAACTACTCGTGGTGTTTCAGATTACATGCTTGTTTTTTCATATTTATATAATAATAATACAAACAACAACATAAGTTTTCTTTTTTTTCAGTTTAGAATAAATCTATGTTACTTCGAATATTTTTTTTGTTATCCTAAATGAATGGTATGTTCAATAAGAAAAATACGAGAACCAATTGCCGCATTTTTTTAAAGCACTTTCATTTCAGCCAACAAAAACCTAAAATGGAGATCTACCTCGGAAAGGTGAAGAAATTAGTCGATGAAATTGAAAAAAAGAGATTCTTCTTCTTTCAACGAGGGAAGTTATGGCCTTTCAGATAAAGATTGGTTGAATTCGGAATTCAACGTTCATCAAAAAGCACATGATGAATTATTGGTGAAACACAAAATTTCCTCCACCTGTCTACTGAAGAAAACTACAGAGGTAGATGTACTTAAAAAAAAACGATGAAGCTCACAGAAGAAAACATGGAGATTTCCACGCTTATAGCATCAATGGATAACTCTAGTATTACTACTGTTGGTTCAAAGGCTCAAGTATAAACATTAAATCTTTCTTTGACTCTATTAAATACAAAAAAAAAGTACTAAAAAGTTGAGACCGTGTATGAAATTTAGTTTGAGGTTTTGACATCGTTTGATAAGTTGAATCTGTAGATTGGAGAACGTGTTCCTTGAAATAAAAAAACTAGTTATCATTTTGATTGTTAAAAAACGTTGAAATGGTCATTTATCTTGTAAGATCACCGTCACTTATTTCATTGTTATATAGTTTGTTGTTAAATACAAATCTCACTGCATGTATGTATCGTTAGCTAGATCCGATTTCTCATTTTTTTAACTGTGAAATTGGTTCTTGAATTAGTTTGTTTCTATCATCTTTTGTTCACTTTATAGATATTGTTAGTCGTTGAGTTTCTTATAATGATATTATTATCAAATGCTACTATGAGCGCCTGGATTTGTTATTTCTACTATCTAATTAGTAACTTTTTTTTCTCCAAAAAAAAATTTATCGCATTTTTTGTATTTATTAACATTTGTGCAAAAAAAAAACACACGAGATAATCTTAGTGGGACGGAGAAAGTATTTAATTACGCTAAAGCATAGTGAATCCCTGGTTATTATATCCTGTTAGAAATCTGGATTAGGAATCGAAAAAAAATGGCTTGAGGCATGTAAAAAACTTTCCTTAAAATGTTATTTGCTACTACTCTTTCAAGTTATTGATAGGATTGATTACAAATCGTTATGTGCTCCTATACTTTCTCTTGATTGTTTTTTTACTCTCCAAAAGTTCCATTGCAAATGACATCATGGTTCAAAACGAACATCTTAGTGTTGGCAAGTCCTTAGTTTCATCTAGTCAAACATTAGAATTTGGCTTATTCAAATAATACCAAGAATTTGTACTTGGGAATACGGTATATAAGAATATAACACTTAATGTAGCCACATGTGAAAAAGCGGGGGTCTAACAACCTCACCCAATATTTCGCTTAGCAATCTGTATGGACTAACTCCAATATACTTTTAAGAGAATCAACTAGACAGTTAGACCCAATCTTATAAAAAGTATATCAAAGAGTTATATCTCAATCTCTTGATTCAATCCGCAATCAAAAAAATATAATTTGCGAGCCCGATTGAATACAAGAGAAATAACTTGAACAGTACCAAAGACCGATGTTCAAGGATCAATCAATTTCAATCAACAACCAAAGGTTGGATTTCCCAATTGATCGATTCAACGCACCACCTGTGATATTTCAATTATATAACAAAATATAATGCGGAAAAGAAATAACACAGACACCAGAAGTTTTGTTAACGAGGAAACCGCAAATACAGAAAAACCCCGGGACCTAGTCCAGATTGAATACGTACTGTATTAAGCCTCTACAGACACTAGCCGACTACCAATTAACTTCGGACTGGACTGTAGTTGAACCCTAATCAATCTCACACTGATTCAAGGTACAGTTGCATTCCTTACGTCTCTGATCCCAGCAGGATACTACGCACTTGATTCCCTTAGTTGATCTCACCCACAACCAAGAGTTGCTACGACCCAAAGTCGAAGACGTGATAAACAAATCTGTCTCACACAGAAAAGTCTATAGATTGAATAAATCTGTCTCCCACAGAAATACCCAAGAGTTTTTGTTCCGTCTTTTGATAAATCAAGGTGAACAGGAACCAATTGATAAACCGGACTTATATTCCCGAAGAACAACCTAGTATTATCAATCACCTCACAATAATCTTAATCGACTAGCGAAACAAGATATTGTGGAATCACAAACGATGAGACGAAGATGTTTATGATTTCTTTTATCTTGCCTATCGGAGAAATTAATCTCGAGTCAATTATTTCAATTGTACTCAATACGATAGAATCGGACAAGATCAGAACACGCAACTACAAAGAAAATAGTTGGGTCTGGCTTCACAATCCCAATGAAGTCTTTGAAGTCGTTAACCTACAGGGTCTTGATAGAAACCTAAGGTTAAAGGAGAATCGAATCTAGTTGATGCAACTAGTAACACACAGGAGGTGTGGGGATTAGGTTTCCCAGTTGCTAGAGTTCTCCTTTATATAGTTTTCAAATCAGGGTTTGCAATCCAAGTTACCTTGGTAACAAAGCAGTCAATATTCACTGTTAGATGAAAAACCTGATTCAACTAAGCTAATATCTTTCAACCGTTAGATCGAACTTAGATTGTTACACACAAATGAAATGTACCCTCATTTAGGTTTATGTAACCGTACCTAAATGTGTACACCATGCTGGCTTGACAGTAGTTAACCGAAGTTAGCCATATGATTATTCTCATATAAACCTTATTCATCTTAACCATAACTAGTTCAAATGACTCAAATGAAACTAGTTAAAGAGCCATTCAATTGCTATATTCTCATAGAAGTATACAAGAACACAATTGAAGAAAAATCTATTTGATTCACTCGAATCAATACATGACACTATAGCCACGGTTTGCAAAGATTGCATTCCTTAATTTATAAATGTTTAACTTAATGTAAAACCGATTTTAAAAAGTAACCAACTCAATTATGCAAACGGGAATGCATACTTAAGTAGCCGGACCGAGTTTGGTTACGCCAGTACGCGTACGAGTGCGCATACCTATTCACACTCTAAACTCCAGCAGAAATTCACGGACATGAGACTTCCGCCAGAATGCGTATGGGTATGCCTACTTGCCCAGACATCCAACAACCGCCAGTACGCGTACGGGTACGCATACTTCAGGTTCCCGGTTTTGTACTTACACACAAATGTGATAACACACTATGTTTATATCCAAACATGGTTACATGATTCTAAGCTCTTTATTTCAATCATTGAAACTTTCTTAGAGGATGACAATAGCCGTTTTCACACACTATTAGCATCAAAGCAATTTTTAAGATATTGAAATAATCATTAACGAAACATTCCAAGATTACACCAAATGATTGTATCACACAAACCATGTAAGATGTTACTTGGAAATTTTCTCATGATATAAGATGAACTTGGTTGAAGTGAAAGCTTGCCAACATATAAGCGAGATAAACTCAGCTCGAAATCTCAAATGTGTATATAGAAAACTATATCGTAATACGACTTATGTTTCAATATAGGAGATGGAGTAGAAATAGACTTTCCAAGTGATAGATGAGTTTCAGTCTCCACATACCTTTTGTCGATAAAGTTCCACAAGCTCCCCTTAGTAGTTCTTCGTCTTCAAATAATGAACGTCGTGAAGTCTAAAGTTCAACTACACAATCTATGTCCTAGTCCGAGACATCTATAAATAGGCTAGAAATCAAGACTTATAGTTTTAATCACTAACATTTACAAACATGCTTGAGATAGCAACGCATGCGAGTTGACCAAGCAATGCTTTAACAATCTCCCCCTTTATCAATTTTAGTGACAAAACTATCAATACATATGGATTACAAAATAAATAAAAATTATAGCTTCTCATCCAAATGCTTGATCTCCTTGGCATCTTCAACACGACTCGAAAACTTCGTCACTTCCAAGTACTCCATGATCCTAAACGTGTTCAACTCAGCATCATAGTTGTTGAAGATCCGTAGCCATAACAATGAGAAAACAAATGCTCTCGATCATTGTTATACAGTGTCATAGTATTATTATACAGCATCAAAGTTCAATTGTATCACAACTTTGACAACAATACTATGGTGATATGTATCACTCCCCCTTAGTCAATACTTCATCTCGACATGAAAACCACTCCCCCTTACATAATGATCCGAAAACCATATGTATTTGTAGTGTGGACTACACATTAATTCTCCCCCTTTTTGTCAATAAAATTGACAAAGGTACGAAAATTAGTGGGATCCTAATGAAATTTCCATAGAGATACTTCATGACCAAAAGAGAATAACATACCAACTTATTTAGATGCAATCATAAAGCCGAAACTAAATGCATTCACTACAAGAAAATTTGACTTTAGCGACTACCAGGATTCAATTGGTACAGGGCCGTTTCGAGTGGCTGGAGCTCTATAACAGCCGACATGACAACCGATATGCTCTGTGGGTGAAGCCTTATTTGCTAAAGATGTGTACCAACCATGTTGCTGGAACAGATATCTGCCGACTATAATGAAGCGCCTCAAGTCCTAGCTAGCGCAATTTTCCAGTAACTACGGACAATCGTTGGTAGAGTACGTAAAGGTTTGTTGCTGAAATATTTAACCCACAAAAGAGTTTGTTGCTGAAGACTTATACATTGTTGGTAGAGGTTGTCAATTATAAAATGTCGTCAGCAGCTAAAGGATTTGACCCACTGAGTTTTAGTTGTTGCAGGTGTCGGTTAAGGATTGTAACCACTATATATTTCAACGCAGAAGAGTTTCTTCCACTGAAATTTAGTTGCTCAAGAATATAAGCTTCTATAGTGTCGGTTGGACAAGAATTTCAGCCGCTCATTTTTCAGTTGGTTGAAGGGTGTAATCACCTTTGTCTTGCTGGGCAAGGTTTCTAACCGCTGTTTTTTCATTTGGTTCAAGGGTTTGGCCACAACGTTTGTGGCTGGTCAAGGTTTCTAGCTACTGTTTTTTCAGTTAGTTCTGAATTGGTGAAAAGCTCTACCCATATTGGTCAAGGGTTTCACGCAGTGCCCTTAAGGTGTTAGTTAAGATAAGTACATATACAAAGATATTTTAGTCATGAAATAAAAATCCAAAACAAATTCACAATTTCCATTTATTAATTATTTTCAATCAGATGGGTACAACTATAAATTACAAAGAAAATCTAGTCATTAACATAGATAAGCATTCATGTAGTTGAACTTCCACCTGCACCTTAGGAACATTTTGTATAGACTGCACACTTCAGAACTGGCCACTTACATGAGCAAGCAATTGATCTGTATCTGCCAATTGACGGTTTCAGCTTGAACCAGGGCTTCATCCTCCTCTAGAAAGGCTTGTTGATCTTCTTTAGACCTGCAGAATTCCAAATACTTGTTTTTTAGTTAAACAAATTAAACAAGATCAAACAGTTGTTTTGTATTTGATGGACTACCATATTTTTAAAATCCACATGAACCATGCATCCAATTCCTAGTCTTGTATTTCACTAACTCAATCTCAGTAAACGCGAAAGATTGTCTTAGTATATCCACCAACAAAACCAGACAGCAATATATGGCATGATTCAACACTAGCAAAGCTTCATCCACAAGGTCCCCAAAATATGATATATTCTAAACTGAGAACTAATGCAGTACTCTTTGCCTTAAAAATTACAAGCAGCAGTGACAACTCCTAACAAAATTCAAAAAATATAGCATCAATAAGCAATTAGAAATGTGAAACAATTACTCTTAAAAGATCAATAGATTTTGAAGATCAATCATCAACTATTTCAAGAACTTCTTTGTTCCCGCTACTTCGTTCTAATTACTATATAACTATCAACTAATTAGGAAGGGAGAACTACAGTTTTGCACTCTCGTAACTATCTGTACAGGCAGGAAAAACTACATGTTGACAACCCTGCACCCTCATTCCTATCAATACAAAGATGGTAACGTCAATGGACTATCAACTGCCATTTATATAAGATTAAAGTAATATTCAAACCATCCAATTAAGAGCTGTAAGAGGATGAATTACTGGACTTACAATCAAAATTTCACATTGGCACCATGATCCAGAAGAACTTGAGCAGTACCGTGTTTGCCAGAAGAGACATCGTATTGTAACAATGACCCAAGTTCATTCGTAAAATCCACATTAATACCTTCTGAAAGTAACAAGGGTTTTATGCCCTGCAACACAAAAAAACATCAGGACCTCATTTAGGTTACTTTAAAATGTCTGAATAACACATTTGGAAAGTTACCACATCAGTTGGAATAGCTGCATGATGCAAAGGACTACTATTTGAATCATCTGGTATTTCAGGATTGGCACCAATTTTAAGAAGATAATCCATGACAGCCAAGCACCCATATATAGCTGCCCAGGACAGGGGAGTTTCACCTGCGAAACACGTCACCACAAAGTGTATTATTACCAACATCTTATGGTTAAAGCAAATTAAGGAACACCTAAAAAATCCTGAAGTCATTATGAACAGAATCATCAAAACTAAAAAATCACCCCTTACTGCTATACCTGTATTATCTATGAAATCTACATAGAGTTTCATGTCTTTAATCAAGTACTTGAGAGCATTCACTCTCCCTACAGCAGCAGCAGCATAATGCATAGCTCCTCTATCTTTAATATTCTCAATATTCTCTACTAGTAACATAAGTTACAGAGAGATTTAGTTAAAATCATTTAACCGAGCAAGTACTAATTTTTCTAAAGAAATGGAAAACAAAAACAAGACTTCTATAATGGATTTCAACTCAAGGAAACAAAATCATAGTTGAAATGTTAACAGACAACCAAGAGGTATGCTTTAAAGGAGAAACACTGAAACTGATGTTTCTTTCTGAGGATTATGTGATCTAGGAATAGATGTTATACATCTTCTGGTACTTGGCGGCTTCAAGCATTAATTGCTCTCTCCTGAAATTGCTTCTATTTCATCAAGTTCAGCCTGCAATCAAGGAACAATTATGTCAGAAACCCATTGTTGGTAGAATCGAAGACCTACAACCAATGGACTTCACTAGAGAAAGCAAGCACAGACCAGGTACAAGTATCAAATAATCGGAAGTGACACGTATTCATATTCCCGAAACAAATAAGAAATGGGATTTTTGGATGATATACCTGAAAAGCTTTTCGCGAAACGCTTCTTTGTTACTAAATAAGATGTGAACAATGAGATCCATTGAACGACTAACCTGTCAACAGAAAACATATCAATTCCATGAGCCCCTAAACCAGAATAACACTTGGGGAAATCATTTCAAGTATCATACCTCTCCCTTCGATTATTGATGAAAGTTAATACCTGGTTTATGTGTCCACACTTCTTCTTCCTGCAGTTGACAGCACAAGGATGAAGACATGCATAGCATCTGCAATACAAATCAAGTCACTATATATATATAAATAACATCAACACGTACACATCAATGCAGCACACTGTAGTACTTTGAGCAGGTACATCACCAAAATTCACAATAAGGAAGAAAAAAAAAAGTCCATTGACAGAAATAAGCTCAAACGATTTACCTTTAAAAGAAATGAAGCAACCAACATGTGCAAACTAGCATAGTGATAACCCAAAACCAAAAATAGTACAGGGTTTACCATATCATATCTTTCTATCCAGTGGAAGCAGCAATCCCTGTGAATTAAAACCATTCATGAGTGCACAATTTTTACATCAGCTTTTGGCCCAAGCCAAGGGTTACTCTAGGAATCATCCAGTCAAAAAAGAAATGCAACATAAATCTTCTAAAGGGACCAAACCCGACAAACTATACGAGATGAAACTACCATGTAAAGCATTCAATCATAGCATATTACATAAGTATCATATGTTGGAAATTAAAGCAGTGAATAAAGTTGTATTAGTGCATCAGAGAATTTCCCAACAGACAAATCAAACATCCTCCATAGAGTTCGAGTTCCTGTCTAATCTGTCATCACTTGTACCAATTAACTTGCAACCTTTGTGAACCCATGAAATCAATACGAACTAAACAATGATTTGATTTCTCGAAATGCAAAAGAACAGTTCCAAATCTTGACTGATAATATAAACAGATGATGCCCTCCTACATAGAGGACATAGAGGCTGCCATCGAGGGCTTTTTAGAAGCAAGCAAACAGAAAAACAAGCTACATGAAAAGTTTGGAAACAATGATTATAAAAGTTGCTCCTCAAATCATGAGATACGAAATTGTCGTAGTTCTCTAATTGTACCCCTAGGTAAGACCCATTCAACCAAACTAAATTTCTTATAGTTATAAATTACATAACTCTGCTTGTTTTGAACAAGGCTTTGAGTGAATAGGATGTCTCACTCGTTTCTGCAGATTTTTAATAGTACAGATCAAGTACAACAAAGATCAGTCAGTCTCTAATAATCAACAAATTCTTTACAAGATCATAGAATCTAAACTTAAACTAAAAAAACCTATAATTTTGTGACAGAATTAAAATCTGCGGATCAACAATTGCTAAGAAATACTAGCACACTCTTTGTTAAGAATCTTACCAAATGATCCATTGCTACAATAATGTCTTGACACCAGATCTGATTACATAGAGAAAAACAAGAATCAGTTCTTACAATACCAGACATTGAATAAAATTAACCCAATTAAGAGATACATTTTTGTAGCTAAAAATCACCGACCTTAGTGTTCAACCAAAATCTATAGCAGTCACCAACAGAGCCACCAGAGATATGAAGTAAATCTAATTAACTAAAGTTCATCGATGATTTGCAGAACCAACTATACTTATTCAACCAGATCTCGATCTGTATTTGCCATTATAGTGGGTTTCATATCTTCGGCTGCTGCTGCTTCTTCCTCGGTTAATGTTTCTGCTGCCATATCTCTTAATATCAACTAAGATATTCAATTTACCCATCCATTTTTCTTCTTAGTTCTTTTATATACTCGAAATAACATCTTGCAACACTGTAGATCAATCTCTTTGTATAAGAAATCACCAGATTAGTTCCAGATCTGAGAATAGATGACGGAGAAAAAGAGGTAAGCAAGAGGAGTGAACGAGGAGAAGTAGGAGGAGGCGGCAGAGACGGACTGATTTTTGGTTTTGATTTCTGCATCTAACTGAAGGTGGCGGCAGTTTTAGGGTTTTTTCTTTTGCAGATAGAGCACCAGAAAGAGAGAGAAAGAAGATGAGGAAAGTGAAGTGGGAGTGAAATGTTTTACCTCATTAAAAAAAAAAAAAAAAAAAAGATTTGGACGGTGATAAAGCTAAGTCATGGATTTTTTGGACGGTACAAATTTGATTCGGGAATTTCATATGGATCAAGACAAGCCTACTAAATGCGGTTTTCTTTGTGCTAAAATAATTTTTTTGTTTTTTTAGCAATCGATCATACCAACAATAATGCAGCAGAATCCATCATAACTTTTCTTTTATTCATTTTTTTTGGTTAATCAACAAATTTCAATTTGTTCAAACCAAAATCGTGATTATAATGATCGCTAACAAGAATAACAAAAACATCAAAGTACAAGATAGTCAAAACTCTAATAAAAATGAAGATATCGATTACAAGTAAATTGCAAAGAGAAAGAGCCATAAACTTCCCACCCAAGACTAACCACTATTTTTAGAAGATTTCTCAACACATCACTGAACTTCCACCTGTGGTAGCCCGCAAAAATATCCAATTTTTGTAAATGTAATAGGAAAGGATGATGGTATAATCCGGGACCGATTTCGACCATTTAATCTGATTTTCTTCTTTTTCAATAAGAGATGCTCCTAGAAGAATGGAGTAATTTTCCCAAAATATTGTAGATCCAAACGAACCCGGATGACCTAAATCACTTGGGTTGAATATGGATTCAAAGCAATATCGTGTTGAATAGCCGATGTTCTTGAATCGAGAATAACAAGTCACAAACCAACGATCAAGGTTTGAATAAATCACTATCAAAGAGAAGAGAAACTAATGGCGAAGAAAAATTGCTCCAGATAGCGAAGAAATATGTCAAAAGACATCAAAAACAAAAGAAAACTAATTTTATTCTATTAAAAATTAAAAAGAAAAGAAATCTTGCTCAGATCCGGTCCAAAAAGGACCAAATTGAGCAAGAGGTAAATGGAGGCTAGGTTTTTTCTTTCTAGGAGAAAAGATGAAAGGAGAGGAGAGACAAAGGTAAAAATAAACTCGTGCATCCGAGTTATTATCAATCCAACTAATGTAATTAAAATGAATATGAAAAAGAAAAAATCTTTAAAATGATAATGAATTTGAAATTTGTACATGTTTTCCAGTTTTTAGTTTCTGGCTGGAAAAGATTGATTATCTGATTGTTATGATAATGTAGGACGAGTAGATGAGCGAAAAATAGTTAACGACGGAAAAGTTTCAACTTTCAAGTTCTAGGAACTTATCCACAAAAGGACCCTCATCTGATGGAGCTGAGAACACGTCCAATCTTGCTGCTTTTATTCTAATTTCGATTGTTATGGCAACGTCATTTCTTATCCAAGTTAGTAAATACCACTTCCAATTCAGAGATTAGAACACTCTAGACCATCTCTTACTTGCTACATCAACAACTTTAAGCCTTCCAAAATTGTTAAAATATAGAAAAATCAAAACCGAAATTCTTTTCATCACATTTAGAGAGCTCAGCACCACTAAATTCTAAAGTTGCATCCAAGTCATGTGTTTTAAGGATACTTTCAGAGCTCCTCCGTGAATTTTCCATAATTTTCCATAATTAGGCGGTCTTTTGTTATCAAGTTGTCATCTATGTTTTAAAAACTAATTTGCGGATAAGCTTTAATTAAGACTCAATTCAAGGATTGATTTTCAATAAGTGCATTTGTTATTTGTGCAGGTACATGATTGATTATTAATCCATAAACACGGTAATAATTTATACACCCTTCTATTACTATGAAATAAAATATATGTAGAGTTGTTGGAAGAGTTGAAAATTTGTACTCCTTCATAATCATCCATCTTTTGGTCATTCGACCATCTAGTCGCTCAAAATTGTTATTAGTAAAACTTAGAAATTTAGTTTCACCCAATCTAACTCCTTATCGGATGGACTCGTATTTGCCATTAGCTACATGATAGACACTGTGCACAAAAAATTATTAAACTGCTCTAAATATAGTGATGTGTCTTCATGCAGAAATTTCGGACTCAATTGCAACTGACTAGTCGGATAAAAACTTTCAAAATATAATCCACTTATGTTAATGGAACCATACGTCTTATTCATATAGTTTTATTTGTTTCTTAATTTAGAAGAAAATTATGGTGATGCATTTAGATCATTTAGATGCTCTAGTAATAAACTCGCCAAGACCAATTTTGTTTACAAAAGAAGAAACCTTTAGAACGCTAATGTCTTTCCAGGATTAATAAACCAGCAACGTAACTGGTTTCTAAATCATGGTGGCTGAAAGCTACTAACCACACAAACAGACTGTGGGTTGGTATAAATGTCTACCAATAGATTGAATTGGTGGATACACATAGTGGCTCGAAGTATTTACCTTCTAATGTACTCTGTAGTGGTCGAATTCTCATGGCTGAAAGCTACTAACAACGCCAAAAGTTCAATGGTTGGTTTTTGTGTCTACCAACAAGGTTTTTTGGTGGGTAAGATGAGTGACAGAAAATGTATACCTTCTATGGTACATTTTGGTTACCCCAACCATGGTGGTTGGAGGATAATAACAACCAGTATGATATTTCGGTTGTTATGTCATAGTTGTTAAAGAGTTCAACCTACTGTCGTTGCTGGAAAACTGGTTGTTAGAGATATCTTCCAGCCGAAGCTGTTTTTTGTTACAAAAAATCGTAGCTGAAGAGTTCCACCAACTGCAGTTGGTAAGAAAATAGTCGCTAATGCCAAGTTTTCTTGTAGTGATTCATCAAGGAGTTTATAAAGATACAAGATAACCCCTATAATATTCCACAGCCGCACTCCCCACAAAGATTTGGCAATAAAGCACAAGTTCAGAAAGAACTCTCCCCCATAAAATGTCATTCCCGAAAGAACAACAAAGGCGACCTTGCTTTTACAAGAAAAGAAGGATTTCTTTGGATATAACCAAATCACATGAAAACATGGATTTGAATCCAAAAATCTCAATTGAATTAACCACAAAAATGATCAAATCAATTGGCCATGCTCGACATAAGAGAACTTACGGAGCAATACAGTATATGCACAAACAAGTGTGGATCGGAGATCGACCAATACTACGGAATAAACAAAGATTCATTCTATTTTTCATCACTATTTTCACAGTGACATATAATAGACTTAATCTTTGTAAACAAAAGTTCATCCTATCTTCTATCAATATTTGCATAATGACATAATAGGTTTAACTTTTGTTTGTCAAGAGTTCATTCAATCTTTTATCAATACTTTCATACTGACATATGAAAGACTTAACTTTTGACCACGTATGGGACAATCAAAGTTCACGGATGCAAACATACATATCCCATAACAATTTGCAATATATAAAACCAATAAAGATTTATACTGCAAAAACAATCTTTGCCCTTAGAAGGTATAATCAATCTTTTTCGCATGGATTTACACCAAGAATAGCTACCAAAGGCATATAAAAAGATTTTCTTAACAAAGAAGAACATACAAAGTCATTAACGACCATGCACCATAGTTCACATAAGATGACTGTAAACATTCAAGAATCCCATAGCAATGCATACTACTACCCATTCTTGAACTTTCTTCTTTGTGATTCACAAACAAAATTCTTGTAAAATCTAAAAATGAGCTTATATGAGTAGTACTCCAAGAATCCAAGTGCCCAAGTCCAAGAGAAGTGGAACAAGTGCGACGAAACGGAGCAAAACACTCAAAAACAAGAGACAGGACAAAGAACAACCTTAACTCATTCAAATTCAGTAATTCTTATCTCTATTTTGAAGATAATTCAAAGAGGAATAGAATGCAAAAAGAATTAGGTCATTCCGAGTTCGTGCGGAGAAGTTACGGCCAAAACATGTTTACCGAATATCGACGTCTACAGGCCAGTATGCATACGGGTTTGCAAACGGATTTTCGTGACCTGGGGAAGTATGCAAACGGGTATGCGAACTAAAACCCCTGGATTTTGATTTTAAATGATGGTATGCATACCTGGTATTGTACCATGAAGTCCAAGCATCCCGAACTACTATTTTCAAACCTAAACATTTAAGAACTTAAAACACAGATCAAGTTAGGTAGAAATGAACGATAAGAAAGGTACGTGGATCATTATAAATACTCTAAGCAAATAAATAAAAGCACAAATCTTGCTCAAGTTTATAGACATACCTTTTTATATGAATCAAATCGAATTCTACAGCCTTACCAAACATAATCTGTGTGCCCCAAGAGAATGTTTAGATACTGACCTAGATGTGACAGTTCTTTCAGGTGAATCCAAGCTTCGAAAATCATCTGGTATTTTCTGAACTGGTACGTTATTAGAGATAGACTTGTCCATAATAAGATCGCTACAAACACAGACTTATAAGGTCTTAAACGTGTTTGCCTTCTCTAATACCAATTGAAAAAACGGGGGTCTAACAACCTCACCCAATATTTCGCTTAGCAATTTATATGGACTAACTCCAATATACTTTTAAGAGAATCAACTAGACAGTTAGACTCAATCTTATAAAAAGTATATCAAAGAGTTATATCTCAATCTGTTAATTCAATCCACAATCAAACAAATATAATTTGCGAGCCCAATTGAATACAAGAGAAATAACTTGAATGGTACCAAAGACCAATGTTCAAGGATCAATCAATTTCAATCAACAACCAAAGGTTGGATTTCCCAATTGATCGATTCAACGCACCACCTGTGATATTTCAATTATATAACAAAATATAATGCGGAAAAGAAATAACACAGACACCATAAGTTTTGTTAACGAGGAAACCGCAAATACAGAAAAACCCCGGGAGTTAGTCCAGATTGAATACATATTATATTAAGCCGCTACAGACACTAGTCGACTACCAATTAACTTCGGACTGGACTGTAGTTGAACCCTTATCAATCACACACTGATTCAAGGTACAGTTGCGTTCCTTACGTCTCTGATCCCAGCAGGATACTACGCACTTGATTCCCTTAGTTAATCTCACCCACAACTAAGATTTGCTACGACCCAAAGTCGAAGACTTGATAAACAAATTTGTATCACACAGAAAAGTCTAAAGATTGAATAAATTTGTCTCCCACAGAAATACCCAAGAGTTTTTGTTCCGTCTTTTGATAAATCAAGGTGAACAAGAACCTATTGATAAATCGGACTTATATTCCCGAAGAACAGCCTAGTATTATCAATCACCTCACAATAATCTTAATCGACTAGCGAAACAAGATATTTTGGAATTACAAACGATGAGACGAAGATGTTTGTGATTTCTTTTATCTTGCCTATCGGAGAAATTAATCTCAAGTCAATTATTTCAATTGTACTCAATATGATAGAATCAGGCAAGATCATAACACGCAACTACAAAGAAAATAGTTGGGTCTGGCTTCACAATCCCAATGGAGTCTTTGAAGTCGTTAACCTACAAGGTCTCAATAGAAACCTAAGGTTAAAGGAGAATCGACTCTAGTTGATGCAACTAGTAACACACAGGAGGTGTGGGGATTAGGTTTCCTAGTTGCTAGAGTTCTCCTTTATATAGTTTTCAAATTAGGGTTTGCAATCCAAGTTACCTTGGTAAAAAAACATTCAATATTCACCATTAGATGAAAAACCTGATTCAACCAAGCTAATATCTTTCAACCGTTAGATCGAACTTAGCTTGTTACACACAAATGAAATGTACCCTCATTTAGGTTTATGTAACTGTACCTAAACGTGTACACCATGTTGGCTCGACAGTAGTTAACCGAAGTTAGCCATATGATTACTCTCATATCAACCTTATTCATCTTAACCATAACTAGTTCAAATGACTCAAATGAAACTAGTTAAAGAGCCGTTCAATTGCTATATTCTCATAGAAGTATACAAGAACACAATTGAAGCAAAATCGATTTGATTCACTCGAATCAACACATGAACACTATAGAAACGGTTTGCAAAGATTGCATTCCTTAATTTATAAATGTTTAAGTTATATATTAAGGAATGCAATTTGCAAACCGTGACTATAATATTCATGAATCGATTCGAGTGAATCAAAACCGATTTTCTTCGATTGTGTTTTTTATACTTCTATAAGATCTAAGCACTCTCTAACTAGTTCTTTTGAGTCATTTGAACTAGTTATGGTGAAGATGAATAAGGTTGATATGAAAGTGCTCATATGGCTAACCATTGGTTAACTACTGTTGAACCAACTAGGTTTACACGTTTAGGTATGGTTACTCAAACCTAAATGATATATATTTCAATTATCTATAACAAGCTAAGTTCGATCTAACGGTTGAAAGATATTAGCTTTAATCTAATGAGGTTTTCATCTAACGGTGAATATTGAATGCTTTGTTACCAAAGTAACTTAGATTACAAACCCTGATTTGGAGACTATATAAAGGAAAACTCTAGCAACTGGGAAACCTAATCGCCACACCTCCTGTGTGATACTAGTTGTATAAGCTAGAGTCGATTCTCGTTTAACCTTAGGTTTCTACCAAGACCCTGTAGGTTAACGACTTAAAGACTTCATTGGGATTGTGAAGCCAGACCCAACTATTTTCTCTGTAGTTGCGTGATCTGATCTTGCTGTTTCTATCGTAATTGAGTACAATCGTAAGATTGACTTAAGATTAATTTCTCTGATAGGTAAGATAGAAAAGTAGTCACAAACATCTTCGGCTCATCGTTTGTGATTCCGCAATATCTTGTTTTGCTAGTCGATTAAGATTATTGTGAGGTGATTTCTAATTCTAGGTTGTTCTTTGGGAATATAAGTCCGGGTTATCGATTGGTTCTATTTCACCTTGATTTATCAAAATACGGAACAAAACTCGTAGGTATTTCTGTGGGAGACAGATTTATCTATTCTTGTAGACTTTTCTGTGTGATACATATTTGTTTATTAAAGTCTTCGACTTTGGGTCATGGCAACTCTTAGTTGTGGGTGAGATCAGCTAAGGGAATCAAGTGCGTAGTATCTTGCTGGGATCAGAGACGTAAGGAGCGCAACTGTACCTTGGATCAGTGTGAGATTGATTGGGGTTCAACTACAGTCCAGACCAAAGTTAGTTTGTAGTAGGCTAGTGTCTGTAGCGTCTTAATACAGTATGGTGTTCAATCTGGACTAGGTATTGGGGTTTTTCTGCATTGTGTGAATAACCTCTATTTAACATCCTCTAAGAATGTTTGAATGATTAAAATGAGAGTTTAGAATATATAACCTTGAATGGATATAAACATTGTATGTGAACTCATATGTGTGTAAGTCCAAAATCCTTGAACCAAAGTATGCGTACTTTGCTGCTCAGGATAACTGGAACTAAAGTCCGCGTACCTGTTCGCGTACTTTAGAAAGTTCACGTCCTGTGAATTTCTTCTGGAGCTTGTGAACTGAAAACAAACTCAATCCGGGTACTTAAGTATGCGTACCGGTATGCGTACTTGAGTGGGTTATTTTCTAAAAACGGTTTATTCGTGAACTTAAACTTATATAAACTAAGGAATGCATATTTGCAAACCGTGGCTATAATTGAAATTAAATTGAGATATAACTCCTTGATATACTTTTTATTAAGATTTAGTCTGACTGTCTAGTTGATTCTCTTAAAAGTATATTGGAGTTAGTCCATACAGATTGCTAAGCGAATTATTGGGTGAGGTTGTTGTACCCCCACTTTTTCAATTGGTATCAGCAGGCAAACATGTTTAAAGACCTCATAAGTCTGTGTTTGTAGTGATCTGACTCTATGGATAGAAATTCTATCTCCGTAAACGTACCACTAGTCTTTGATGGCTCAAACTACTTGTTGTGGAAAATTGCTATGCGTGCTTTTCTTCAAGCTCGTGATTTTCAAACATGGGTACGTGTTGTTAATGGCTATGATCCTCCGGTTAATACAGAAGGCGATGTATTTATACCGAAGGATATTGGTAGATATAGTCCAGAAGAAATCCTTGCTCCAAAGAAAAATTCTAACGGCTTAAATGCTATCATACATGACATTACCCCAGATCTTCAGCATCATGTGACTACGTGCACAAAGTCTAAAGATGCCTGGGATATCTTAGAAATCGTATTTGAAGGAAATACCTGTGAAAAAGAAGCTAAGCTTCAAAACCTAAATTCTGATTGGGAAAACCTTCGTATGGTAGATGAAGATTCATTTGATAAATTTAATCACAAAGTGTCTGAAATTGTTAATTCATCTTTTGCATTGGGTAAGACTATTCCTGTAAAGGACATTGTGATGAAGATTCTCAGATCCCTGCCATCTAGATACGATTCTAAGAAGCATGCCATCGTTGAAGGAAATAATCTCGCAACGCTTTCCAGAAATACTCTGGTTGGGAAGTTAAAGATATTTGATCATGAGCATACATCCAAATCAGGAAAGGATGTTGCTTTCAAAGCACAAAAGAACACTAAATTACTTGATAAAAGTAAAAGTGTTTGCATCTCTGAAGATGATCTTTCTGAGGATGATTCATCAGATGAAGATCTTGATAAGTCAGTCTCATTGATCACAAGACAGTTTAGGGACCTTCTTTTGAAAAGAAGTAAACGGTTCTCCAGAGAAAAATCCAAGTCATCGGATAAACCCCATAATCGTGTTCTTATTACAAACAGGGATATTGATGAAACTGATGACGAGGATATGCCTCAGTGCTTTAAGTGTAAAGGTTTTGGTCATTTTGCAAATGAGTGTCCAAATCGAAAGAAATACACTGGGAACAAAGGTCTTGCTGCAACTCTTGATGAAATGTCTGACAACTATGATTCTAATGAAGACAAAAAATCAAATATTGCACTTCTTTGTGAAAATATTAATTTTGATAACTGTAGCAATACATATATCAATCTTGATATTCTTTCAGAAGAAAACTCAACCAATCTGGAAGAAAAAGTTGACATTTCCTTTGGAAACTCTCTGTCTAATTTTTCAGGTTCTACTATGTGTCTAGCAGCTTGCACATCTCGGATACCTGAGTTATACTCCAGGTCGACATGCTCATATTGTTCGCTCAAGGGACATGAACTGTCAAAGTGTTTCAAGTATAAACACAAATTGAGACATGCTAACAAACTTCAACGAATAGCAAATCGATTAGCAAACAAGCTCAAACTTGTTCAGAAGACCACTGAGGTATGTAAGATTTTATCTTCGTCAAAGAAGTTAGTTTCCAAGGATAAGACAAGACCATTGGAAAGAAAGTTATGGTCTAAACACTATGAGAAACAGGGTTCTATGAATTCCAATCGAAAAGGATATGGTGGACAGATTATTATTCACCCCAGCAGAACTTAAATTGTGTTGGTTAGTGCATCTTGTCTCATGTGCCTGATCAAAAGACATAAGATTCTGCACACTTCAGGCTTTAGAAACATAAAAATGGTTTTAAAAATTTGTTTTCTTTTTAAGCTTTGCCTGTTTTGAAAGATTTGAATTTTTCCATATCTAATTGATATCGGAAAGGTCTTCCCTGGTTAATCAATAAAAGAGGGTTAAAATTGACAATTATGCCTTTTATAGGGTATGAGTTGTGCGTACGTGAATCCTTTGAAGTGTATAAAGGTTCCGTAACCCTACATTCATTCTTCCTTCCCTGAAACTCTTTTTAACTTAAGACTGCTTGTTGAAGTGTGAATTCCTCTCACAAATCCGTACGCTTATGGATACTCAAAGCATCATGTCTTCTGATGGAAAAGATGTTAATATGATTGTTAAGCCATCAATCATGAAGGAAAAAGAAAGATCTCCGTTACCTCCAACTTTGAAAAGAAAAAGAAAGAATGTGAGGAAGCCAAGGGCTGTTCCTTCAAATTCTCAGAAGTTTTCTGATGTTCTTGAAGAGTTGAAGGAGACAAGAAAGGAGATTCAATAAATAAAGGATTTTGTTTTGAGAACTCTTTAGATTCAGAAGGCCCTGGTTCGACATCTTCAGCCTAGAAGGTTTGTTGGAATTGACTCCTTTATTCACGAACCATATTTCATATGGCTGTTGACGACAAGGAGTTCGGGGACGATAAATAATTTTTCATAGGTTTCAATGTCTAGGGAAACTTCTTATGAGAATTTTATTCTTGTGTTTTTAAGAAGAATAACTAGAGTTTGGAATAGTCGTTTTGTGATTACACATAGCTATGTCCAACGATTTTCATCTTCAATGTTTTTAGATTTATTTATTTAAATTCTAAAGTTTGTTTGGAAGATGATTTTGCAGTATTAATCTTTATGGTTTTATATATTGCAATTTGTTATGGGATATGTGTGTTTGCGTCCGTGAACTATGATTGTCCCATACGTGGTCAAAAGTTAAGTCCTTCGTATGTCGATATGCAAGGATTGATAAAAGATTGAATGAACTTTTGACAAACAAAAGTTAAGCCTTTTATGTCATTATGCAAATATTGATGGAAGAAAGGATGAGCTTTTGTTTACAAATATTAAGTCTATTGTATATCATTGTGCAAATAGTGATGGAAGATAGAATGAATCTTTGTCTATTCCGCAGTATTGATCTTCCATGATCCATATTTTTATGTATATACTGTGTGGCTCCGTAAGTTCTCCGATGTTGAGCATTTCCGATTAAATTAATCATGGGTTCTCTTCTGGTTAATTTAATTGAGTATTTTGGATACAAATTCATATTCTTATATGATTTGTTGATGTCCAAAGAAATCCTTCTTTTCTTGTGAAAGTAAGGTCGCTATTGTTGTTCTTTCGGGAATGACATTTTATGGGGGGGGAGTTCTTAATTGAACTTGTGCTTAATTGCCAAATCTTTGTGGGGAGTGCGGCTGTGGAATATTATAGGGGTTATCTTGTATCTTTATAAACTCCTTGATGAATGCATTTAGTTTTGGCTACATGATTGCATCTAAAAAGTTGATATGTGCTTCTTTTTTTGACATGAAGTGTCTCTATGGAAATTTCATTAGGATCCCACTAGTTTTCGTACCTTTGCCAATTTTATTGACAAAAAGGGGGAGAAATAATGTGTAGTTCATACTACAAATACATATGGTTTTCGGATCATTATGTAAGGGGGAGTGGTTTCCATGTGAGATGGAGTATTGACTAAGGGGGAGTGATACATATCACTATAGTATTGTTGTCGAAGTTGTGATACAATTAAACTTTGATGCTGTGTAATAATACTATGACACTGTGTAACAATGATTGAGATATTTTTTTTTCTCATTGTTATGGCTACGGATCTTCAACAACGATGATGCTGCATTGAATATCTTTGGAATCATTGTAGTACTTGGAAGTGACGAAGATTTCGAGTAATGTTGAAGAACCAAGGAGATCATGCATGTGGAAGAGAAGATGCAAAATTTATTTATTTTATATTCCATATGTATTGATAGTTTTGTCACTAAAATTTACAAAGGGGGAGATTGTTAGAGCACTGCTTGGTCGAACTCGCAAGTGTTGCTATCTCAAGCTTGTATGTCAAGTTTAGTTGCCAAAACTATAAGTCTTGATTTCTAGTCTACTTATAGCTAAGTCTCGGACTAGGATAGAAAGTGTAGTTGAGCTCTAGACTCCACGACGTTCATCATACAAAGACGAAGAACTACTCAAGGAACTGGTGGAACTTCATCGACTAAAAGGTATGTGGAGACTTGAACTTATCTATCACTCAAAAGTATATCTACTCAATCTCTTATCTTGAGACAAAAGTCGTATTGCTATATAGACTTCGATTATACACATTTGCTATTTCGAGCCGAGTTTATCTCGCTTATCTATTTCTCGAAATATATGTTTGTAAGCTTTCGCTTTGGCCAAGTTCATCTTTACAAGTGACGAAAGTCATGTTGATTATTTCAATATCTTGAAAATCGCTTTGATGAAAAATATTGTGTGAATAACCTCTATTTAACATCCTCTAAGAATGTTTGAATGATTAAAATGAGAGTTTAGAATATATAACCTTGAATGGATATAAACATTGCATGTGAACTCATACGTGTGTAAGTCCAAAATCCTTGAACCAAAGTATGCGTGTGTAAGTCCAAAATCCTTGAACCAAAATCATTGGGGGTCTAACAACCTCACCCAATATTTCGCTTAGCAATCTGTATGGACTAACTCTAATATACTTTTAAGATAATTAACTAGACAGTCAGACTCAATCTTAATAAAAAGTATATCGAAGAGTTATATCTCAATTTCTCGATTCAATCCCAACTCAAACAAATAGAAATCTGTGAGTCTGATTGAATACAAGAGAAATAAACTTGAACGGTACCAAAGATCAATGTTCAAGGATCAATCAATTTCAATCAACAACCAGAGGTTGGATTTACCAATTGATCTATACAAACGCACAACCTGTGATATTTCTATTATATAAAAAAATATAATGTGGAAAAGAAATAACACAGACACCAGAAGTTTTGTTAACGAGGAAACCGCAAATGCGGAAAAACCCCGGGACCTAGTCCAGATTGAACACCACACTGTATTAAGCCGCTACAGACACTAGTCTACTACAAACTAACTTCGGTCTGGACTGTAGTTGAACCCCAATCAATCTCACACTGATCCAAGGTACAATTGCGCTCCTTACATCTCTGATCCCAGACGCATACTACGCACTTGATTCCCTTAGATGATCTCACCCACAACTAAGAGTTGCTACGACCCAAAGTCGAAGACTTTAATAAACAAATATGTATCACACAGAAAAGTCTACAAGAATAGATAAATCTGTCTCCCACAGAAATACCTACGAGTTATGTTCCGTGTTTTGATAAATCAAGGTGAACAGGAACCAATCGATACCCGGACTTATATTCCCGAAGAACAGTCTAGAATTATCAATCACCTCATAATAATATTAATCGACTAGCAAAATAAGATATTGCGGAATCACAAACGATGAGACGAAGATGTTTGTGACTACTTTTCTATCTTGCCTATCGGAGAAAATAATCTCAAGCAATTCTTACGATTGCACTCAATCACGATAGAAACAGCAAGATCAGATCACGCAACTACAGATAAAATAGTTGGGTCTAGCTTCACAATCACAATGAAGTCTTTAAGTCGTTAACCAACAGGGTCTCGGTAGAAACCTAAGGTTAAAGGAGAATCGACTCTAGCTTATACAACTAGTATCACACAGGAGGGTGGGGATTAGGTTTCCCAGTTGCTAAAGTTCTCCTTTATATAGTATCCAAATCAGGGTTTGCAATCTAAGTTACCCTTGTAACAAAGCATTCAATATTCACCGTTAGATGAAAACCTGATAAGATTCAAGCTAATATCTTTCAACCGTTAAATCGAACTTAGCTTATTATACACAATTGAAATATACGTCATTTAGGTTTGAGTAACCGTACCTAAACGTGTACACCTAGTTGGTTCAACAGTAGTTAACCAATGGTTAGCCATATGAGCACTTTCATATAACCCTTATTCATCTTCACCATAACTAGTTCAAATGACTCAAAAGAACTAGTTAGAGAGTTGTTCAATTGCTTAGATCTTATAGAAGTATACAAAACACAATCAAAGCAAAATCGATTTTGATTCACTCGAATCGATTCATGAACATTATAGTCACGGTTTGCAAATTGCATTCCTTAATATATAAATGTTTTAGTTTATGAACAAACCAATTTTAGAAAGTAACACACTTAAGTATGCGTATGGATATGCGTACTTAAGTAATCGGATTTGAGTTTTTTTTGGTTTCCAAACACAACAGAAATTCACGGACGTGAACTTTCCACCAGTATGCGTACGGGTACGCATACTTAGGTAACCGGATTAAGTTGGTTTTGATTTCCAAACTCAGCAGAAATTCACGGTCGTGAACTTACGCCAGTATGCGTACAGGTACGCATACTAACCCAGTCTCCATCAACCATTTAGTTAAATAGAGGTTACATTCTGTTCCCGGTTTTGGACTTATACACTAATGCGCGAACACATTATATGCTTATATCCAAAGATTGTTACATGTTCTAAACTCTTTATTTCAACCATTGAAACATTCTTAGAGGATGTCAAATAGAGGTTATTCACACATTATTTTTCATCAAAGCAATTTTCAAGATATTGAAATAATTAACATGACTTTCGTCACTTGTAAAGATGAACTTGGCCAAAGCGAAAGCTTACCAACACATATTTCGAGAAACAGATAAGCGAGATAAACTCGGATCGAAATAGCAAATGTTTATAATCGAAGTCTATATAGCAATACGACTTTTGTCTCAAGATAGGAGATAGAGTAGATAGACTTTTTAGTGATATATAAGTTCAAGTCCCCACATACCTTTTTGACGATGAAGATCCACCAGTTCTTTGAGTAGTTCTTCGTCTTTGCATGATGAACGTCGTGGAGTCTAGAGCTAAACTACACTTTTTATCCTAGTCCGAGACTTAGCTATAAGTAGACTAGAAATCAAGACTTATAGTTTTGGCAACTAAACTTGACATACAAGCTTGAGATAGCAACACTTGCGAGTTCGACCGAGCAGTGCTCTAACAATCTCCCCCTTTGTAAATTTTAGTGACAAAACTATCAATACATATGGAATATAAAATAAATAAATTTTGCATCTTCTCTTCCACATGCATGATCTCCTTGGTTCTTCAACATTACTCGAAATCTTCGTCACTTCCAAGTACTGCAATGATTCCAAAGATATTCAATGCAGCATCATCGTTGTTGAAGATCCGTAGCCATAACAATGAGAAAAAAAAATATCTCAATCATTGTTACACAGTGTCATAGTATTATTACACAACATCAAAGTTTAATTGTATCACAACTTCGACAACAATACTATAGTGATATGTATCACTCCCCCTTAGTCAATACTCCATCTCACATGGAAACCACTCCCCCTTACATAATGATCCGAAAACCATATGTATTTGTAGTATGAACTACACATTATTTCTCCCCCTTTTTGTCAATAAAATTGGCAAAGGTACGAAAACTAGTGGGATCCTAATGAAATTTCCATAGAGACACTTCATGTCAAAAAAAGAAGCACATATCAACTTTTTAGATGCAATCATGTAGCCAAAACTAAATGCATTCATCAAGGAGTTTATAAAGATACAAGATAACCCCTATAATATTCCACAGCCGCACTCCCCACAAAGATTTGGCAATTAAGCACAAGTTCAATTAAGAACTCTCCCCCATAAAATGTCATTCCCGAAAGAACAAAAAGAGCAACCTTACTTTCACAAGAAAAGAATGATTTCTTTGGACATTAACAAATCTCATAAAAATATGAATTTGTATCCAAAATACTCAATTGAATTAACCACAAGTGAACCCATGATTAATTCAACCGGAATACTTAACTAAATTAATCACAAGAGAACCCATGATTAATCTAATTGGAAAATGCTCAACATAAGAAAACTTACGGATCCGCACAGTATATACATAAAAATATGGATCAGGGAAGATCAATACTGCGGAATAAACAAAGATTCATTCTATCTTTCATCACTATTTGCACAATGACATATAATAGACTTAATCTTTGTAAACAAAAGCTCATCCTTTCTTCCATCAATATTTGCATAATGACATAAAAGGCTTATCTTTTGTTTGTCAAAAGTTCATTCATTCTTTTATCAATACATTCATATTGACATATGAAAGACTTAATTTTTGACCATGTATGGGACAATCATAGTTCACGGACGCAAACACACATATCCCTTAACAAATTCCAATATATAAAACCATAAAGATTAATACTGCAAAATCATCTTCCAAACCAACTTTAGAATTTAAATAAATAAATCTAAAAACATTGAAGATGAAAACGTTGGACATAGCTATGTGCAATCACAATAATGGCTATTCCAAACCCTAGTTATCCTTCTTAAAACACAAGAATAAATTCTCATAAGAAGTTTTCCTAGACAAAATAAGAATCAAGTTTCTTTGATAACATCATACCTTTGAAAGGGTCCATCATAAAAGTTGTCACTGATATCCTTGATTCTTTTGACAGTAGAGACCCCATGTTCATGAGTGAGAACATTAACTTTTCGATCAATAATACGGGAAAGATGCCTAGCCTTGACACAGTCCATGATTAGCTTATTCTGATTCCTGATCAAGGTGTTTTGATTATCAAGGATTTTGGTCTGTCCATCAAAAAGCTGATTTATTTACAGTTGAAGATTTGCAAGCTCGACCCTAGAGTCATTCTTAAAAAGAATTAAATCCTTGACAGATTCTCCAATCCAGGAGTTATACTCTTTCCTTTCCATCATCCTTTTCAAGACAAGTTCTTGAACAGAATCACATCCTTTAGAGTCTTCTTCCATCTCAAGATTCACAACTTCTTGAGGTCTTGAGGAGTTTTCCAAACCTTTTATTATTAGAGAAGGAAAAACAATATAAGATATATACATATATATATATATATATATATATATGTTTTCAAGTAAGGTAGTGACACCCTTATTGTGGAAACCCTAAACTCCCAAGAGAGACCCGGACGTTCGTGGACTGGTTGAAAATAATAGAGCAGAAGGGATTTAAAAAGAATAAAATACCTATGTTTTCATATATCCCACATCATCATGACTCAATAATTAAAAATTTAATCAGAGCATAAGAGTGAGATACATAGCTACAAGGAGTCAAGTGACTCTACTTTATAGACAAACACTATACAAATGGAAAACTACGGTAGACTTGAGTATCTCTCAAAAGTCATTCTTGCATCTCTCAAGTTAGATACAAGAATAAACACACCTACAATTAGGCAGTCAAGTGAGATATAATCCCACTATGAGTATTGAGAGATGAGTTGTAAATTCCATCTGAAGGTTTGAACATGGTATCCCTTATCTTACTTCGGTTATTTTTTATTCCATAAGAATTCAACATAACCTTGTCAGGTGACCCATCAGAAATATTTTTATGAGGATTAAGCCTAGAACCTCTAGAAATTGGTTCTAGAGAATTAGAAGAGACATGTCTCCACCATCTAGACTTAGATTTACCAGACTTATTTTCATAAACACTGGGAATGTGTATTTTTGTGGTGTAAAAATTTGAAACATTCGGAGGAACACAATTCCTATGGGGATTTCGAGATGAGTGACCATTGAAATCCATCTTATGAGAATCCTGTTTTTCTGCAGGGAAGAAATCCATTGTAGTGGTCATTAGAGAGTTTACTCTGTCGACAGTGAAAAGAAGTAGATTTTGAAGATCAGAAATCTGTTTCTTTCTAGCAAAACAATGATGAACATAGTGATTCTTATTCCCACAGAAGGAACAGGTTCGTGGAAGAGAAACATTGGAAGGAACCTATTTTGAATCCACTTCCCTATTAGAAGATTGCAAGTTATGAAAACATTTCTTGGCAGGAGCTTCCTTCGGAGAACATTTCTTTATGTACAATAATTCTGTCTGAGAATTGGTGATTGGTACAGAAGAATTTCTCATTAAAACAGAGTTTTCCTTTTTCAAAGATTTGCACTCTTCTTTGGCTAGAATAAGGTTGCACCCAGTTTCTCTTTTTCAGCACTAAGTCTGTTTAGATCAGATGAATGCGTCTCAATCAAACGTTTTTCTCTTATTGAGTCTTCTTTAACAATATCCTCAAGAACACTAATCTTTTCACGTTGTAGAGTAGTTTCTTAAATCAGTTTCTCAATATTGTTGGAGAATGACTCAATAATACTATAGAGTTCTCGTTCTCGACCAAGAGACTTTTCGAATTCATCAATGAGCTGAGCATGATTATGAAAATCAATAAACTCAGTAGTTTTTTTCGATATTCTAGTGAGATCCATCTCATCTTTTGACAAAGTGTCAAATGTCTCATTTGAGGAAAAGTTATCAGAATCTGATAAAACAACCTTTGTACCTCGGGATTTAGAAGAATCAACTAAGGAGTTATACTTCGAGGCAATCCCAAGACATTTGGCATAATTAAAAGCTTTAGAGGACATTCTGATGTGCGTAAAAGCAAGAGATGAACTTCTTGTCCACAGAGTCAAATTGCTACAAACACAGACTTATGAGGTCTTAAATGTGTTTGCCGGCTCTGATACCAATTGAAAAGCGGGGGTCTAACAACCTCACCCAATATTTCGCTTAGCAATCTGTATGGACTAACTCTAATATACTTTTAAGAGAATCAACTAGACAGTTAGACTCAATCTTAATAAAAAGTATATCAAAGAGTTATATCTCAATTTCTCGATTCAATCCCAACTCAAACAAATGGAAATCTGCGAGTCTGATTGAATACAAGAGAAATAAACTTGAACGGTACCAAAGACCAATGTTCAAGGATCAATCAATTTCAATCAATAACCAAAGGTTGGATTTACCAATTGATCGATACAAACGTACAACATGTGATATTTCTATTATATAACAAAATATAATGCGGAAAAGAAATAACACAGACACCATAAATTTTGTTAACGAGGAAACCGAAAATGCAGAAAAACCCCGGGACCTAGTCCAGATTGAACACCACACTGTATTAAGCCGCTACAGAGACTAGCCTACTATAAACTGAAAAAATGGGGGTATAATAATCTCACCCAATAATTTGCTTAGCAATCTGTAAGGACTAACTCCAATATACTTTTAAGAGAATCAACTAGACAGTCAGACTCAATCTTAATAAAATGTATATCAAAGAGTTATATCTCAATTTTGTCGATTCAATCCCAACTAAAACTAATATAAATCTACGAGTCTAATTGAATACAAGAGAAATTAACTTGAACGGTACCAAAGACCAATGTTCAAGTATCAATAAATTTCAATCAACAACCAAAGGTCGGATTTCCCAATTGATTGATTCAACGCACAACCTATGATATTTCAATTATATAACAAAATATAATACGGAAAAGAAATAACACAGACACCAGAAGTTTTGTTAACGAGGAAACCGCAAATGAAGAAAACCCCCGGGACCTAGTCCAGATTGAACACACTGTATTAAGCCGCTACAGACACTAGCCTACTACAAACTAACTTCGGTTTGGACTGTAGTTGAACCCCAATCAATATGACACTGATCCAAGGTACAGTTGTGCTCCTTATGTCTCTGATCCCAGCAGGATACTAAGCACTTGATTCCCTTAGAGTATCTCACCCACAACTAAGAGTTGCCATGACCCAAAGTCGAAGACTTTAATAAACAAATCTGTATCACACAGAAAAGTCTACAGGAATAGATAAATCAATCTCCCACAGAAATACCTACGATTTTTGTTCCGTGTTTTGATAAATCAAGGTGAACAGGAACCAATCGATAACCCGTACTTATATTCCCGAAGAACAGCCTAGAATTATCAATCACCTCACAATAATCTTGATCGACTAGCGAAACAAGATATTGTGGAATCACAAACGATGAGACGAAGATGTTTGTGACTACTTTTCTATCTTGCCTATCGGAGAAATTAATCCCAAGCCAATCTTACGATTGTACTCAAATACGATAAAAACAGCAAGATCAGATCACATAACTACAGAGAAAATAGTTGGGTATGGCTTCACAATCCCAATGAAGTCTTTAAGTCGTTAACCTACAGGGTCTTGGTAAAAACCTAAGGTTAAAGGAGAATCGACTCTAGCTTATACAACTAGTATCACACAGGAGGTGTGGGGATTAACTTTCCCAGTTGCTAAAGTTCTCCTTTATATAGTATACAAATCATGGTTTGCAATCTAAGTTACCTTGGTAACAAAGCATTCAATATTCACCGTTAGATGAAAACCTGATTAGATTCAAGCTAATATCTTTCAACCGTTAAATCGAACTTAGCTTGTTATACACAATTGAAATATACGTCATTTAGGTTTGAGTAACCGTTGATGTGATTTTGAAGTTTGTTGTAGTAAAAGGTTCGTTGAGACTTGTGAAGATTCGAGTTTTTAAATTTAATAAAAATATACAATAATATTACAAATGGTGCAAGAGGTACTGGAACTAAGGATTCGGCCAATTTTCATAACATAAGGTTCAATTATTTATTCTCAACAATTTTAGCTCAAGAAATGTAAACATGGACTCTTATTTTTGCCAAGGTAGATTCTAAAAACATTAGTTATAAATCGTAAGCATGGGACATCAAACATCTAAGCAAGCATGACCCATCTAATAAAATAATAACTAATTAATCAAAATCATATTTCAATTAATATTAGTGCAAAAGTCATAAAATAAATAAAATAAATTTACCCATGTATGAAGTTCGGCCTCCTCCGTTGTCCCAGTGTTGGGGTTTAACTCATCATGTCGAAAACACACTCAAAATGTGTATTCATGGCTCAAAAAGTGTTTACAAGAAGAGAAAATAATGAAACAGGAAATCTGCAACAGCACAGGTTCGTTACAGACCGACTGTTTCAACTCTCAACTGTTATGATGAAGATAATCGTTACAAATCTGAAGATAAATGTTGCAGAAGAGGTTGAAGAAACTGTTACAATGAAGATAAATGTTGCAAACCAGTTGAAGAAACTGTTACAACGAATATAAATGTTGCAAACCAGTTGAAGAAACTGTTACAACCAGTTGAAGAAACCGTCGCTGTTTCCCTGTTCTTCACGAGCAGCAGCAGCAACAACAACAGAGTTCTGAAAACTCTTGATTCACGCCTCCTGAGCTCTCCTCTCGACCCCAAACTCTCGACAACCCTTCTATGGAACCTTGTGACTCTATTTACACACCAAAATCCTATAAATCACGCGTCAATTACACAAAATAATTCTCATTTACTCCCATGCATGGAAAAGAATAATTTCCATTTTTTGATTAATTACGCTTCTAATATCGTGTTGCACACACCAGGAGCATTCCTTCACGTCCCATAATAAGTTAGGCACGCATAAGCCACAAGAAAACTTCCCAAAATTACCAAATATTCTGAAAATATCTTACGGGAATATCACGCATGTTTTTTTCTACACTTGAATTCTAGTCAATTCTGGTCGAAACCAAAGACCATACCACGTTTATATGGGTCCTAGGAATGATCCCAATCAATTCCATCCCTTTAGTCTCTATGAAATGACTCCAAAAATCTGATTGAAAATCTGCCAGGGATAAACATAATTTTCCCGCCTTTTTTTTGTTTTTGAACGTGAAGGAGAAGGGGGTGCCCCTTATCCGCTGCTGGCTTCCGAATAACAAATGTCCCTTGGGTGCCTTTAGACAACTTTTCGAGCCGATTTTTCCAAAAATGTTTATTGCCCAAAAATACCTACAAACACATAAAACACCATAATAAGTACAAAAATGGGTACTAACAATATACACAATAGAGATGAAAATAGACACATAAATGCGTCTATCAACCGTACCTAAACGTGTACACCTAGTTGGTTCAACAGTAGTTAACCAATGGTTAGCCATATGAGCACTTTCATATCAACCTTATTTATCTTCACCATAACTAGTTCAAATGACTCAAAAGAACTAGTTAGAGAGTTGTTCAATTGCTTAGATCTTATAGAAGTATACAAAACACAATCAAAGCAAAATCGATTTTGATTCACTCGAATCGATTCATGAACATTATAGTCACGGTTTGCAAATTGCATTCCTTAATATATAAATGTTTTAGTTCATGAACAAACCAATTTTAGAAAGTAACACACTTAAGTATGCGTACGGATATGCGTACTTAAGTAATCGGATTTGAGTTTGTTTTGGTTTCCTAACTCAACAGAAATTCACGGACGTGAACTTTCCTCCAGTATGCATACGGGTACGCATACTTAGGTAACCGGATTTAGTTGGTTTTGATTTCCAAACTCAGCAGAAATTCACGGTCGTGAACTTCCACGAGTATGGAGACTGGGTAAGTACGCATACTTACCCAGTCTCCATCAACCATTTAGTACACACACAAGTATGCATACATTTGGTTCCCGGTTTTTGACTTATACACTAATACGCGAACACATTATATGCTTATATCCAAATATGGTTACATGTTCTAAACTCTTTATTTCAACCATTGAAACATTCTTAGAGGATGTTAAATAGAGGTTATTCACACACTATTTTTCATCAAAGCAATTTTCAAGATAATGAAATAATCAACATGACTTTCGTCACTTGTAAAGATGAACTTGGCCAAAGAGAAAGCTTACCAACACATATTTCGAGAAATAGATAAGCGAGATATACTCGGCTCGAAATAGCAAATGTGTATAATCGAAGTCTATATAGCAATACGACTTTTGTCTCAAGATAGGAGATAGAGTAGATAGACTTTTGAGTGATATATAAGTTCAAGTCTCCACATACCTTTTTGTCGATGAAGATCCACCAGTTCCTTGAGTAGTTCTTCGTCTTTGCATGATGAACGCCGTGGAGTCTAGAGCTCAAATACACTTTCTATCCTAGTCCGAGACTTAGCTATAAGTAGACTAGAAATCAAGACTTATAGTTATGGCAACTAAACTTTATAACAAGCTTGAAATAGCAACGCTTGTGAGTTCGACTGAGCAATGCTCTAACATTCTCATTAATTCTAAATTTTTTTTATCTAGTTATCTAATTTATCAAGGTCAATAGTGAACCCAATTGTTCAACTTATAGAGTCTGGAAATCTTGTGCTGAAGGATGATTCACCAAGTTACGTATAACAAAGTTTTGATTATCCTACAAATACTCGGTTACTTGGCATGAAACTTGGATGAGATCTAACATTGGGCATAAATCGTTATTTGAAATCATGGAAGAGCACCAACGACCTTCTATTTGGGATTATTCATATGGTGTTGCTCTTGCTAGATTACCTCAATTTGTTTTACGTAATGTATCAGTGATAAAGTTCCGTTTTGGGGTATGGAGCGGAGTTCAATTCAGTGGTATTCAAAATTCAAGGTCTAAATTTGTTTTCAGTTACGCAGTTGTCGTAAACAATGGCGAAGTATACCACACCTTCCTAAACAAGGGCGATGACCCCTTTGTAATTATTAAGGACTCAATACATGAGGTGGAAAACTTGAACAATTTATACAGGATAAGAAAAGCATAAAGTGGAGTGATATGTTTGTGCTCTCATGAGACCAGTGTGACAATTATAATCATTGTGGTGCTATCATTATTCGTAACATTATTATTTATCCACCGTGTGAGTGTTTTCGAGGTTTCACACCCACATCACAACAACAATGAAACATCAACAACTTGATAGATGGTCGTATTCGAGAGAGAAAAATTCTAGCATGTGAGAGCAATATATTTGTACTGACTGAGGAGCTTGAATTTCCTAATATGATAAAATTTATGATGTTAAAGAGTATGATACTTGAAGAATCTAATCTGAGCGTATGATGAATTTTTTTTGTACAGCTTACGCTAATTTATATATTTTTTAAGGTGAAAGTGGTTGAATACTTTAATTCGATGATTTTTTTTAGACATTTTAGTGAGGCCTCTAATGGACAACCCATGTTTCTACGGTTAGCATCATCCGAAGGAGAACTAATCAATAAAGTCACGAAGGAGAAAATAAGAGTGTTAATAAAAGTCATTTTTTAGTTAGTTCTGTTGTGCTATTTTTTCTCTCTCTTTGGTATCTTCTTAATTATTTGGAAAACTAGGAGAATGGACGGAGTACTTAATGCGGATGAAAGACAGAATGAAGATTTGCATTTACCTTTGTTTGCTTTACTATAGAAACTGCTACAAACCACTCACACAAACAAGATTGGAAAAAGTGGTTCATTATGGTCCGTTATATAACGGTAAGACATTATAAGGACAAGAAAGAGTTGTGAAGAAGCTCTCCAAGGATTCTGTACAAGAAAACGTTGATTTCAAAATTCAGGTAATATTAACTGCAAAACGTCAACACCGGAATCTTGTTAAGATTTTAGGTTACTACGTTTAAGGAGAATAAAAAAATATTGATCTATGAGTGTATGTCGAATGCAAGCTTGGACTATTTATTTTTGTTCAGATGAGAAGCAAACAACTGAATTAGGATAAGCGGCTAAGCATAGTGATGAGGATTACGAAAGGACTTGTTATATATGTTGAGGAAAGAGTCGTTGAGTACTTGGAGCGCTTTGGAATAAGTTGTTGAATATGTAATAAGATTTTAAACTGTAAAATTAAAAAATTATTAAAAAAAAAACGCATGGGATATATATTTGAAGTTAATAACATATATAATAGTTGCATTAAATTAAAAAGAAGAAGTTAATAACATAATATGGACGAACACTTATTTCGTAAATATTTAAACCCTTGTTTATACTCTCATTGCCTTACTGAGATAGATTTATTAAACTACCTGTAGTATTTCAAATTACAGGCTTGTTTTTATTTTTCTTGTATAATCAAAATCAGTTAGCTTAACAATCAAAATCAAGCCTAAATAATCATTTTCAGAGTGGAGAGAGAGAGAGAGAGAGAGTCTGCGAATAAGTTTCCTTGAGTCAACCAAGTTTGAATATGAACTCTCACAAATAATTTCACACAGATTGGAAGACTTCTGATTTCTCAAGAATCTCACTAGGAAAACGGAATGAAATTAAGATCGAGGAAAAAGGCAAGGGAGGTATCAAATATTGGGTGTTGATGTCTAAGGAAGTCGGTCTATGGGTGAGATCTACTCTTGAGAAAATTCTCTCTGGTAAGATTAAGGAATTTAAAATGCAATCAGATGTAATCAAAGATATGGATCTTTCTATTTTTCTCATGAAATTAAAAGAAAAAAAAATGGGTAAATTTCTAAAATTATAAAGTTTGGATACTAGCAAAAGAAAAAACTTAATAATTTTATTTCCTCATGGTGATAAAGGAGTTGGTTGGTGGAGTCTTGTTGAATCTCTGGACGGAATCCTCACAATGGTTCAACAACCATCTTCACCTACTGATTTCCAAATTAATAAAACATCAGTACCAACATTCAGGATAAAATGCTGAAATTTTGATAATAACAATCAATAGTGATGTGAGGAACATCCCTCTGGACACGGATATAGAAATGAAGGAATAATTATTGAATCTTACTCTGGAATGGGATGTTTTTTTCGACAAGTCAGACAACCGTCTCAAAAGGAATACTGGAATCTGCTGGGGATAATCGAAAAAGCAACTACACGAAAAATTCAAATTTTGAATTTGGAGATGGTATCAAATAAGCCGAGCCAGACGTCTCAGAAAAGTGTCATGATAAGGGTATATATAGAAAATGGGGCAAAAACATCCAAGCTTGGTTCTCTAAATGGATTTCTTCAACAACAAAGAAATTGCTTAGGTAGTTTCAGTTTTAGTGATGCTTATCAAAAGTGGTATGTTAAACCTTTATGCGTAATTCTTATAGGTTCTATCGAGTTCTTATGAACTTGTAAGATCCCCTCGGATTACTTGTGTATTTTTTTCGTTTCATTGTCATTTTTGTCACAAAAAAGGTAGCAATATATGGAGTATATGGTGGTTCACAATCACCGAGAAAAAATATATGTGCTGAAAAGTATATATCTAATGAAAGAGTAAAGCATTGATTAAGGGGGACAAACATATCACCAAATGATGTGTAGTATTACATACTACAAAAGAGAATAACAAATATGTTCTAACTGAATATATACATATCTTTCCTTTAGGGGGAGTAAAGCTTTTTTTTATTCAAATACTTCAACAATGACATTTATTTTTGAATATATGCAGGTTATTGTGCTGTTGAAACTTGGAATCAAGTGTATGAAGAATGATTTAAGAGACTATTATGAATTGTAATTTCTTTATGTTTTAATTCTTGTATTCTCCATATGTGTTAGAGTTTTGTCACTAAAATTGACAAAGGGGGAGATTGTTAGAGCACCGATCGGTGGAACCCTCCAAGCGTTGGTATGTCAAGGTGGGTTGTCATATTTTAGTTTCAAAACTCAAGGTCGCTTGATTAGATTACTAGAGTCAACTTCCTTAGGTTAGACTAGGAAGTCTATAAATGTTGAGACATACAAGTATTACTCTGAAGACCTGGATAATCCGAAGATATATCAACATCAATGAACACATCATCCTTCTGTTCGAGGTTAGTGATACAAGACTTGACTTGATTCCCTTTATATCTACGTTACTTTCAAGTCGTTTAGATTGAAAACATAACATGCGAAGTTATATATACGAAACTCTGGTATCAGAAACTTGATCTTCTTATTATGATCAAAGTGTCAAGGAAGAATACACAAGTTATAACACAACTTTGGTATATTGGAAATACGAAGTATAATGCTTATCTTTTGAACTTCGTGATTGCGACATAGACACTATCTTTTTAACTTGTTACTAAATTGTGCAATGAACTTAGGATTGATAACATGCCTAGAAAAATATGTTTAAATACATGAGTTTAAGAAAGTAGACTTGCGAAACTTGCTTTGTAGTTGAAAGAAATCAATTGGATTGGCGGTCCGATTCTTATTGGGGATCTATAGCAGAACCAATCCTTACCTATCGGGGATCTATAGCAAAATTGAGGATCTCTAGCAAGACCGATCCTTATTGGAGATCTCTATCAGTACCGATCCCCATAACGAAGTTATATTTCCGGTGTCACGTATTCTTTAGGGTATGTTGTGATTTTTGGAATATGGGTTTCCTATTTAGGAAAGTTCAAGATGTCGATATAGTGAGTAATTTGAACATGTGTAAAATCATATTATTTTATTGTTCAAAGATGTTCCTTGATACTCAAGGTGAGATCCCAAATTGAAATTTTTGAGAATTTTATTTTGAGATTTTCGAATATTTTTTTGGTTTTCCCAGCGTGTAAAACATATCTCTGGAAGATAAATTAGTAAAGTATACTTGTATGCTAGTTAATATTGAGTTGTCATCCATGAGGGATTTTATTATATTAGTTGTAATTAGACAAAACCAAAAATTGGTGTTTTTTGCATATCTTGAGAATTTTTTCGGTTATGGAAATTCAATAGTGTCCAATCTTCATAAAAACTTATCCTGAAACAAGCACTTCATTTTGTAGTCACTGCGGCAGCCCACTAATAGTATTACTTTTAATACTATCTTGGAGAGGAGGGTAACCTAATCAGGAAATATCTCTTACGTACGTCTACTAGTTTAAAGACTTTTGTGGGATCAAAAAGCGCTTAGATAGTAAGGTTGGTGGGAAACTAGAGTTTGCATTGTCTTTAGTATTCAATTATTGATTTGATTGACTAAGAGTTGTTAAACCTTGATCGTACCTAGTTTGATTATTCTTGAGAGCCTTCTCTTCAGACATAAGGTCACTCAAAATAGATCAAGGATTGATGGTAGTTCAAATATGTCTTTAGATCTGCTGATATACTTGTGATCATCCATTGTTAACAGAATCCGTTATGTGCATGATCAATCATAAGTGGAATCAATTTTATTTGTGCGGGTACATATAAGACATTTAAGATTTGAAGACAAGAAGATTTCTTATAGATTTCTGATCTTTGTGATTTACTTCATGCACATACTTGATCGACTAAGATCCGACTTAGCTTTGTTTATCTTTTGATAGACGTCTTATTGCTAGTCTTATAGATTGGCAATCTATCATTTGGTGGTCTTCTTAAAGATCCGGATCTGATAGTTTGTAAACCTAGATCTTGGTTGATCTAATCCAAACAAAGGATTTTATTAGATTAAACGGAAGAACCTTTGTTTGACTCAACTAAATCTCTGATTTAATTCTTGAGATTGAGAGAGCAGTTACCGAGTACAGATTAATCCTTTATTGTTTCGGAATAGGATCCAAAGGAGATGAGTATAAGAAGTCTTCACGACTTGCGAAGCAAATTAAGATAATTGACTCTATCTTAGGAATCATGTGCATTGGCCAGACTGGTTGAAGGTGCGGGGATACTGAGGAAACTAGGTAACTAGGGTAGTTTGCTTGGCCTCAACTATATGAAGTTGGTAGTGGTATTTGTATAGCGGCTTAATTCTGAGAGTATTCAAAACTGGACTAGGTCCCGAGGTTTATTTGCATTTACGGTTTCCTCATTAACAAAATCTTGTTGTGTGCTTTTACCTACTTTCCGCATTATAATTATTGTTTTAGTTATAAGAATTTAATTGCACTTGTACGTTAATCCAAACAATTGGATTTGATACCTATAGTTAGGTTAGGTTTCAGATTTATATTATATACCTAGTGTGTACCTTGTGGTTGCTATCTTCTTGATAGTCTCTGTCTATATTGGATCACGCAAGTATCTATCATATAGGTTGATATCGAAAATATTATGGTGTACTTGGTACCCTTATCATTTCACCCTCACAAAAGACAAGAAATCATCAAGAATCATGGTCCAGAAAGCGTCTGGAAGTCGGTACCAAAGAAATCACTGAAATTGCAAAAGAAAGGGTCTTATCAAAACCCTAAATCCTCTCTACACAAGGTACTACCCTCATATCTTGATGACAGTCTTTTCTATGATAAGTTTGGTGTTTCATATAAAAGAGATAATGTTCCTTAAAGTATGAACAAAAGACAACGTGCTACAACTGTTAGTGGGACAAACTGGTCTCGTCTAAACATAACTTAGTTGTTAAAAATACACTATCTCACTTTGTACTCAAAAATATTTTTGGTGAGATTAGTGTATATAACACAATATGTAATAATTTGCGAGATAAAGGAAGGTAACCTTAAGTAAATCTATATACCTACCTGTTTGGGTTTGGTCTCGTTAAGTTTTTGGAACTTGATTATTTGACCAAGGAATATATTTTACTTCCAAAAATCGATGACCAAATTTTCGGAAACCATTGTGTTAGAGCATTGCTCGATCGAACTCACAAGTGTTGCTATCTCAAGCTTGTTGTCAAATTTAGTTATTAAAACTATATCTTGATTTCTAGTCTACAATTAGTTAAGTCTCGGATTATGATAGAAGTGTAGTTGAGAAACGGACATCACGGCAGTCATCATTGCGTTCTACCGTTTGAAGGAGAAGATCAACCGAAGATTTTGGAGAACTTCTTCAACAAAAGGTAAGTGAAGATTGAACCACTTATTTTTCAAGTTATATTCATCTTTCTATCTATAAGACGATATCGCATAACTAATTACACTATCATAAGCATATCAGGAATTTTGAGTCAAGTTTATCTTGGTAATTAGTTCTCGAAATATGACTAAGCTTAATGAACGTTGTTCATACTTGATGAATTTCGGTTAAGAACAATTTATTGTTTCCAATCAAAATCATGATTCAAGTTTTATCATTCGGAAATAGCCTGGAATAGTGATATGTGTCATTGATGTTATTCGGGAATGTTTCCAATCGATTTAGAGAAATATAGAACCACTGTCAGGGTATATCAATCTTACAAACTAGAAAAACTGTTATAAGTCTAAGCCGTATTACATGTACTCGTACACATAGCGGAGTAGCTATATGTCGACAAACAGATTTTTGGTATGCATATTCGTATGCACACCTTTAAAAGTCTGGGAACTCGTGAATCCGGATTGGTACGCAAACCATGACGCGTACTAGAAAAGAACTGTGAGTTATGGAACCGGATTGGTATCCATACCGGTACATGTACCAGAAAAGTTATGTGGACTCCGGAACATGGCTATGTTTAAATGGTATCCATACCAGTACACATACCACAAAAATTATGTGGACTCCGAAACTCGGCTATGCTTAAATGGTATTCATACCAGTACGCATGCCGAAAAGGTTCTATGAACTCCGGAAATCGGTTACGTCTTAAGCTTTAGATACCTGTACATGTACCGTGACATAACTGTTCACGAACAGGTTAAGTGTTTATACCTTGTACACCTACTAACCATGTCGATTAAATTCTTGTGCACATAAATTATTTCTCCGAGATAATTTGCATTTGAATAATCTCTAAAAACACCATAGACATATTTGATCACTTGATTGTGTTTCGAGTTAAGTCTTAAGTGTTTATGAAAATTCTCAATCTTATAGTCCAGGTGGCTAGATTCGGCTAACAATTCATGAGCGTGGTCTTATACATGGTTCGGTTACGCTACATCCTAACCAGAATGTATATCTTGTTATGTAAATCAGATTCAAAGATTCATCTAACGGTGGAAATTGATTACTTGGTTCCAAAGCTATCTTAGATTAAACCTAAAGCAACCTATGCTTTGAATGTCTATAAAAGGGGAACTTCAAGAAACTGGGATCTTTGAATCCCGACACTACTTTTCTTGGTGTATCCTAGTTGTAACTAGAGTCGTCCTCTTTTTAAAATAATTAGGGTTTAGCGACTACGAAGACTTCATAAGGATTCGTGAAGACAGGTCCAACTATTTTTGTATCTTGATAGCTCGAGTATCCTGATCTTGTTCGATTGTTAAGCTGCTCACTTGAACAAAATAGATAGAAATCATCAAAGTTCTCTTCGTCTTAGACTTTGTTGATTCCGCAAGTTTTATACTTGGGAGGTGAATAATAATCTAGGCTGCACTTCGGGTTGCATAAGTCCGGATTTTGAGGTTAGCTAAACTTTATCTATTGCTATCGATTTTCATCACCTTGATCAAACTTTTTGATCATAAAGGAAATCATATATAGGCTTATCTATGGGATGCAAATTGGTTTAAAGTCTAAAATTAAATTGAAGCAACTCTTAGTTGGGGTGACGTCAACTAAGGGAATCAGTTGCGCGAATTCCTATTGGGATTCAAGAGGCGTAAGGAGTGCGACTGTAACTGAATTGCTGGGAGGGTTTAATTCGGTCACAACTACATTCCAGTCCGAAGTTAATTGGTACTAGGCTAGTGTCTATAGCGGCTTAATACAGTTTGTGTTCAATCTGGACTAGGTCCTGGGTTTTTCTGCATTTTCGGTTTCCTCGTTAACAAAACTTCTGGTGTCTGCATTATTTCTTTTTCCGCATTATATCATTTATCTTTATAATTGAAATATTACAGGTTGTGCGTTACTCAATCAAAGTAGATACACCTATCCTTGTTTATTGGATACGACTTGATTGATACTTGGAAATTGATCTTTGGAATCACCAAGTCCTCTCATCCGGAAATCAGGTTCACGGAGTTGTCTCTGTAAACATTCTGATTGTGAGAGATAGAGATATAACTCTGAATATTCTTTCTTGATTGAGATTCATTAAGTTAAACTCTCGGAATTATGTTTGAGTTTGTCCATACAGGTTTCCTAAGAAAAATTTGGTGGTGTATTTGGGTACCCCCCCACCCCCCCGTGTTTACACATTGATTTCTGGTCAGATTTTTTTTCCAGGGTTTCTGCTGTCTATAGGAATCCTGTTTTCTTTTGAGCAAAGTTATGAATAATCCTGATAAGCACATAAGTGCGACACATTTTCACCCATAACTACATTAGCCGGAACTCATTTTATCACTAATAAACTTGTTTTAAGTCTTTTATAAGAAATAAGCTCTTGTGGAGAATGTTGCTCGAAAAGTTGTTTTTGCACCCCCGAGAGAAAATTACTAAAGGCATCCCAGACATGTCTTAAAGGCACCCCGAAAGTATGTTGGAGATGCCCCGGCAAAATGTTATTGGCACCCAAAAATTCACTAAAAGCACCCAGAGGACAACTGCTAAAGGGACCCCCAAAACGGATAAGGGACACCCCGGGGAACCCCACATGCTAAAGGGAATCTGTTTTGGATAAGGGGCACCTTCATCTCCTACCTTTTGAATTCTGTTTTTGGCGGGAAAAATTAGGGTTTACTCCGGCAGAATTAGGGTTCGTGATCCAGACCAGTTTTAATGAGATTAAATACCTGAAATTGATTGGGGTTATTAATTTAGGCTAAACAGGGATGATATGGGTGTTTGATTTGCCTATAATTGACTGGTTAATCGGGAAAAATTGTTGCAGTCACCGTCCGGAATTAGGGTTGAAGAATTGGGTGTTCCACTGAGATTCAATTGCTGAAACTAAATGGGTTTGTTCTAATGGGCCTTACAGGATTGATATAGGTATTAGAATCGTTGAAATTTGGTTGGAATGCAGAATTTCAAGAAAATAGGAGTCTCGGGTTTATTCTTCTCCGGGAAATTTTGTTTGGACCTGTGAAGAGATTGGGTGAGATTCAAGTGCAATAATTCATTGGGCTAAGCCTGTTAGGATCAAAAAGGACTGGTAAGTCCCTTAGAATCGAGAAAATATGAAGGAGTACATGGATTGGACAAAACAGAGGTGAAGAGGATATTCACGAGATTGTGTTAAGTGGAAACGTGTACTTCACATGTCAGAGGTACTCGAGCAACAATTTGGAGTATGAAGGAGTTATAAAAGATGTCGTGAAATCAACACCAGCAGATTCATGAGAATAAAAATCAAAGAAATAAGAGGAAATAAAACCATGGAAAAATAATGGAGAATATTTTGTAATTAACACGAGAGATTTGTTTCTGCAATGTATAAATAAGTTGTTGGGATGTCTTAGAAGGATATCGAATGACTGGGGAGAAGAGTAGAGGGTTGCAGAGCAGATTTTTCTGCTACTGCAGAAAAGAAGAAGAAGAAGAAGAACACACTACGCTTGTAGTCTATCGTTTTAAAACTATCATTGTTTGACGACAGTTTTTCTGCGACAGAACAAAACAATAGTTTTCTGTAATAGTCATTGTAATAGTTTTGTAACGGCTTTACAGCGTTGCGAAACTCAGTTTTCTTATTGTTAGAGCATTGCTCGATTGAACCCACTAGCGTTGGTATGTCAAGTTAGTTTTCAATTTTAGTTTCCAAAATGCATTCTTGATTTAGTATACTAAAGATAGTTTCCGACTCGATTAAGTATAAAAAGTAGACTCGAAGCTATCCTTGAAGGATGAAGTTTGAAAACTACAGGAAGACATCAACAGGGACTTCATCAACAAAGGTATGTGGTAATTGATTTCATTTGGATTCTTGTTCAATTCTACCTTTCTAATCTATCGAAATAAATGCTCACTCTATGAAACAATTCCTATGACGGTAAATGTACATTTATGTATATATACTTGAGGTTATTTGATTCATGACTTTGGTGACAATAACCTTTATCCCTAGAAAGGATCTCATGTTATAGTGAATGAGCTTACGAATTCAACGAGTCAAGAATCACTCAATTCCGAGTTATAACGATGAAGTTATGAGTGATTTATTAAAGTAACAACTATAAGTGTTGCTGTAATTGTTACAGTTCGTTAGTAGGAAACAATCCACAAACTGTTTGTAACGGCTCACAGACTTGAGCCCAATTAAGTGACTAGAAGCCATTTTTGGTCAAGTTTTTGATGTTTCCTTATCTATGCAAGATAGCTATTACTCTAAACATATTTGATTACCATATTAAAGTGTTTGTGATTCCTTCCTAAGATAAATTGTGATTTATTCACATAAATATAATATTTGCTAAATTAATTATTTATTTGATTATTTTGGCAAGAGTTGTAACTTAGAAAAGACTCCCAAAATTAGGAGAGTCTAGAAAAAGGGAAATAGCTTTGCTTAGCTTTCAAGCTACCTTGTTCACTATAAATAAAGGGTTCGTGAGTGCTACACGTTTTTCATCCCCTTTGGAAAATTGGTGTAAGCTTCATAAGGTTGTTTTCTATGTCTTCTGTTCTTCATGAACAAGAGTGAGATAAAAGTCTTTGTATTGGGGATCACAAAGCCGAGTTGGATTTAATCTTCGTGATTGATTATACAACTTGTAATCTAGGTTTTTCACATCTTGTCTATTCTAAGGTCTTCTCTTCTGATACAAGACCATTCAAGAGTTGTTGATCATAAACCCTAGGTTTTGATAGATTTCAGTTCTCGATCGTATACCAACACTTGTTAGTCGAAATTGGAACTAGAAAGAAAACTTCGATTAAGGTATATCGTAATAATCCTTAAGAAGTTTTAAACAAGATATCTCTAGATTTATTCTAGTTGTTCTTGTTGTAGAATAATTAGGTTTCTCTTCCTTTTTTGAAGAGTATAATAAACCCCAATCTACAAGTTTGTTTTGATATTACTTTTACCTAGTTTTTGTTTTTCTCAAAACAAACACAAGATTTCCAAAACCTTGATTCACATCTAAAGGGAAATCGATTCAGTGTTTTGTGAAAACAAAAGATAAAAAAATATCAACCGTGTTATTGTATCTTCTGAAGAGAACCTTGTCCTGCCAGAAGATTTTCAGGAATAACTTATAAAGAGAATTTGTGTTCTGCTAGAAGTTATATGAAAAGAATTCCTAATGAGAATTGGTGTTCTGCTAGGAGTTCTACAAGTGCTTGAATACAGCTGAAGCATGAATTACATCTAGTCCGAATAGGTAGTAGGAAATTGGTGTAACAGCTTATAATCAGTGTGTGTTTATTCTGGACTAGGTCCCGGGGTTTTTCTGCATTTGAGGTTTCCTCGTTAACAAAATTTGTGGTGTCTGTGTTATTTCTTTTCCGCATTATATTGTTTATCTTTATAATTGAAATATCACAGGTTGTGCGTTAATCAATCATCATTGATAAATCCGACCTTGTTTGTTGGATAAGATTTTGATTGATCTTGGATATTGGTTTTTGGTACTGTCCATGTATTTCTCACATCAATCAGGCTCATAGATTTCTATCTGTTTGATTTACTGATTGATTTGAGAAAAAGAGATAAACTCTTTAGTATTATTCTTTGATTGAGTTTTTACTCTCAGAATATTATTAACGTTTAGTCCTTACAGATTGCCAAACGAAATATTGGGTGTGGTTGTTAGACCCCCGCTTTTTCACTTATCTTTTCACTTCTTGTAAGCACTTTTGAGCAATAAAAATGAATTTTGAGCGTGTCTACAATATGAGGAGTTAAACCCCTACACTGGGTCGACGGATGAATCCGAATTTCATACATGGGTGAATTTATTTTATTCTTTTTATGACTTTTTCACTTATTTTAAATTGATTTATGATTTGAATTAATTAGTTATTATTTTATTTGATGGGTCATGCTTGCTTAAAGTTTGATGTCCCATGCTTACGATTTATAACTAATATTTTGATAATCTACTTTGGCAAAATCAGAGTCGATTTTATTTTTATTTATTGAGCTATAATTGCTGAAGAATAAATAGTTGAACCTTATGTTATGAATTCGGTGGAATCCTAGTCCCAGTAACTCTCGCTTTTATTTATTATTTTTATTAAATCTTTAAATTTATTTTCACAAGTCTTAGAGTTCGAATATATTTACTACAACATCATTGAAATCATATCAATTTTTGGCGCCGCTGCCGGAGACTTGTTTTTAGATTAATTTTTAGGTTTATTTTTATTTTGTACAGTATTTTTATTTCATTTTAGATTTTCTTTTTCCTTTTTATGCGTTTTTTTTTTGTTTTAGTATTTTTTTTCAGGGACTTTTTGAGGATGATGACTTCTTCTGAGACGACGTCACCTGAGATGACACTTGGAGAATATATGCGTAGAAGTAAACATTCTCAGAAGTCGTCACCTGAAATGGCATTTGGGGAGTATATGACTGCGTCACGACATATGGATGTTCCTGCTCCACATGTGGTAAGTGAAGAATCGCCAATAATGATATATGAGAAGTATTACAAACACACACCACTTAGCTTGGAACAAAGATTGAGAATTTTGGAATGCCAAAAATTATATGATGAGGATGATCAGTCTTGTAGTGACTCTCTGTTCCAGATAGAATTTGTAGATGACCCTGTGGATGATTGTGTAGATGATTTGTCTAATTTCTTAGAAGAATCTATCTCACAAGATCTTTCACCCGACTTATAGGTTGTTTCTAGACCCCTAGACTTCCGAAAGTTACCTAATTTAGGGATAGAATTATGTGCTTCTAAAATTTTGTTGGATTACTTTGCATCCAAATACCCAGAGGACGTCCCTGTTTCTGACACCGCGCATGAGCCAATTGACAATTTCCTAGTCCCAATAGTATCCCCATATTATGTTCTTTATGCACTTCCTTGTGAAGTAAAAACCAGGTTTTGGGGTAACTTTTTCTTTTTGATAGTTTCACCTTCTTCAAGGTGTCATAACATAAGTGCGAAGCTGTCATTTGTAAATGCTGTATTTTGGGTTGATCCCCAAATTTTCAGGTTATTAGTGTATGGGGATCCTTTTTGTACATTCCAGTAGTTTTTTTTTTTTACTTTATTCATATTATGAATTTACCATCTTAATTTTTATGTTGGATGACTCAATTACATTGAGGACAATGTAATGTTTAAGTATGGGGGAGCGGTTAACTTTTTACTTTACTTTTTCAGGAATTTCCTTGCAAATTATGATCAGCTTTTGAGCGGGTCTATTGTAGGTCTGTAGGTATATTATGACCAGCTGTTGAGCGGGTTTTAATTATTTTTTTGATATGACCAGCTGGTAGCGGGTCTTTTTCTTTTTTCTTGCATGTTATGACCAGCTGTTGAGCGGGTCTAAAACAAATAAATAAATATTTTTTTTTTGATATGACCAGCTGTGTAGCGGGTCTTCTTCTATTTTGCTCGAGGACTAGCAAAATGTAAGTGTGGGGGAATTTGATAAGCACGTAAGTGCGACACATTTTCACCCATAACTACATTAGTTGGGACTCATTTTATCACTAATAAACTTGTTTTAAGTCTTTTATAGGAAATAAGCTCTTGTGGAGAATGTTGCTCGAAAAGTTGTTTTTGCACCCCCGAGAGAAAATTACTAAAGGCATCCCAGACATGTCTTAAAGGCACCCCGGAAGTATGTTGGAGACGCCCCAGAAAAATGTTATTGGCACCCAAAAATTCACTAAAAGCACCCGGAGGACAACTACTAAAGAGACCCCCAAAATGGATAAGGGACACCCTAGGGAACCCCACCTCCTAAAAGGAACCTGGTTTTGGATAAGGGGAACCTTCATCTCCTACCTTTTTAATTCTGTTTGTGGCGGGGAAAATCAGGGTTTACTCCGGCAGAATTAGGGTTCGTGATTCGGACCAGTTTTAATTAGATTAAATACCTGAAATTGATTGGGGTTATTAATTTAGGATAAACAGGGATGATATGGGTGTTTGATTCGCCTACAATTGACTGGTTAATCGGGAAAAATTGTTGTAGTCACCGGCCAGAATTAGGGTTGAAGAATTGGGTGTTCCACTGAGATTCAATTGCTGAAACTAAATGGGTTTGTTATAATGGGCCTTACAGGATTGGTATAGGTGTCAGAATCGTTGAAATTTGGCTGGAATGCAGAATTTCAAGAAAATAGGAGTCTCGGGTTTATTCTTCTCCGGGAAATTTTGTTTGGACCTGTGAAGAGATTGGGTGAGATTCAAGTGCAGTAATTCATTGGGATAAGCCTGTTAGGATCAAAAGGGACTGGTAAGTCCCTTAGAATCGAGAAAATATGAAGGAGTACATGGATTGGACAAAACAGAGGTGAAGAGGATATTCACGGGATTGTGTTATAAGTGGAAACGTGTACTGCACATGTCAGAGGTACTCGAGCAACAGTTTGGAGTATGAAGGAGTTATAAAAGGAGATTATGTCGTGAAATCAACACCACCAGATTCGTGAGAATAAAAATCAAAGAAATAAGAGGAAATAAAACCGCGGAAAAATAATGGAGAATATTTTGTAATTAACATGAGAGATTTGTTTCTGCAAGGTAAAAATAGGTTGCTGGGAGGTCTTAGAAGGATATCGAGTGACTGGGGAGAAGAGTAGAGGGTTGCAAAGCAGATTTTTCTACTGCTGCAGAAAAGAAGAATAAGAAGAACAGACTACGCTTGTAGTATGTCGTTTTAGAACTGTCACTGTTTGACGACAGTTTTTCTGTGACAGAGCAACACAATGGTTTTCTGTAATAGTCATTGTAACAGTTTTGTAACGGCTTTACAGTGTTGCGAAACTCGATTTTCTTATCTTTTCACCTCTTGTAAGCACTTTTGAGCAATAAAAATGAATTTTGAGCGTGTCTACAATATGAGGAGTTAAACCCCCACACTGGGTCGACGGATGAATCCGAATTTCATACATGGGTAATTTGTTTTATTCTTTTTATGACTTTTTCACTTATTTTAAATTGATTTATGATTTGAATTAATTAGTTATTATTTTATTTGATGGGTCATGCTTGCTTAAATGTTTGATGTCCCATGCTTACGATTTATAACTAATATTTTGAGAATATACTTTGGCAAAATCAGAGTCGATTTTATTCTTATTTATTGAGCTATAATTGCTGAAGAATAAATAGTTGAACCTTAATGTTATGAATTCGGTGGAATCCTAGTCTCAATAACTCTCGCTTTTATTTTTTATTTTCATTAAATCTTTAAATTTAATCTTCACAAGTCTTAGAGTTCGAATCTATTTACTACAACATCTTTGAAATCATCCATATTATTATGCGAGACTATCTACTGGAATTTATGAAACATATGCATAAAATATGTCTTCAGTTCCTCTTTATACTCTTATTCCATTAACCTCAATGGAAATGGAGTTGCTTATTGAAATAATTTCGGTCTTCCCTACTCTATGATCGATTATGAAAATCAGTTTCATCGATAGCTCGTACTTGTGTGGAAACAAAATTAATTAGAAGTCATGGTGTTGAAATGTTCTCTTGAGAAATCTCTTCAAGTTCAATAACACCTTGTCAAAGAACAAGAAATTATTTTGAAAAGATTAAATAATGGGGAACCAAACGTGCAAAAAGTTGAGGACTATACTTTGATCAAGGATCTCTTTAAAGAATTCGCAGAATTGTTCCTCTCAAAAGAAGAAGATCACAATAATGTGAAGAGATTTGATTAATAAATCTTACACATATGAATAAACTAATCAATTGTTGATTCATGTTAATTTTGTGTAAAGTTTATTCAGATTATCAATAAATACGAATGATAAATTTTTATTTTTAAATCATTGTGTCATCTTTTTAATAGTTATGATTGCATTTCTTATCTCTTCTCTTTTATTCCGGTTATGATATTAACTTTATGTTTTTATTAACTATAAGTTTTGGTCACGTATTGGCGTATTTCTTACGATTTTTTGACTTTTTGGATTTCATATCCAACCTTTAGGGTTGCTTTATAAAATGATCATAAGTAGATGATATTGATTAGCTCGTGTGTGAAGTCACAATTATACTACTATCAATTTATGTTTCATAAGTTGTGTATTTAGTATACAAATGAGGTTCGCTTTTAGCCTTTTAACTACTTTGTGGAAGGTAATAGCCAAGATCTTTCGACCTTTCTATGGTAAATGTTGTATTTTTGTTATTTTTTTTTCTTCAAGGGAAAAACAAAACAATGGGGGATATTTATATATTGAATTGGTACTTAAATGTCATATATTTGTCGGGTGTGTGGTTGTGGAAACTGAGGGAAGAATTATTTTTGATAATCTGTTTCCTAATAAGTAACTAGATCGATTCCGACTTTAGTTTGACTTATCGAAGTGAGGTAACGATTATTTTTGTTAATCGTTTTCATGATAAGAAAACTAGTAATCTAACCTAGTTGGCTTATCGAAACGAGGTATAATTATTTATGTTGTTGGTTCCTAATAAGAAAAACTAAGTTAATTATGATCTTAGTTTAGGTTTATCACAAGGTACGATTATTTATTCTTATGTAATAATCGATTCCGGATAATAAACTAGTTATTTAACCTAGTTAAGCTTATCAAAATAAAGAAAAATTACTTCGGTTAAATGTTTCTTGGTAAGAGTCTAAAGAAAAATTACTTAGGTAGTTTCGGTTTTAGTGTTGCTTATAAAATGTTGTATGTTAACCTTGCTTGCTTATCTCTTATAGGTTGTATCGAGTTCTTATGAACTTGAGGGTACTTTCGAAATAATTTTTGTATTTGTTTTCTTCTTTATCATTTTACTGACAAAAAGGGGGGAGTATACAGTGACTTACAATCACTGAGAAAGGATATATGCGTTCAAAAGTATAAATCTAAACAGTAAAGAGTAAAGCATTGATTAAGGGGGAGACACATATCATGTTGTGTAGTATTACATACTACAAAAGTGAATAAAAAATATGTTCGGGTTGAATCTATACCTAGCTTTCCTTTAGGGAGAGTAAAGCTTTTTGTTATTCAAATGCTTCAAAATTGGAATTTATTATTTGAATATATGAAGGTTATTGTGTTGTTGAAACTTGGAATCAAACGTATGAAGATAAATTTAAGAGATTCCTTGTCTTTTAATTCTTGTACTCTCCATATGTAAAGATATTTGTCACTAAAATTGACAAAGGGGGAGATTGTTAGACTATTGCTCGGTTAAACCCACCAAGCGTTCGTATGTCAAGTTTGGTTGTCATATCATAGCTTCAAAACTTGAAGCTGCTTGATTAGATTAATAGAGTCAACTTCGTTAGGTTAGACTAGGAACAAACTCGTGCTACTCTAAAGAACTCGAAGACGTATCAACATCTACGTACACAACATCCTTCTGTTCGAGGTTAGCAATACAGAATTGACTTGTTTTCATTTCTATCTACGTTTCTTTCATGTCTTTTATGTTGAAAACATCACATACGAAGTATATTTACATATCTCTAGTATTGGTGACTTGATCATTACGTTATGATCAATGTGTCAAGGAAGTCGTAAAATCAACATAACACTTTTTGTTACTTCGGTACTAGTTTAGTGAGTTAAAATTTTGGTTGATTCCATGCCCATAAAACTATGTTTAACTACATGAGTTTAAGGAAGTAGACCGTGGAAAACTTGTTTCGTAGTTAAAAGGAATCAAAGATTTATTCTACGTCTGATCCCTTAAACAAGGATCTGTACTAGGACCGGTCCCAAGGATCTGTAGTATGACCATATCCCTTACTTGGGGATCCATAGTTGGACCAATCCCTATTAGGTCAACCAATTAAAAACATGTTTTTGATTTGTCTATTAGTTTAGGGTCTACATTGATATCAGAATATGTTTGGATTAACCCGGAAAGTTCATTAATATTGACATAATATTTTGAACACGTGCTAAACTAATATTACCTAATGTTCAAGTATTTTCCTTGATACTCAAGGTGAGAACCCAAACCGAAATATTTCATAATATCTCTTTTGATATTCAGAACTTATATGTCTTTAATTTACAGTAATTAAAGCATATCTCTGGATATTATATTAGTAAAGTATATTTGTATGCTAGCTGTATTGAGTTTTCATCCACGAGAGATTTCAGTATATTAGTTGCATAACGGTTGGAATTTAATAAAACCGAAAATTGGTATTTATTGCATATTTTCACATATTTTTGGGTTTGGAAATTCCTTGGTGTTCAAACTACCTTGGTCATTATAAATAGTGAATTTTTTTCTTCTTACGAACTTGTCCCGCAACACACATAATTCATTTTGTAGTTAGTGTAGGGAAAGCCCATTAGTAATATCCTCGTAATACTCCCTTGAAGAGGAAAGTACTCTAATTAATTGAAATCTCTTATGTGCGCTTCATTTAAATACTTATTTGGGATGAAGAAGCTTTTAATAGTACCGTTGGTGGAAAACTAAATCGTAATGTTATTTTAGTTTTCGATTATTGATTTGATTGACTAACGGACTAACTGTAAAGTTGAATTTTGATTGCACTTAGTTTGTTTATTCTGTGATCCTTTTCTTTTGAAATTAGGTCACTCGAACTAGATCAAGAGTCAACGATTTCAGATCTGATATTTATTGATTGAAGATATGAAGATAGGACTTGTGATCATCCATTATTAACAGATTTCGTTTTGTACGTTATTGATCATGAGGGAATCAAGTTGTTTGTGCAGGTCCATTGAAGAGCAAATATTTGAAGACTAAAAGATTTTCTTATTGGTATTTGATTAAGAAGAATTATGGATGAAGCAAGGAGAGATAAGAGGAAGAAGAATAATAATCTTATTAGAAAATCAGAGTAGAAGCATTACATAGTTTCCTTTATATACAACCCTAGGAATCTAGTTGGACCCGCACATCCATGGGCCGTTGGCCCTGTAACAGTAATCTAATTATTTTAATTATATTTCATGAACACTTAATTGATTGGGATCCTACAAGCTTGTTTATCTTAATAGATATATTATAACTTGTTGTATTAATCAATTATCTATCCATTAGTATTTATCTTTGAGATCTACTTTGATAGATTACAAAGTAAAATTGATTATCTTTGATAATCTTTATATCTTAGTCTATCTAACCGATACAAAGAAGTTTATGAATAAACTGTGTAACTTGGAGTTAGTTTACTTGGTCTCGACTCTCAACTATACGAAGTTGGTAGTAGTCATTGTATATCGGCTTAATTCTGAGAGTATTCAAAACTGGACTAGGTCCCGGGGTTTTTCCGCATTTGCAATTCCTCGTTAACAAAATTTTGTTGTGTGATTATACTTAACTTTCTGCGTTATAATTTTTTTTTTAAGTTATAATAAAGTAAATGCACTTGTACGTTAATCAGACACTCGGGGTTTGATCCTAATTGTTAAGTTCGGTTTCAATACCTATTATTTGTACATGGTGTTACCTTGTCCAAAAGTAATATCCTTGACAATACTTGTATGGATTAGATTACTCAAGGTGTGTGTTATATAAGTTGATACAAAATTGTGATGTACTTGGTACCCTCGTCATGTCATGAAGTTTTGTGTTTGCAATAAAACTCCAGAACCTAAATTATTTTCTAGTAGATAGAGAAGAGAGCAATATGAGAAGAGTACAAGCACCAAAAAACAAGAAGGGGTGAATTTAAGTACCTCTCAGATTGGAGGACCATCGAAAGTGGTTATCAAGAGCTAAATCCAAGTATCTAGCTACCTTCGCCAACTTGTAAATGGCAGAAGAAGAAAAAAATACAATCCACAAACTAGTCATAAATGGTGTGGACAACTTCAATCAAGATGAAATAAAAAAGGAGTTCACAAAGCATTCTGCAAAGCTACTCTTCGCAGAATCATATTCTTGGAGGCCACAACTTGACCCAACGGAATTCATTAAAAATTCTGAAGCTGAGCAAGTATGGTTGGAAAGACAGAGACCTATTAAAGAAGATGAAATCTGGTCAATTATAAGAAGTTGTGGTAATTTCAAATCTCTAAGGAAGCATGGCTTCCCAATGGAATTCTTGAGGGTAGCATGGCCAGTCATAAAGCAAAACTTAATTGCGATGATTCAAGATTTCAATGAAAATGAAAAAACTTGTTGGAGGTTGAATTTTTCCTTCACCAGCTTGATTCCAAAGAGAGACGACTCAAGTACACCTCAACATTTTAGACCAATTAGTCTAGCAGGAGTGTTTACAAGATTATCTCCAAAATTTTGGTTGACAGATTCAAATCAGTCATCCCAAAACTAATATCTGAGCACCAAGGAACTTTTGTTAGATGAAAACAAATCCAAGACGGGATTCTGATTGCAGGAAAATTGTTGCACTCTAGACTCAAGTCCAAAGTTTTGGGAGTTTTATGTAAGTTCGATATATGAAAAGCCTTTGATATAGTGAGCTGTAACTTCTTAGTCAGTTTGCTAGAGAATGTAGTCTTTGGTGAGAAATTGAGGAGTTGGGTTCTTTGGTGCTTATCTACATCACAATCTTCATTTCTGGTAAATGGTAGCTCTACCCCAAATTTTCAGCACCAAAAATGACTTAGACAAGGAGATTCATTGTCTCCCTTCCTGTTTATCCCAGTTGCTGAGGTCCTAACCAAATTGATAAGAAATTCGAAACTCTAAATATGGTTTCTGGGTTCCACATCAACACAAAAATTAGTGTGTCACATCTACAATTTGCAAATGACACGCTTATATTGTTGGATGCAAAAGAAGAATTTGCGGATAATTTGGTGATGGTGCTGCAAGTATATGAAGCAGTTACACGCTTCAAAGTGAATTTGAAGAAGAGCACCATCATTAGCATTGGTGCAGACGATAAGATCAAGGACTTAGCAAAATTATTACACTGTAAAGTGGAGGGTTTTCCCTTCAAATATTCTGGAATGCCATTGGGATCCTCATGGAAACAAACTTTAATTTAGGAAGCCATATTAGATAAGTTTTAAAAGAAATTTGCAACATGAAGGAGGAGATTTCTCTCTAAGACCCAGCATATAACAACAATTAACAAATCTCTAGCAAGTATACCAGTATATCATATGTCACTATGCAAGTCCCAGTGGCGGTAGAGAAGAAGATACCAAAGATCATGACGGACTTCTTGTAGAGAGCAACTCATGAGAAGAAGAAGATATGCTGGATTGCTTGGAAGAAACTCAGTAGGTCAAAAGAACTAGGGGTGATGGGTTGAGAAATCGTAAAGTTACTAATAAAGCTCTACTAAACAAGTGGGTCCTGAGATACTATGTAGAAAAAAATGCACTATGGAAAAAGATAGTGCATCTGAAAACCAACACAGATGAGGAAGATTTGTGGGCAAATGAATACTCAAAACCACATGACAAAGGTTTGTTGGAAATCTATTCAGAAGGAACAAACGTTTGTTGCAGATGAACTCCTATATCAAAATTGCAAATGGGAAAGCTGAATTTTTTTTGGAAAGACAAATATTCGGATTCAACTCCATTTTATCTTTCTCATCGGAGAGCTTTCAAATTGGTAGCAGACAATGATGCAAAGGTAGCAGATTTAATTCAAGAAAGGAAATTGAAAATTCAGTTAAAGAAACAACCAAACAAGGAGGAAAAATTTGGAATTTCGAAGTCTCTTGAGTTCATCGGGAGATCCACCTGAATTAGGGGAAGGTGAGGATACTCTAGTATGCTCCTCCATTTCAAATAACACAACAAATGATGGTTACGAATGGTGGATGAAATCAACCATAGGAGAAAATGCAATTGATTATATTTATAACTATGCGTGGAGAAAGCCTGTCCCAAATAAGGTTCAATTATTTTACTTGGTTAGCTGTCCAGAATGCAATCCCAACTACCAAATAATATACTCAAGAAGGGATGCCATATTACAGAGACTCAATGCTGCTTCTGCTCAAATACTTTAGAAGACGTAGATCATTTATTGCTACACTATCCCTTTAATCAACAAATTTCTGATTAAATTGCGAAGCAGTATTGTATTGTAACCAATTTTATAAATTGGCTTGTCCAACTAGGCCTAAATTGTTTCTTTTCGACATTTTAATAAAATCCAACTATTTTTCGATTAAGAGAACTAAAGGCAATTTGAATCCCAAAAATTTGATTAATTTCTTCTTGGTGGTCGGCTAGTACTGACAAGGAATATCAAGAATTACCGGACAACTCGAACAGCCCCGAAGAACAAGATTTATAAAGGGGATATAAGTATTATTAAGGTTGATACCAGTCTATATAAGACAAAAAAATCCCACGCGATCCCAACCGTTGGATCGGTTAAATGGTATCCCAGTAATGTTGGTATCACCCCATATATCTTTTACTCTTTATTAGTTGTTGTTTTGCAATTTTGGAGTGGTGAGTAGTGACGTGGTCGCGTAATGACATATGATTAACCGTGTGCACAAACAGTGAAATCGACGGTATGTACAACCGTGCCCAATGTCCATATTAATATGACTCCCCGGGTGAAGAAAATGGTGGAATCTGAAAAGAGCGGTTCAGTTTCCAAAAACATGTTACTGTAGCAAACTTCAGGCGGCGTCTCAGTTCTCTCTCTCAAAAGCTAGCTGTAATCACAAATCCAAGTCTCAAAAGTTGCAAATAACAATTGATTTTACTGAAGAAACTTGACAAGTCCATTCATACTCTGTATCTCTGTTCTTGTGCTCAGGAAACAAGTAAGTTAATCTCATTTATCTTTTAGCAAATTTGCATTTTTTTCTTTTTCTTCTACTTCTTGTGTGTTACTAGTACTAGGGTTTAGCTAGCTTTGTTAGGGTTTATGCTTTTCCCCCCTAAGTAGATGATTATATTTGTAAATCATTGATTTTTGTAGGCCTTGAGTGAAATCTGAGTTTGATAGATAGATTTTGTTATTCACACTTCACAAACCATGAATGTTATTACCCAAATCAAAATAGAAAAAGACTTACAAATGTTATCGCCAGGGTTCACACCAAAGGGGTATCAGAGAAAAGGACTTGCAAATACAGAATCAGAGCCATTGACAGACAAAGGGAAAGAAGATGCAAGCCTTAGTATGGAAGATAAAATGTCTGACAGCTCCAACAGTGATGCAGAGGAAGTAGCAGCTGAAGATGAGGACAACTATGACCTAGATGTTAAACCGGTGGCCGAAGAAGTTGCCGTTTCAGATCTTTATGATTTCTACTGGGATAAGAGTGAAGAATGCTTTGCAGTTGATCAGATATGGGCCATTTATTACTATGCCGAAGGTATGCCCAAAAGGTTTGCTAGGATCAATGAAGTTTATTCACCATTCAAGGTGGATGTCACATGGTTGGAGTATGTTGCTGGGGATATGGATGAGACTGCTTGGAAGAGAAGTGGGTTACCTGTTGCTTGTGGGAAGTTCAAACTCGGCAAGACTATAGCGATTGATGATATTCGTGCATTCTCCCATAAGATTTTCTGGAAAATAAGTGTTGATAGGAGTTGCAACATTTATCCCCAGAAAGGGGAAACTTGGGCTCTCTACAAGAACTGGGACATTAAATGGAGCTCGGATCCGGACAACCACAGAGAGTACGAGTATGAGTTTGTTGAAGTCCTGTCAGATTACACCTACATTAGAGGCATTTCGGTTTCCCATTTGGTAAAGTTGAAAGGTTTTGTAGCCTGTTTAAGCCAACCAAAAGCAATGGTATGGCCTCCTTTCAAATACCATCCAATGAAATGTTAAGGTTCTCTCACAGGGTTCCTTCATTTAGAACGAACGGTAAAGAACGAAAAAACATTCCCGAAGGTAATTTTGAACTTGATCCTTGTTCCCTGCCTAGTAACCTTGAAGAAATATCTGAAACTGTTGATGGTAGCACTAACAGTTCTTTAAAATCTGTATCAAAGGAGAAACAACCAATGCTGCAGAAGAGAAAAACTCCTGAAGCAGACAGTACCTTGGATGGGAATTCCCCAGGTGGAATTAAGTCTGCTAGGATGCCAAACAGATGCTATAAGAACCCAAATGAAGAAAAGCGAGCAGCAGAAGCTTCTGATGGACTCCTGGATGAGAGTAAGGCTACCAGTGTTTCAGACGGCGAGAAAAATGCTGCTGCTCACACTAAGGAAATGAGTCCAGATGGTGTGAGTACCGTACCTGGCCGTGTGGACGAGCACATCCCCTGCCCACCTTCTTATTTGAAGACTTCTGAAATGCTAAACACAGAATTCTGCAACTTCAATAGAGAGCGATCCCGTGAAAAGTTCCAGACTGGCCAGATATGGGCTCTGTATTGCAAATTGGATAGGTTGCCCAAAATCTATGCTCGGATAGAGAGTATTGAATCATTTCCTGTTTTTAAACTGGCTGTAAGGTGGCTTGAATCTTGCGATCCACCAAGAGGCATTATTCCATGGTCTGACAAGGAAATGCCAGTAAGCTGTGGAAGATTTAAGGTCACATCTACTGAATCTGTTCTCTTTAATGCTTCCATTTCTTTCTCTCATCTGCTAAGTAAAGTTCCAGCTATTAATAACATGTACACAATCTATCCAAGAGCAGGGGAAGTGTGGGCACTATACAGTAAATTTCGCTTTGACTTGATGCATACAGACCTGAAGAAATGTCAATACGACATTGTTGAAATTTTAGAGGTGATTGATGCTCATTGGATAATCGTATCAGTTTTGGAAAGAGTTACTGGTTTTAAGACGGTGTTCAAAGCTAAAGAAAAAGAGGGACTTGATGCCACTGCAGCTATTCCGTGGATTGATTTGTATAGATTTTCTCATCAAGTTCCAACTTTCATGTTGTCAGGAGCGAAGTATGGCAACTTGCGTGGCTGCTGGGAGCTCGATCCTAGAGCATTGGCAGTTCATTGATATTTGACAAACTGATATTTGACAAACTGAAAGTTTTCGTGTTTTGTGGAGGTTTATAAAACACTTTTGTGAAGTTATACTTGTGCTTGCAGAGATATATATGTATGTTGAATGTAGTTACCTAGACACTTTTGTGAAATGCATGACAATGAAAAGCAATGATCATTCTCTGGGTTCATGTGTAATCTCTTTCTGTTTTGATATGTAGTTATTTCTTTGCATTATGAACTTTTGATCCATGTAAGATTTGCAGGTGGCACCTCCATCCAAGTGTGTGGCATCTGTTGGGATAAAGCAATAACATAAGTTGCAGTCTAATTATTAATGTCCGACTTTAAGTTATTTGAAATATGATTGTTTACATCTTCGTATATGCTGTCTAGTTGAATTCTTGCCTTGTGATGTGCACTCCTGAGATGCTGATGATTAAACAGTTTCGTGAAATGCTAGTGTAAAATTTCATGCACAACTTAGCATAGATCATGCTTCAAAAAAAAAAAAAAAACTTAGCATAGATTCTTAGCTGTTGGGCGACGAAAACTTCTATCATGGTCTTGAACTGATCCAATATAATTTTCATGTTCTGATCTGTCATTGTTTGGGCCATGGTATGCGACCCTATATTTTTGTTAGATTTTTGGTTTTTCGTATTATTCCAACGCAATAAGAGTGGACTTTGCTTTGCAGTTGATCAGATACGAATCAATGTGCTAATTTCATATTCCCTCCGATTCTACAAAAGAGATACTATCACTTTTTTACTTCAGCCTAAAAATAGGCCAAAACAAAAAAGTGATAGTATCACTTTTCCAGAAACGGAGGTAACATGTACAGCTGGGATGCTGGGTAAATTGCAAAGGTAGCCTATTAAAACTTTATTTGCTTCTTAGAATAATACATAAATCTTGATCTCATTGTTGTAGACTGCAAATGAGAAGTTTGATACTGAAGCTCAACTTGGTTAGTGTTAGAGGAACAATCTTTTGCTAGATTCTCGCCTGAATTGGGTCACTAGTCGTTCGCCATGAGAAGTTCAATCATAGGATTCAAGTTCCCAGTCTTTATATGTGTCAGCCATGGAAGATGCCAATTGTAAGCTCCTCCCGAACTTTTCTAATTGTGTCAATATTTGTTTTCTGTATTACATTATGCGTTCCTGTTCTTTCCCTATTTTTTGAAATATATAAATTTAGAAATGCAGTTAGGCGCCAATATGGTATGTTAATTCAACAATGTTGCCACTGGAAGTTTCATGTGAAATCTTGTTGCGCGGTCTAGGGAGCCGTAGAAATTTCTGATGAGCACCATCCTAGAGTGTATTTACATCACAGAGGAAACCGTGATGGGTTCTCATTGGGCACTACTGACTATCTGAGTCTGACTTATCTGACTTGTTTTCTTAAAAGTTTAAGCATCGTATTTTGGTAATTTGATGCCAACTAGGTTAAATGAGTCATATTGTTGTTTAACCAAACCAAATGACTGTTGAGTCCGACATAAGATAATCCAGATTAGACGTGACAAATAATCGGTCCAACATCTGACCAAGGAGACTCAGTTCCGAGTTAGCTGGCAGATATTGAGTTATCAAACAACAAAAGCCCTCTTATCTGTGGTTTCTGAAATATTTCATAAAGGGATACTGAACTGAACCCATTATGTATTTACATCGAGTTAACAGGCTTTATGATCATGGTTATGTTACCAGTGTTGCTCATTCTGACATTTTGATTATTCTACTTGCTGGTTAGAGGACTAGACCCCTAATGAGTTGAACCAAGTACTTAATGGATGTGTAAGAATCTAGCATGATAATGACTCTTTCGTTTTGGGTTACTGTTCTACCAGTAGGACCGTGGTCGCATGTTCTTTAAAAACTGTTTGAGAAGCATACTAGGGAGTCGATATTGGAGACGGGACCCTGATGGTGCTATTATTGTTTGTAACTGTGCAGTAGTCATGAGCTGCCACAAAATTGTTTAGACAAACACAGAACCAACTGCCTTAGTGTACCTGCAGAAAGGAAATTAGTCCATATAAATTATCTTGTCATCAGTCCATGTATTTTTCTTACCCATTAGTATTGTTGACCTTGAGGTGAGCCTTGAGTCGAGTATTTGTCATTACAGTCAGAAGCATAACTCATTTGTTAAGGACTTTAGGCCTGTGAGAAGCTGAACTTGCTTGAGCTCTCCAACTTTTAAATATATGCCTCTTATGAAACTTGTCCAATGTGCTTTTGCTACAAATAGCTTACTGGAATTAAGGTTTGTGTAGATATGCACCCAATTTAGTGTCATTCATGTTTTTGGCTCGAACCATATATATGATTAGAAGTTAGTTTATGGAGCCGAAACAAGCTGTCGGGTATTATTATTCCATTACTGATACTCTTTGGGTGCCAGTTCCTTTTGATGGTGACGACGCTATCATTGCAGAACAGGCCTCTGAGAACACAGAGGGCAGTTCCCAGTTTCCTAAAGGAAGTGCGACACAGATACAAGCCTAGACCCTTATCATTCAATACTTGATTGAACTGTTTTGATTTATACGCCTATAAAATCGTCTATTATAATTTGTATAGTGTATTTCCATGATAATAGATGGCATTACTATGGCTAGACTGTTGGCGATTCTAGAAAGTCGTAATCGTGCAATGGATATGGACCATTGTACTGCAGCTTATCGAAGTGGAGGGTGACTAAAACCTTCATTGCAGCTGCATTATTCAACTTTTCCCCTGCACATGGCACAATTTATGCAACAACTGATATTTTTAGCTGCAATTCTGACAAAAACTGTGCAACGTCCGCGGTACATGTACAATCAGCCTCCTTTTGGTCCTGGAGCTATTTGGCTGATGATGTAAGGTGGAAGTACCTAACTCTTTTCCTGTTTAACCATGCCAGATTGCTAAAATCAGTTTTATGTCCCAACTCCCAGGACGGCGGCCGGAGTCCCTCAAAGTTAGCCAAACAGCGAAGCATTATTTTCTGTATAATTGTTCTCTTTTTCAATGTAAATCATCCTTCTAATAATAATCTCTCTACAGTTTAACCATTTCAGTTCTATTTTCTTTCGGTTGTACTTGTAGTAATCTTTCAAAGAAGAAGCTTAAGGGAAATCTTACAACAGTATTTTTCATCAAGATCCACCGCCCTGGAAAATTGTGCCAAGAATCCATGGCCCGAAAAATTGGCTTGTGACTCAAAAATGCCACTGTAACTCAAAAAATTCCTCGTGCCCCAAATTTGTCCGCGGTGACACGAGATTAAACAGTATCTCTTCTTTTCAAAGGGTTGGAAGATGTGAGCTTGTGATCAAACTGAGTTGCCGCTTGAAGGGATACTCATGACTGAACTTCATTATTGGGTTTAATTGTGGTGCTGCAGAATCTGATTTCTAAATGAACTCTCTGTTTTTAGGGTTGTCTTTATAGATTACAGGTCTTGCTGCTACAATGTATCTATCTATCTATGGTTTAAAGAGAAGGTCAAATTCTGCATCTTTGTTCTCTTAACTCTTCTTGTACTCAGCATGAAACAACAAGTAAGTAAAGTAAAGCAATCTCTTTTATCTTTTTGAATTCTGCATTTCTCTAATCTTTCTGTTTGTGTATTTAGGGTTTAGGTGTGTTATTAGGTTTACACTTTAAAGGGTTTTCACTAAATAGGTGATGTTTGTAAATCATTCATTTTTGCAGGCCTTGAAACTAAAATCTGAGCTTGATTGATATATAAATCTTGTTATTCAAACTTTAGAAACCATGAATGTTACTGTCCAAATCAAAAATGAGAAAGATTTGGAAATGCAGCCTCCACCAGGGTTCACAGAAAAGGTGTCTAATGTCAAAGGGAAGTGTACTGGAGCTAACCACTATGGCGACGAAGGAAATGAAGATGCAAGCATCAGTAAGGAAGATAAAGAAGCTGACAGCTCCAACAGTAGTAATGCAGAGGAAGGAGCTGTAGATGATGACCACTGTGAACAACAACCTGAATCGGTGGTCCTTGAAGTTCCCGATCCAGATTTTTATGACTTTGGCAGGGATAGGAGTGAAGAGTGCTTTGCAGTCGATCAGATATGGGCCATTTATAAAGATTTCGATGGTATGCCCAGATTCTATGCTCGGATTGACAAGGTATATTCACCTTTCAAGGTGGATGTCACATGGTTGGAGTTTGTTGCTGGGGATGTAGATGAGACTGGTTGGAAGAGAAGTGGGTTACCTGTTGCTTGTGGAAAGTTCAAACACGGCAAGACTGACACAATCAAGCATATACGTGCATTCTCCCATAAGATTCTTTGTGAAAAAAGTGTTGAAACGAGTTACGACATCTATCCCGGAAAAGGGGAGACTTGGGCCCTCTACAAGAACTGGAATATTAGATGGAGCTCTGATCTGCACAACCGCAGAGAATATGAGTATGAATTTGTGGTAGTCCTGTCAGATTACACAAAAGAATCAGGCATTTCGGTTGGCCCTTTGGATAAGGTAAAAGGTTTTGAATGCCTGTTTAAGCCGACCCAAAACAATGGCATGACTTTCTTTCAGATACCATCCAATGAAATATTAATATTCTCTCACAGGGTTCCTTCAATTACCACCACAATCGGTAAAGAACGAGAAGATGTCCCTGAAAGTTATTTTGAACTTGATCCTTGTTCCCTGCCTAGTAACCTTGAAGCAATATCTGAAACTGTTGATGGTAGCACTAACAGTTCGTTAAAATCTGTATCAAAGGAGAAGCAACCAATGCTGCAGAAGAGAAAAACTCCTGATGCAGAGAGTACCTTGGATGGGAATTCCCTGGGTGGAATTAAGTCTGCTAGGATGCCAAACAGATGCTATAAGAACCCAAATGAAGAAAAGCGAGCAGCAGAAGCTTCTGATGGACTCCTGGATGAGAGTAAGGCTACCAGTGTTTCAGACAGCGAAAACCGCTGCTGCTCACACTAAGGAAATGAGTCCAGATGGTGTGAGTACCGTACCTGGCCGTGTAGACGAGCACATCCCCTCCCCACCTTCTTATTTGAAGACTTTTGAAATGCTAAACACAGAATTCTGCAACTTCAATAGAAAGCGATCCCGTGAAAAGTTCCAGACTGGCCAGGTATGGGCTCTGTATTGCAAATTGGATAAGTTGCCCAAAATCTATGCTCGGATAGAGAGTATTGAATCATTTCCTGTTTTTAAACTGGCTGTAAGGTGGCTTAAATCTTGCGATCCACCAAGAGGCATTATTCCATGGTCTGACAAGGAAATGCCAGTAAGCTGTGGAAGATTTAAGGTCACATCTACTGAATCTGTTCTCTTTAATGCTTCCATTTCTTTCTCTCATCTTCTAAGTAAAGTTCCAGCTATTAATAACATTTACACAATCTATCCAAGAGCAGGGGAAGTGTGGGCACTATACAGTAAATTTCGCTTTGACTTGATGCATACAGACCTGAAGAAATGTGAGTACGACATTGTTGAAGTTTTAGATGTGGTTGATGCTCATTGGAAAATTGTATCAGTTTTGGAAAGAGTCACTGGCTTTAAGACGGTATTCAAAGCTAAAGAAAAAGAGGGACTTGATGCCATTGCAGCTATTCCGTGGATTGATTTGTATAGATTTTCTCATCAAGTTCCTACTTTCATGTTGTCAGGAGCAAAGTATGGCAACTTGCGTGGCTGCTTGGAGCTCGATCCTAAATCATTGGCAGTTTATTGATATTTGACAAACTGAAGATGAGCAGTTCTTATGTGAAGTTATTTTTGGCAAACTGAAGATGAGCAGTTCTTATGTGAAGTTATTTTGGCGTCAGTATAGTATCTCTTTTTACCTTGGCTTGAAAGTTTTCGTGTTTTGTGGAGTTAATAGAGTTGTACTGGCAGAGTGGCAGTACATGTGGTTATTTTGTGAAGTTATACTTGTGCTTGCAGAGATATATATGTATGTTGAATGTAGTTACGTAGACACTTTTTATGAAAAGCAAAGATCATTCTCTGGGTTCATGTATAATCTCTTTTTATTTTTGATATGTGATTATTTCTTTACATTATGAACATTCGATCGATGTAAGATTTGCAGGTGGCACCTCCATCCAAGTGTGTGGCATCTGTTTGGATAAAGCAATAACATAAGGTGCAGTCTAATAATTGTGTCCAAATTTCAGTTGTTTGAATTATGATTGTTTACATCTTCGTATATGCTAAATTCTTGCCTTGTGATGTGCGCTTCTTAAATGCTGATGATTAAACAGTTTATAAAATGCTAGTGAAAAATTTCATGCAAAGCTTAGCATGTGATTCTTAGTTGATGGGCGACGAAAACTTCTATCATGGTCTTAAACTCTCATGTTTTGATCTGTTATTGTTTGGGCCATGGTATGCGACCAGAAATTTTGTTAGATTTTTTGTTTTTCGTATTATTCTAACACAATAAGGTTGGACGTGGCTTTGCAGTTGATCAGATATGAATCAACGTGCTAATAATCTCATATCATGTATAGCTGGGATGCTGGGTAATATTGCGAAGGTAGCCTATTAAAACTTTATTTGCTTCTTAGAATTATAAATAAATCCTGATCTCATTATTGTAGACTGCAAATGATACTGAAGCTCAACTTGCTTAGTGTTGAGAGGAACAATATTTTGCTAGATTCTCGCCTGAATTGGGTCACTAGTCTTTTGTGATGAGAAGTTCAGGCATCTAATTCGAGTCCAGTCTTTATATGTGTTAGCCATGGAAGATGCCAATTGTAAGCTCCTCTCGAACTTTTCTAATTGTGTTAATATTTGTTTCTGTATTACATTATGCATTCCTGTTCTTTTCCTCATTTTCTGAAATATATAGATTTGGAAATGTAGTTAGGCGCCAATCAGGTATGTTAACTCAATAATGTAGACATTGGAAGTTTCATGTAAAATCTTGTTGCGCAGTCTAGGGAGACGTAGACATTTCTGATGAGCACCATCCTAGAGTGTATTTACATCATAGAGGATGCCCTGATGGGTTCTCATTGGGCACTACTGACTAGCTGAGTCTGACTTATCTGACTTGTTTTTTTTTTGTTTTGTTTTTTTAAGTTTAAGCGTTGCAATTTGGTAATTTGATGCGAACCAAGTAAATGAGTCATATTGTTGTTTAACCAAACCAAATGACTGTTGAGTCCAACATTAGATAATCCAGGTCAGACATGACAACAAAATTGGTCCAACATCTGACTAAGGAGATTCAGTTCCGAGTTTGCTGGCAGACATGGTTTCTGAAATATCCATTAAGGGATACTGAACTGAACCCATTATGTATTTACATTGTCGATTATTTCACTTGCTAGTTAGAGGACTGGAGTTGAACTAAGTACTTAATGGATGTGTAAGAATCTAGCATGATCATGACTATCGTTTTGGGTTACTGTTCTGCCAGTTAGACAGGACAGAGGTCGCATATTCTTTGAAAAACTGTTTAAGCATACTAGGGAGTCGATATTGGGGATGGGACCCTGATGGTGCTGTTATTGTTTGTAACTGTGTTGCAGTAGTCATGAGCTGCCACAAAATTGTTTGGAAAAACACAGAAGCAACTGCCTAAATATACCTGCAGAAAGGTAATTAGTCCATATAAATTAACTTGTCGACAGTCCATGTATCTTTCCTATCCGGTGGTATCGTTGACCTTGAAGTGAACCTTGAGTCGAGTATTTGTCATTACTGTCAGAAGCATAACTCATACTATATGGTCAGGGACTTTAGGCCTGTGAGAAGTTGAACTTGCTTGAGCTCTCTAACTGGTTAAATATATGCCTCTTATGAACCTTATCCAATGTGCTTTTGCTACAAATAGCTTACTGCAATTAAGATTTGTGTAAATATGATTAGAGGTTAGTTTATGGAGCCGAAACTGGCTCTCAGGTTTGATTATTCCGTTTTGGATGTACTCTTTGGGTGCCAGTTCCTTTGAAGATTATTTTTTTTTTTTTTTTTTGGCAACCACGCTATCATTGCAGAACAGGTCTTTGAAAACACAGAGGGCAGTTCCCAATTTCCAAAAAAGAACTTCCTCATGAATACAAGCCCCTAGACTTATAAACTATTAATCTTTTGATTTGTATGCCTATAAAATACTCTACTATAATTTTTATAATGTTATTTCCATGATATCTGCATTACTATGGCTGGACTGTGGGCGATTCTAGAAAGCCGTAATCCTGCAAAGAATATGGACCATTATGTTCCAGCATAGTGAAGTGGATGGTGACTAAATCCTTCATTGCAGCTGCCTTATTCAACTTCTCCCCTGCGCACGGCACTATTTATGCAACAACTTATTTTTCTGAGCTAAAAATTCAGACACAAATTAAGGGATGTACGCGGTACAAGTACAATCAGCCTCCTTTTGGTCCTGGAGCTAACCCTTGATATGACCCGCGGGTGAACAAAGTGAAGTTTTAAAACATACTGCTATTTTTTTCTTTATATGCTCGGTTTTTAGGGTTTGTCTATATAAATTCAAGTCCTGCTACTATGCGTCTATCGATAGCTTAGAGAGAAGGTCAAATTCTGCATCTTTGTTCACACTTTTTGAACTCAGGAAGCAAGTAAGTAAAGCCATCGCTGTTATCTTTTGATTTCTGCAGTTTTTTTCTTGTCTTTCTGTTTTTGTGTATTTAGTAGTACTAGGGTTTAGATGCGTTAGGTTTTTCACAGATGATGTTATGAATCTCTTTTTTTACAGCCATTAAATCTGAGCTCGATATATAGATCTTTTTAACCGAACTTCACATACATGAAAGACCTACAAAAGCAGTCCCAACCAGGATTTGATTGGACGTTCGTCTCTAATGCCCAGGGAACGTGTATTGAAGTAGCTGATGACTATGACAACCAAGGGAATGAAGATGCAAGCATCAGTACGGAATATGAAAAAGCTGACAGCTCCAACAGTAATGCAGAGGAAGTATCTGGAGATGATGATTACTATGAACACGAACCTGATATTGTAGTTGCCGATGCAGAATTTTATGACTTCGACTGGTATAAGAGTGAAGAATGCTTTGCAGTTGATCAGATATGGGTCTTTTATGACGATGTAGATGATGGTATGCCCAGAAACTATGCTCGGATCGATATAGTGCATCTACCTTTCAAGGTGGATATCACATGGTTGGAGTATGTTGCCGGGGATATAGATGAGACTGCTTGGGTGAGAAGTGGGTTGCCTGTTGCTTGCGGGAAGTTCAAACTCGGCACGGCTGGTACAGTTGAAAATGTACTGACATTCTCTCATAAGATTTTCAAGGAAAAAAGTATTGATGAGAGTTACACCATCTATCCCCAGAAAGGGGAAACTTGGGCGCTTTACAAGAACTGGAGCTCTGATCCGGACAACCACATAGAGTATGAATATGAATTTGTTCTAGTCTTGTCAGATTATTCCAAGGAATCAGGCATTTTTGTTGCTCATTTGGTAAAGTTAAAAGGTTTTGTATGCCTGTTTAAGCCAACCAAAACCAGTGGCATGATTTCCTTTCGGATACCATCCAATGAAATGTTCAGATTCTCTCACAGGGTTCCTTCATTTAGAACTAACGGTAAAGAACGAGAAGACGTCCCTGAAGGTTATTTTGAACTTGATCCGTGTTCCCTGCCCAGTAACCTTGAGGAAGTGCCCGCGTTCATTGATAAGGAAGTTGAAACTGTTGATGGTAACATTATTAATGGTTTGTTAAAATCTGTATCAAAGGAGAATAATCCTATGCAGAAGCTGAGAAAAAATCCTGCTGCAGAGAGTACCTTGGATAGGAGTTCCCAAGGTCGAAATAAGTTTTCTAGGATGTCAAACGGATGCGATAAGAACTTAAATGAAGAAAAGCAGGGGACTACCAGTGTTTCAGTCAGCGAGAAAAATGTTGCTGCACACGCTAAAGAAATGACTCCAGATGGTGTGATTACCGTACCTGGTAGTGTGCAGAATTTTGAAATGCCTGACACGGAATTCAAAAACTTTGATGAAGAGCGATCCTGTGAAAAGTTTAAGGCTGGCCAGATATGGGCTCTGTACAGTAAGTTGGATAAGTTGCCCAAAAACTATGCTCAGATAGAGAGTGTCGAATCATTTCCTATTTTTAAGCTTGCTGTAAAGTTGCTTAAAACTTGCAATCCACCGAGAGGCATTATCCCATGGGTTGACAAGGAAATGCCAGTAAGCTGCGGAACATTTAAGGTCACATCTAGTGAAGCTGTTGTCTTTAATGAATCCATTTCTTTCTCTCATCAGTTAAGTGAGGTACCAGCTGTCGATAACGTGTACACAATCCATCCAAGGGCAGGGGAAGTGTGGGCAGTATACAGTAAATTTGGCTCAGAATTGACGTGCTCCGAATTGAAGAAATGCAAGTACGACATTGTTGAAATTTTAGAGGTGGTTGATGTTCATTGGATAATTGTATCTATTTTGGAAAGAGTTGCTGGTTTTAAGACGGTATTCAAAGCTAAAGAAAAAGAGAGACTTGATTCCACTGCGGCTATACCGTGGATTGAGTTGTATAGATTCTCTCATCAAGTTCCTAGTTTCATGTTGTCAGGAGCAAGGTATGGCAAGTTGCGTGGCTGCTTGGAGCTCGATCCTAAATCATTGGCAGTTTATTGATATCTGACAAACTGAAGATGATCAGTTCTTATGTGAAGTTACTTTTGCTCTTAAATTCCTAGTTGCAGTTCTTATGTTTACGTAAACACGTTTGTGAAGGTGCTAGACCATTAATTGCCATAGATCGTTCTTTAGGTTCACTTACAATCCCTTTTTCTTTTTGATATCCAGTTGTTTCTTTCCATTATGAACTTTAGATCGATGTCGGATTTGCAGGTGACACCTTCATCCGAGTGTGCAATCTAGTTATTAATCTCCGTCTTAAGGTTTGAAATATATTTTTGCATCCTCAAATATGCTATCTATTAAAAAAATTGCCATGCGATGCGCACTTCGTGCTCATGATGAAGCTGTTTTCTGAAATCTTCATAAAAGAAAAAGACCATGAAACCGTCCTGGTACCGGACTACAGCTCAATGTCAATAGTAGAAATTGTAAGCTGACCAAAAATGGACCATGGGAGATATGGATTAATCGACAAGGTGGCGACAAATCAAAAGAAACATTTGATTGCATCTTGAATGAGAACGAACCAAACATAAGAAACTGTCTCTTGTGTTTTGGAGGGCTAACGGTGTTTGTTACATTGAATTTGAGTATAATAAGCATTGGATCCATAATGCTTTTTGCACATTGTCATGGTCATCAAATCATGCATTCTGAAATCTGGATTGACGACACAAACTTCATTGATGTGTATCCCACTATTCACGAGAGTAACCAAGTACCCCACGATTTATAAAGGGGGATAAATCATGAAGTAACCAACTCATTCGGCGATGTTGATTCTTGAGAAGTATTACTGTTTTGGGCTTTTTGGTCGGACATGCGCTTGGACTTGGGCTTTGGCTTGAACCTTTACGAACGGATCTCTCCGTTTGGAAGTTTTTTCTATAATACTCAACACTGTCAACAGGATAGCCGCACTATGTAGCATTTATTTATTTTGTTGGCGATAAAGAAGTAGCATTTATTTATTTTGTTGTCCATCATTGTAATCATTCAGTTACTTTACTAATGTACTTAGGGGTGAGCATGGGACGATATGGACCGCTTTTCACCTTATTTGCATCAAATCTAACTTATTATGGATATCAAATTTGGCATCCGTATCCAATCTAGCATCGAAAGGTATCTGGATGACCGGATTGAATGTGGATAATCCAATTGATTTGTTTTATAATCATCTTGTGGGTTAGATTATAAGATGGTTATTGGTTTTGTGGTTATTGGTCGAACGAGACTGTCATAAGCATTGGATGAGAAATCTTTGACTAAAGCTTTCTCATCTTTTGAAAATGTTACAGAAGATAAATAAATGAAGTTATTTTTTCATCGAGATATGTACTTGAGAAATGTCTGAATAAGCTTCATCAACAATGTAATGAAAAAAAACAACGTTTTTTTTTGCTCAATCACATGATTTTTATTTCATTGAAAAACTGAATTCAGATTATAAGGGAAAAAAGATAAAAGGAACAAATAAAAACAACAGACTGAAAAATAGTGGCAGGCTCAAAAGAGAAAAAGATCATATCTACAAAACCTATCATATTTCACTCCAGGCATCTCAATACGGTGCAGAAACTGTGGTCTCCCTGTATGTATAATTCTAGTTCCTGCTCTTAATAGTGCTCCCTCCTTTGCTAAACTGTCTGCCGAGAAGTTAACTTCCATGTACCTATGTTGATATTAGATTTCAGACAAGCTGCTACAAGCTTTAATCCACCTGTTAAAAATAAACCATGGTACATTCTGTGATCTGAAATCACATATCACAGCTTTTGAATCTGTACGGATTATAATGTGACTGCACTCCAGGGATACTACCCATTCAATATAATACCAAATCCAGCATTTCCTGGATTGCCCAAAGAAGTTCCATTACAGCAGAAGAGGATATAACCTTCATTAGGAGGATTCCAAGAGCATTCCCTGATTTCTCTGTATTTAATGCTTCTAGGACTTAGCTTGAAGAAACTTATAATTTCCAAGTCATAATCTTGTTCCCACCTTGTTCCTTTCATTCTTAGGCCACCCTCATGAACTATTTGTCAGATTTTATTCTTAAATTTATGCTCACAGGGAGAAATGTTATCAAATATGTACCTGTTTTTTTGGAACCACAGTTCTCTTAGTGTAGAGCATGCAGCAGTCATCCAAATTTCCTTAATTAAGGAGCTTTTCTGTTTAGCATTCTTTAAAATATCATCAAAAGACAGAGGGTTAGCAAAGCCAAAGAGATTTCCCATCCAAGACCATATTTTCACACTGAAATTGCAAGACCATTGCAGATGAGACATTGAGTCTTGGTCTACCCCACAGATGCAGCACTTTGATACCATTGCAAAGCCTTGTTGTACTCTTTTAACATCATCCACATATACTCCTTGGATTATTTTCCAGACATTGCTAGAGATGTTGGGATGCATAAATGATTTCCAGACTTGAAGTGGCCAGTGCATTTTTGGCTTTCTCTCTCTTATTCTATTAACAGCAGAAGAAGTATTAAAATTTCCTTTCATATCTCCAACCCAAAACAATCTATCAGTACAACCACTCACCACTGGTAAGCTTCTATTAATAAAAAAAGCTCTTAAATACTCAGGGATCATCCACACTCCATCCTGTAGTAAGTCTTGGACTTTCAGATGAATATTTTCTTTTACAAAATCAGTAAGACCAATAACTTCAATCAAGGGGGTTTCACCTAACCAGTTATCAAACCAAACAGAGATTTTAGATCCATCACCTATGCACCATCTCAAATCATCCTTCAAAGCTAACCAAGCCCATTTAAGTCCAGGCCAGACAGATGAATATTTCCATTTCAGATTCCACTGATCATTCTTATCCTTAAATTTACTGGAAAAAAACATTGCCCAATCTTCTTGAGAATTTAGAATCCTCCACATCATCTTCATAAGAAGAGATTTATAAATCACCTCCAATCTTTTAATACACAAACCCCCTTCTTCATATGGTGTATAAACCCTATTCCAATCTAACACAGAGTACTTTCTACACGTACTGTCTCCAGTCCATAAAAAAATTCTAATAATCTTTTCACACACTTTAATCACAGAAGATGGCCATTTATAGACTGACATGTTATAAATTGGTATACTACATAAGACAGATTTGACCAAAACCAATCTATCATGAAATGTGAGTAATTTACCTTTCCATGATGCTAGTTGGCTTTGTAGCATATCTACCATTGACCATACAGTAGAGGCTTTGACTCTCCCAGGCATTAAAATGACCCAAGGTACTTGTCTGGAAAAGATGAAAGTTCCATTTGAAACAAATTAGAGATCATATTTTTTCTGATGGTGCTTGTCCCATCAACAAAACATTTGCTCTTTGTCATGTTAATACACTGGCCTGAACTTTGCTGGTATTCACTCAGAAAAAGATTCAAGTGATCTAAACCACTTTTGTTTCCATTACAGAAGATAAATACATCATCTGCAAATAGGAGATGAGTGGGAGATATCCCTTTTCTTGTAACCATTGGTTGTAACTTCTGTTGGTTTACCAAATTTTTAACCCCCTACTTAGAGCTTCCTCCATTAGTACAAACAAAATAGGTGATAAAGGATCACCTTGTTTCAATCCTCTACCCATTGAGAAGAAGCCACAGGGACCACCATTTACCATGACTGACATTTTAGCTGATAGAAATAAGATCCTTAACCACCCACACCATTCTTGAGAAAAACCATACTTCTGCATGACTACGAATAAGAAATCCCAGTTAACAGTATCATAAGCTTGAGATATGTCTAATTTTAAACCAACATTACCAACCCTTCTTTTTAATTTCATCTCATTCACAAGCTCAGATGCTAAGAGAACCTGTTCATGGATATTTCTTCCCTTGATGAAGCCCACTTGTTGAGGAGAAATCAGTTTAGGCATCAGCACATTCATCCTATTAGTGATAATTTTTATGAATAATTTGAAGCATACATTACTTAACCCAATAGGTCTAAACGGAGCAGCCTTTTTTGCACTTTGAACCTTTGGAATGAGAGTTAGGAATTTTGAATTAATACCTTTAGGAATGAATCTTCTTCTCCAGCAGAATTGAATAGTAGCCACCAAATCCTTTTTGATCACTTCCCAAAATGTCCTGTAAAAAATCCCAGAAAACCCACCTGGACAAATTGCACTTTCAGGATCCATATCAAATATAGTAGCTTTTATTTCATCTTCTTCAGGGATAGAGTCTAAATTTCTTTGATCTTCTATAGTAATAACAGATGGAATGACCTCCAGTAATGACTCAGAAATGTTGGCTTCTCTATGTTTAAATTTCTCCTCAAAATGATTAACCAGAATTCCAGCAATTGTTGATTGGTCAGAAATTATACACCCATTATCATCTTCAAGCTCACAAATAAGATTTCTTGATTGCCTGATTTTTAGATTAGTATGGAAAAAAATAGTATTTGAAGAACCTTCTTTAATCCATTTAACTCTTGATTTTTGTCTCATTAATGTACTATATTGTACTTCCCTACTGTTATAGATATTATGAGCTTCCACCAAGTTTGCCAAAGCATCTTCATTATTTGGAGTAGCATCTAAAATGAGCATTGCTTCTTTAACTTTTTGTTCAGTCTCTTTGATTTTAACTTTAACATCACCAAAAACATGCCAGTTCCACCATTTCAAAAAAAAATAATAAAAAAAAATCAATCTCTTGAGTTTTTGTAACCAAATAAAAGCAGTATCACTATAAATATCTTCACTCCAATTGTCTGTCACCATTTTTATAAATTCTGGATGAGAAAGCCACATTTTTTGAAATCTGAAAGGAGCATTTTGAGGTTTTGGAATATTAACACACCCTCCAAACAGAGGAGAGTGGTCAGAAGCTACACAAAGACCAACTTTATAACCCCAGTCACTAAACTTTTGCTGAAATTTTAAATTGTAGACAACCCTGTCTAAGTTACAGAGTATTCTATTACCTCCCTGTTGACAATTAGACCATGAGAAATATAGTCCAGTCTTAGGAGCATGAATTAATTCACATTGTCTAAGCAATTATTAAAATCTAACATAGCTCTTCTCTTTGGTTTTCTCCCCCCTATTTTTTCTTCTTATGATGTTACTACATTAAAATTTCCAAGAACTATCCAAGGTAATTGAAGATCACTCACCATTTCCATTTCTGACCATAGAAAACTTCTCTGATTAACATCAACATGTGCATGTACACCAGAGACTAAAACACCACCTACATTCACTGTTATCTTCTGACTAGACATAGAAATAACTGAAGGAGTAGCTACAGATGAATTCCAGATCAACCATATATTGCCCTTTTTATTAGAAACTGAATTATGAATAACCATTTTTTGCATACCAGGAAGATTTAATTTATTGCAGAAAGAAGAATTACAGAAAATTTTAGGTTCTGCAATCCAAACTAATATAGGATGAAAACTATTAACATAAGACCATAACTTATCTTGGGCCCTCCTCCTTCTCAGTCCCCTAATGTTCCAATAAAGAATTTTCATGGTTTGGATTGGAGGTTTTGGGTACCTCCTTTCCCTTGTTGTTTTCTAAAATTGTATTTAGTAGGAGCAGTGATTGGTTTACTAACCTTTGGAGAAGAAGTGTGCATTCCTTTATTAACCATAGAAGTATTTCCTTATTCCTTTTTCCACAGTTTTAACCCATGATGTTACTGGAATCAATTCATTTGTGACTTCACCAGATTTTCCATATATAAACTTAACTTCACTTTGAGGTATCGAATTATCTTCAGCTATTTGTATTAGTTTAGCAGGATCCAATTCAGTTTCTTTCACACTTTCAAAATCATTTTCAACTTCACCCTCTTCAAGCTCAATAGGATTGTATCTGCTTACTTGTGAAGTGATTCCCACATTATTAGTCTCTTGTGGGATCATTTGAATATTATTTACTATAGAATCTTCAACATCAGTTCTATCACAAATATCAAATGGAACATGATGATGATTTTTACCTCCCTTAGCAGATTTGGGTCTTGCATCTTGTTGATGAATGGAATTACCAGCAATACTCCTAGCATCTCCATCTTAAAACCTAATAGATTTATTTCTTTCTACTCTGCACTCAGTAACCAAATGTCCTATAATTTTGTAAGTACTGCAGAATTTAGGACAATCTGGAATCACTATATCTTGAAAAACCCTCCAAGCTTAGTACCAATCCAAATCTTTGCAAAAAAAAAACAACGTTGCATCTACCTCAAACCTCTACTATAAAACAATAAACTATACCATTTAAGATTTCATATTAGTGGGAATGTTATAAATACCCTCCATTTTGGTCGACCTTGCACAAATACCCCCGAGGAGTAAAAAAATAACTTTTTGGAGTCAACTTGAGAAAGTTGCTTCCAATTTTGGAGCCAACTTGAGGGTATTTAAATAATGTTCCCATTACACTAACTTGCGGTATTCAAATAAACTGGCATAACTTGGTCAAGGATTCTCTCATGTGTAGATTAAAAGACACTTCTGTTCCAAGCATATTACATAATGCATCTCCTCCTGGTCACCAAGGAAGGTTGGACTAGATAACGTTTTTAATAGCTTTTAAACCACTCTTTTGAACCACGGATGTGAATTTATGTCAATCTAACGTGTCAGGATGTCCAAAATATTTTCATAGTTGCATCCGAGGCCAACCCGTAATCTGTTGGATTTCATAAATCCCATCTACATCCAACCCACTGGAGAATGGTCTGATTATCCACCCGCGAAATTAAAGTTGGTCCGGGTTAAATCCGCGGATTACGTGCCAGATGCTCACCCTGAATGTACTACAATAATGTCCCTGGTTCAAGCTTGCTTGCATGACAATTGCGTGTATTTTGAAAACCAGGTATACTTGTCTTGACTAATCCATGATCTCCTCCAATTACAACACAGACCAAGATGATACAATAATAGTTGTATCGGTTTTTGAATCCCAAAAGTCGAGTACCAAGCAGTGACCCAATGTCCTACTCGCCATTGATGTTCACCAAAAATGTCATGTTGAAAATTCATAAATAAAATTCGGTGATTAAGAGTGGTTTCGGTATAATAAAATAGAATGATTGTTAAAAGCGGGTGCCTTAAAAAAATGGTTATATAAAACAAAATAATGATAACCTTGGATTTCTAGATTGGTGTGCGCCATGGTAACACGGTACCCATCTATAGCAATCATGTAGACTGGGTCATTATGATTGATCGAAACGATATTATTTTTTTATTTACGTTCGAAGAAAAAATAAAAAGGATACCAACCCATATGAAGCAAAATAATCTTGACTACTAGGTTATGGATTGGTACCCGGCGTAGTAATACCAGTACCTACCTTTAGCAATCATGTACAATGAGTCGTTACGATTACTCGGGAAGGTACTATTTTTCTATTTAAGTTAGGGAATGTATGCTCCCATCTCTAAAACCAAAGGAATGCCCATAAACGTCTTCCTCATTTGCTCATATCTAGTTGTTTTTTTGGGATAGATTTGAGCAAAGTTTTATAGTTTATAGTAATATTAGATATGGATGATTGTGATTTAGGATTCTGTTTAATTGTTTCTTCAATAATTTCTTTATTATAAGAGTATTTTTTTATCTTCCTTATTAGGTGATTTTATTTGTACTTTATAGTGTTTATTTCTAATGATTTGTTCGCGATTGGTTATCTTAGATACAAGTATATCGGCGATTCAGCTCGAGAAAAATCAAGTTTCTATTTATCAAAAATATAGATCTAAGGATTAAGGATCATTCGCTACACATGAAGAACTTTTGGGAAAATCACACGTCTATTAATGGAGCATCTCTCTTTCAAAAAGAAAATCTAACAAACTAGTTAAATGCTAATTTCTAGTAGCATTTCTTATCCAATTTCAAAGTACACAAGATTTGTGTACTATCACTGTAGATCGCTCTTTGTATTTACGATTTAGTTTCTTTTTTCTTTTTTCTTGTTAAACGTAGGGAATGTTTCATGCTACAAGAAAACAAGATGGATGGGCCAAGACAAATGAAACATGCGAAAAATCATTGGAATCATAGATTAAGCAATCCTAAAACAAGAAAAAAAAATATTAACAAAAAAACCATTTCTTAGTTTAAACTGTTGTAGCCCATAACAAGTGATTAATAGTCAAAAAATATTTCCGTATGAATTCTTTGTGCTTTGAATAAATCATAAATCATTTTAATTTACTCTCATATATTTACTTCAGTTACCATTGACCTTGTATTACTTTTCGGAAGATTTTGTGGTCTTCAAAATTGATCATAAGCTTATAGTTATCCCCTTTTGAGATTGTCTCAACACCTGTCCACTTTTATGCATTATATCCCAGCAATGAATTGCTTGTAATTCATGAGAATGTGGCATATTTTCATATGATAACCATATATGTTGTCCAATTTCTGCAGTAGTCAGCCTTCAAGATTTAGTGGCTCTAACATACTCAATGCATTACCACAATCTTATAATCAATCATATGTGGTAGTTCTCCTTATTCGTGCGATATTAATCATCCTCCTTTCCTCCTCCTTTTGCTACGATTTTTCTTTTTTGTTGCAAAGAGTAGTTGGGTACTTGGAGTTTTTCATAATAAGTTGTTTAGTATCTACAGTAGAACTTCGATAAACTAATTACTTTGCTAAAATAATAATAAAAAACTGGTCTCAATTAGGCTTGTACAAGCTAAACTTTTATCTCGAAATAATAATTTTCTTTGGTCCATGACTATTAATTTATCAAAATTATACTGTAGTAATATTTTTAGACTTTTGCATGACAAAATCAATTTGCAAAAAAAGAAAAAAAAGAAAAGAAAAAAAAACGTGTAGAAATATGTATTGAAGTTAATAACATATATAACAGTTGCAAGAAATTAACAGGAACACTTATTTCTTCACCATTAAACCCTTGCTTATATTCCCTTAGTCTTATTAAGATATATTTATTAAACTACTCGTGGTGTTTCAAATTACATACTTGTTTTTATTTTATATAATACAGACAACAATATAATATATATTTTTTTAATAAATCTATATTACTTAGAATGTTGTATATTTTATCCTAAATGAATAGTACGTTCGTCAAAAGGTAAAATAAGAAAAATATGGAAACCAATTTTCGCACTTATTGTATGTATTAACCTTTGTGCAAAAGACACAGGAGATAATCTTAGTGTGACGGAGGAAGTATTTAATTACATTGATCTCCGATGTGTAGTGAATCGCTGGTTACTATATCATGTTAGGAATCGAAAACAAATGGTTTGCGACATGAAATACATTTTCCTGAAAACGTTATCTCCTACTCTTTGGAGTTATTTGATGGTATTTTTACAATGCATGTAGAAGTGGTAAGTAATATGGTTCGTTCAAGACTTGTGAAAGCATATTTTTAGATCTAATTTTAAAGCTTAAAAATATAACAAACTCAAAATATAAAGTGTTGTGAAAATTATGGAGAGACTGGGGTTAGGATTCCACCATATATTCAAATTCATGTGATTCACCTATTTATTCTAAACCATTATAGCTCATTCAATAAGAATTTTGACTCTATTTCTTTGCCTAAGGTAGATTCTTAAAATATTAATTGTAAATCTTAAGCATGGCATATCAAAAGAATTAATCCTAACCATAAACCATCAAACGAAATGACAATTAATTAAGAAAAATCTTTTTCTAATTTTAATTTAATGCAGATAGTCAAATAAAGAATTAAATAAATTTACCACATGATGAATTTTGGTTTCCTCCGTCGCCACAGAGGATGGGTTTAGCTTCTCATGTTGGAAATACTCTCAAAAGAATTTTTCATTGCTCAAAATGTGTTTACAAAGAAGAAAATATAATAAAAAGAATAAAACAATGATTTTGCTCTCCCAAAACTCCCTTCTCCCGATAATCCTCTTTGGTCCTACTAGCACCCTATTTATACACAACAACCCATTACTCAAAAATCTTTTCAAAATCTTCTTCCATAACTCCATCAGATCTTCTCTTTAATGAAAGATATCTCATGGATAATTTCTTTCTCCATTATCACAAATCTTCTTTATTTGCTAGAATAAAATCCTAGGGATATTATCTTTTTTTATTTTTTAAATAAAACCCCAGATTTTCTTTCTCCTTTTCAAATAAAACCAACTCATAAATATATTATCTCTTTTAACTTCAAGATATGGAAACTTCCTGTATAATAGGCAAGAAGATATCTTTGCCTTAAATCTTTAAATCTCCCATAAATTCCGTGAATCTATTTCAAGATGAAGAAGGAGGGGGTGCCTCTATACATTTGCTGGGTGCCTTTAACAAGATCGGTGCTCTTATCTGAAATGAGGGTGCCTTTAACACTTTTAAGCCAATTCTTCCAAAAATGTTTATTTCCAAAAACGCCTACACACACATAAAACACCATAATAAGTACAATATCAAGCACTAGCAATACAGAAAATTGAGAACAATTTAGACACAAAAATGTGTCTATCAAATACCCCCCAAACTTATTATTTGCTAGTCCTCGAGCAAATCTAATCTAGAAAATAAAATCCTAACTCACTGTCGCAGGCATCGCGATTGCACTTAGCGTGTGCAACAAGCCTTTGAACCCCTAGGTGACCCTAGTGGCCGAGTTATAGTCTCGGGAGGGTTTACAAGAGGTGTACCCACAAAACCTTTACTCCAGACCCTAGCTATCTACGCAGAACCTTGAAAGGCACTAAAGAATCTCCTTGGTTGGCATACTCTCATTGACTACAGGAGGAAGTACCCTGATACGAAATTCCAATTGTTGTACACGAGTTTGCACTCAAGCATACTAAAATTCATATATAAGTGACAGAGCTCTACTCAGATAGTCGCACCATGGACATCATATCCAGAGTCAACAAATCACATGAATAGATTAAGAAGATGGAAATAGAGAAAACGTAGATGGTTTTAAGGTGAACGGTGTTTCCCATATCTGTCTGAAGGCCTATGCCAAGATGAACCTATCCTAATGGACTGAGATACCGATCTGACTAATATCAACACAACTGGCATATACAAGGGGACCAGTGGCCGATAATCCTAACTCTAGGTCAACACAACTGGCATATACAAGGGAACCAGCGGTCGAATTTATTAAATTTATTCCGGTTGGTCTGATGGTCTGGTCTCAATTTCTTTCTCTCTTTTTTTCATTTTTTTTTGGCATCTCAATCACTCTATTTCACCCTAGCAATGGTAACAACTTGATTCGTGTGCCCCACCAAATCACTTAAAATAAAATAAAAAATAAAAACAGAAGGTGAAAAGGACTCAACGAGATATGGCGAAACTACCATGTTATTTCTAACACCTGAGCTCTTTGCTTTTATGAATAGACTCTATTTAGATGTTTCCATCCACTCAGATTGGTTCCTCAACTCCTACAATCAAGATGATTCCATCCACTTAGATTGGTTAGTGCCATCCTTAATAGGCATAAATTTCTAGGCTCTGGAGTTTATTTATTGCAACTAAAATCTAACAAAAAGTTTCTTACCCACCCCCAAACTTAAATCTAACATTGTCCTCAATGTTCTAAAGATGAAATTAAAAGCATGAACAAGGAGAAACTGTTACCACTTGATGGAAAAGAAATAAGGAAGGATATTACTGTAAGCATGAGCGTGGGTGCCTCCCAGAAAATGCTAAATTTAAAGTATTTAGCTAGACATCAATTACCTCAAAAAGGATTGTCACCTTCCAAAGTCATATACCAATAGCCAAAATAGTTGCGGGTCATCAAAACCAAATAGAGCAGATACAAATGAAAGACTACCATCTTGGATTATAAAAATGAGCAGACGGAGCATAACTTGATCTAGGCCTTTTATCAAGGAAACTATATTTATCTGGGGTGTCTCTTTGGGCTCTATATAAGTGTCTAGGAAAACAGGTTCAACCGAATGACATGTCTCTAAGAACTGGGTTTCTCCATGGACAGTATCTGGAGGATCGGGTAGCAGAGTTTGAAGAAACTCAAGTAGTATCTTAGACGCACAAAGCTCGAGTCCCAAGTTAGGGACTTCAATTAGGGATACATGACGATCACTAGAATTATCATTACCCCCAAACTTTGGGTGAACAATATCCTCAAATGGACCAAAATCTATGGGATGGGTTATAGGGTCCATAAAGTCAGCACAATGACTAGCTTCTTTTGGGGACTGTTCAACTAAACGAACAACATCATCATATAATGGATTATCAAAGAAAATCCGTAGCATAGGCTCATCAACTAAGGTGTTCGTCATGGTTACCTCCTCCGAAGCACTGAAAGGTTCATCAAATAATGGATTATCAAACATAGTGCAGGCTAAAGGATCAGGAACTAGAGTGCTAATCATGTTCACCACTTCTAAATAATTTATCTCAAAAGACTTAATGACATTAAAGACATTTAGCTCAGTAGTCATATTAGTAAAAGATATGTTCATAAGTCCGGTTCTACAATTGATGACAGCATTAGATGTGGCTAAGAATGGGCGGCCTAAAATCACCGATATTTGAGCACTTGGGTCCTGAACGGGCTGGGTATCTAGAAAAACGAAATCCACTGGGTATATGAACCTATCAACCTTAATAAGAACATACTCTATGACACCACGAGGGACTTTGACAGACATATCAGCTAACTGAAGTGTCATTTTGGTCGGTTTCAACTTACCAAAACCTAGCTGGGTGTACACATGATACGGGAGTAAGTTAACATTAGATCCTAAGTCAAGCAATGCCTTATCAACTACATGATTACCAATAACACAAGATATGGTGGGGCATCCAGGGTCCTTATACTTAGGGGGTGTTTGGTTCAGAAGAATTGAACTTACTTGACCAGCTAAAAAGGCTTTTTTATGGACATTCATCTTACGCTTTCATGTACAAAGATCTTTAAGGAACTTGGCATAAGCAGGCATTTGCCTAATTGCTTATAATAATGGAATGTTGATGTTCACCTGCTTAAATGTTTCCATTATCTCGTTGAAAGTCGACTCCTTCTTTGTTGGGGATAACAACTGTGGATATGGGGATCTAGGCACAAAGGTAGTCCTATCAGGAATTTCTTGGGACTCCTTGGAAATTGTTTCAGTTTCCTCAGCTATGGGCTCCTCCTCTTGGGAAGTAGAAGGTGGAACTACAGTATGTCCACTAGGCACTGCTACCTTATTGTCCACCGTTTTACCACTCCTAAGGGTTGTTATTGAATTCACATGATTTGATGATTTCTCACCAACTAAATATATTTGATGAACTCCTCTAGGATTGGGTTGTGGTTGACTAGGGAAACTTCCGTTATCTCTGTCACTTAGAGTCTTGGCTATTTGACTAGCATGAAGTTCTAACTTAGCAAGAGTCTGGTCGGTTTTATGTTGAAAATTAACCTGGTTCTTTGTTAACATTTCATGGATCTTTGCTAACACATTAAGAGTTTCCTCTAAAATAGTCATTTTCTTCTCAGAATGGTTCTCGAACTGGGATGGATCTAAAGAGTCCTTAGTATAACCAAAACCTGGGGGAGCCTAAAAATTACTAGACTGACCTTGACTCTGGCCCTTAGACCAAGAGAAATTTGGATGGTTTCTCCAACCAGGGTTGTAGGTCTCTGAGTATGGGTCAAACTTCTGACGGTTTTCAAACCTAGAGTTGTTATAGAGAGCATGGGCTTGCTCTTCACTAAACTGACGTTCCCAAAACGAGTTATTGGGCTCTATTCCATAACTAGAGATTTGAGAGGCTCTAATCCTATCAACAGGTTCAACAAAAGACCTATGTTTATACTGACCCAACTCCAAGGCTTCTAACCTTTTAAACAAAGCAACAAACTTAGCATCTGACCCAAAGCTTGTATCCACCACATTGGTGCTATTTCTATTGACCAAGAGTCTTTTAGGGGGTTCAACACAAGACTCCCACTGTTGGGATTTTTCAGCCACTTCTTCTTAAAAAAAAGAAAGCTTCATCAGCAGTTTTATCCTGGAACTTACCTACACATAAAGACTCGACCATGGCTTTGGTCGAATAGTCTAAACCGTCATAGAGAATTTCAACTAGTTTCATTTTCTCGTAACCATGGTGAGGACATTGGGATAAGAGATCGTTGAATCTTTCTAAAAACCTATAAAGAGATTCTCCCTCTTGTTGGATACTGGCACTAATTTTCTGCCAAACAGCTGCAGTTTTATGCTTAGGGTAAAACTTCAAATAGAATGCATCAATAAGTTCCTTCCATGTTTTTATAGACTCGGATGGTAGGTTATGCATCCAAGTCTTGGCTTTATCTCTCAAGGAGAAGGGGAACATCCTAAGTTTCAAGACTTCATCACTAAGATCTTTGATCTTAATTGTTCCACAAATTTCTTCAAAGTCCCTAATATGAAAGTAAGGGTTTTCATCATTTTTTCCTAAGAATATAGGGATCATCTAAAGAATACCAAGATTCAACTCATAAGTAGCCGTAGAGGCTGGCAATTTAATGCACGATGCCCGGTTGGACCTAGTTGGGTACATGTACTCCTTCAAAGTTGTCATTCTTGGCACAGTTAAAATCCTAGGGCTGAATTCCTCACTAAGACTTAAATTCTCAAAACTGAAGTTTCCAAAAACAGGGATCTCTAAAGAAGAGTCTTCAAGCTCCCCATTTACAAAAGAAGAACTTCTAGGCTTTTCAATAATCAAACGACCTAGAGTGTCTCTTGTCCAAGACCGGGCTCTAATGACCTCGGGCATACACTAGAAAAACAAAAAGGGAAAAAATCCTAAAAGAAAGGGAGGTTCTATGCAAACACAAACAAGGCTGACTCCACCACAACAAACCTATTGATTTTTAGCAAACAAAAAGCATGATGGCTCCACTTAGATTGTTTTTAGACCAGCTTCTATTCTTTCGAAAGGAAATTCGTTACAATTTAAGCAAACCTCTCTGGAATCAATTTGAGTTAAAGTAAGTTGAATAGAGACAAGGGAAGCTCAATGGATCTTTGACACCCAGGCCTCACTGGCAAAACATTCACTTGGGTTACAAGGCGGCACACTCAACTTACATTAACCATCATGAACTTCGAAGTATGCTTAAAAGAGCAACCAATATTTTTCGAACGACTTTCCTATTAAGCTCGTTACCCTATCGGTCTCGTTCTAGTCAGTATTTTAAGCTTGGGTTCGCGTAGTTTGTTTGTTCATAAGGAGGGCAAGAAGAGAACGGTGATGAAATCCGAACCCTTATCTTGATTTGGCCAGGCTTTTCCCTCTACTATAAATTAAATCCGTGTTCAGTTCCTCAACATATATGCATACGAAGGAAGACAGTAAACCCGCTGACAGGGGATTCACGGGTGTTTAGAAAAACTTACCTCCCGTCCCAGACAGGGGATGAACCGTTGTAGTCGACTCGGGCCACGGCTCCTATGTCATGTACGAACCCGAGGGGCCGAGGCAATATCGTAATTGCTGTCCTTCTCTGCAAATAGTTTGTATTTAATACTACCCTTCCTTAGGGGTTTTTTTAAAAAATAATATCCCAAAGTCCACAGTCCAAAGTCCAAAAAAAAATAAAGTGCAAAAGAAAAAGAAAAAGAAAATTACAAAAATAAAAGATATCCTTATACAATTCTAAAAAGAAAATATAAAAAAATCTAAAGAAATAAAAATAATGCAAATAATGCAAAAAAAAAAAAAAATCGTTCTTTTCGCTTTGTCTTTTTGACTCCAGATTCTTTAATTGACCACCAAAAGCTTTGGCAACTCCTTTTTTCTTTCGCTCCAAAATCCAAAATCTATAGTTAAAAGACAAATACCGAAAAACGTAAAATAGAACAAATAAAATAAAAATAAAAACTACAAAAACAAAACCTAAAAATTAAATCTAAAATTCTAAACCTAAAAACAAGTCCGCGTCAGCGGCGCCAAAAATTGATGGTATTTTTACAATGAATGTAGAAGTGGTAAGTAATATGGTTCGTTCAAGACTTGTGAAAGCAGATTTTTAGATATAATTTTAAAGCTTAAAAATATAACAAACTCAAAATATAAAGTGTTGTGAAAATTATGGAGAGACTGGGGCTAGGATTCCACCAAATATTCAAATTCATGTGATTCACCTATTTATTCTAAACCATTATAGCTCATTCAATAAGAATTTTGACTCTATTTCTTTGCCTAAGGTAGATTCTTAAAATATTAATTGTAAATCTTAAGCATGGCATATCAAAAGAATTAATCCTAAGCATAAACCATCAAAAGAAATGACAATTAATTAAGAAAAATCTTTTTCTAATTTTAATTTAATGCAAATAGTCAAATAAAGAATTAAATAAATTTACCACATGATGAATTTTGGTTTCCTCCGTCGCCACAGAGGATGGGTTTAGCTTCTCATGTTGGAAATACTTTCAAAAGAATTTTTCATTGCTCAAAATGTGTTTACAAAGAAGAAAATATAATAAAAAGAATAAAACAGTGATTTTGCTCTCCCAAAACTCCCTTCTCCCGATAATCCTCTTTGGTCCTACTAGCACCCTATTTATACACAACAACCCATTACTCAAACATCTTTTCAAAATCTTCTTCCATAACTCCATCAGATCTTCTCTTTAATAAAAGATATCCCATGGATAATTTCTTTCTCCATTATCACAAATCTTCTTTATTTGCTAGAATAAAATCCTAGGGATATTATCTTTTTTTATTTTTTAAATAAAACCTCAGATTTTCTTTCTCCTTTTCAAATAAAAACCAACTCATAAATATATTATCTCTTTTAACTTCAAGATATGGAAACTTACTGTATAATAGGCAAGAAGATATCTTTGCCTTAAATCTTTAAAATCTCCCATAAATTCCGTGAATCTGTTTCAAAATGAAGAAGGAGGGGGTGCCTATATACATTTGCTGGGTGCCTTTAACAAGATCGGTGTTATTATCTGAAATGAGGGTGCCTTTAACACTTTTAAGCCAATTCTTCCAAAAATGTTTATTTCCAAAAACGCCTATACACACATAAAACATCATAATAAGTACAATATCAAGCACTAGTAATACAGAAAATTGAGAATAATTTAGACACAAAAATGTGTCTATCATTATTGATAGGATTTCTTGTAAATCGTTATTTGCTTCTACATTGTCTCTATATTGCCGCTTCAATTCTTCTGCACTTGTTTGTTCTTACTCTCTAAAAGCTCCATTGTAAATGACACCATGATTCAAAACGAATATCTTTGTGTTGGAAAGACATTTGTTTCGTATGGTCAAACATTCGAGTTTGGTTTCTTTAATACAAATAATACCAAGAATTTATACTTGGGAATATGGTATAAGAATACAACACTTAATGTAGCCATATGGGTTGCAAACAAAAATCATCCATTGACAGATTCACCTGGGGGTTTTACTATAGAAAATAAAGGAGATATTATCATTCTTAATGGTTCAAAAATTGTTATCTGGTCATCTAATTTATCAAGGTCAGTAGTGAATCCCGTTGTCCAACTTGCATGGTTTTGAAATCTTGTACCGAAGGATGATCAGCAAGTTACGTATGGCAAAATTTTGATTGTCCAGCAAATACTCAGTTACCTGGCATGAAACATGGATGAGACCTAACATTGGTCCCAAATTTTTATTTGACATCATGGAAGAACGCCAACGACCTATTATTGGGGATTGTTCATATGGTGTTAATCTTGCTGGATTACCTTCTTTTTTTTACGCAATGGATCAGTGATAAAATTTAGTCCTAAGTATGAAGCGAAGTTCAATTCAGTGGTATTGAAAATTTAAGTCTAAAGAAATTTTCATTTATGCAATTGTCGTAAACACCAACGAAGTATACGGTACCTTAGTAAACAAGGGGGTGACCCATCTGTTATTATTAGAGAGTCAATGAATGAAATGGGAAAACCTGAATGGTTTAGATAGGATAAAAAAAACATAAAGTAGAATGATATTTTGTGCTCCCAAGAGACCAGTGTGACAATTATAATCATTGTGGTATTAACGGTATTTGTAACATTGTTATTTCTCCACCATGTGAGTGTTTTCGAGGTTTCACACCCATATCACAACAACAATGTTACATTCACAAGTTGATAAATGGTTGTATTCGAAAAATAAGTCTAGAATGTGAGATCGATATATTTGTACCAATTGAGGGGATTAAATTGCCAATATGATAAATTTATGATGTTAAAGAGTATGAACCTTGAATAATGTAATGCTGATGTATGAGGAATTTTTCTTGTACAACTTATGCTAATTAAGATGTTCGAGAATGTGGAAGTGGTTCTATACTCTGGTTCGATGATTATTTTTATTGAGGCCTCTAGTGGACAACCGCTATTTTTTCGGTTGGCTTCATCCGAAGGAGAACCAATCAATAAAGCTGTGAAGAAGAAAAGTCGAGTATTAATAAAAGTTCTCTATTCAGTTGGCTCTGTTGTGCAAACTTTTTTATATATATATTTTTTTTGTAACTTCTTAATCATTTGGAAAACTAGGAAAATGGACAGAGTATTTAATGTTTATGGAATATAGAAAGAAAATTTATATTTACCTTTGCTTGATTTAATCACTATAAAAACTGCTACAAACCCACTTCTCTCACATTAACAAAATTGGAGAAGGCGGTTATGGTCTGATATACAAGGGTAAGACATCATGAAGACAAGAAATAGTTGTGAAGGACAAGGCAACGCTGAGTTCAAAAATGAGGTAATATTGATTGCAAAACTTCAACATCGGAATCTTGTTAAGATTTTAGGTTAATGCATTCAAGGAGAAGAAAGTATATTGATCTACGAGTATATGCGAAATGCAAGCTTGGACTATTTCATTTTTTTTATCATAAGAAAAGTAGACACCTGAATTGGGATAAGCAGTTGAGAATTGTGATAGGGATTGCGAAAAGACTTGTTATGTGGAGGAAAAAGTAGTTGGGTACTTGGAGTGCTTCCAAATAAGTTGTTGAATATGTAATAATATTGTAAACTTTTCATTGAAAAATTCAATTTGCGGAAAGAAAAAAACGTGTGGAAAAAATAAATAATTGAAGTTAATAACATATATAATAGTTTCATAAAATTAAAAAGAAGAAGTTAGTAATATAATATTAACGAACTAACGAACACTTATTTTTTCAAAATTTAAACCCATGTTTATACTCTACTATTCTTAACTAAGATATAATTATTAAAGGTGGAGAAATCGGAGGATGCCTCCACAAATTGAGGGATACATTTTGTTGCAGTCGACGTTATTTCTTAATACCGACTGCAACAGTCGGCATTGAAAAACAATACAAAGTGCATCGAAAAGTATCCTCCAATTTGTGGAGGTATCTCCAAATGTGGGTTCTTATTAAACTACCCGTGTTTCTATAAATTATGGGCTTGTTTTTATTTATATAATACAAACAAAAACATAAATTGTATTATTTTCCTTGTATAATAATAATAAATCTATATTACTTGGAATGTTGTGTTTGTTATCCTAAATAAATAGCATGTTCTCAAAAGGTAAAATAACAAATGAAAAGGAAAGGGTAACCAGTGCGCTGCCAACTTTTTCGTTCGTGAGCCTATATGGATATTAATCCTTGTACAGTCTATACATTCTGTTACGAAACTGTATACAAGATTATTTTAATAAGGTAAACCTAGCATGTACCCAAACTGTACTCAAACCAAATTCCAACAACAATAAGTCTTGTAATCTATATTTTAAGGAACAAACTCAATCAAGAACGAGTCTTGTAGGTTCTTTACTGTTAAGTTAATACAATCTAGGTTTAACAGCCCGTGATATTAAAATTATAAAGATAAATTAACATAATGCAGAAAAGAAATAACACAGTCACCAAAAGAATTTGTTAATGAGGAAACTTAAATCTTGTAAAAAATCCCGAGACCTAGTCAAGAATGAAAACAATCTGATTTAAGCTTTTACACAAACTACCTACTAGCATATTCAGGAGTAGATGTAATACATGCTTCAGTTGTATTCGTGCACTTGTAAAACTCCTAACGAATATTGATTCTCTTTAGGACTTTCTCTTGTAAATCTTCTAGCAAAATGCTAATTCTTTTCAGAAGTTGTCTAAATCTTCTAGGAGAACGTCAATTATCTTTATAAGATGCTCCTCAACAATTAGCGTTTACAAGTTCCGTAACCTAATTGATTAAATCTCACAAGATCAACTATAAGTAACATAGAGATATCTTGATCTATCAAATCTAGGTTTTGTAATAAATAATCACCTAGATACAGGTTCCGTAAGAGAAAATCTTATGGTGGAAAAATTTCATCTTCCATGTTCCATGCCACTTCAGCGTTTGGAATGAAATATGGATGTGCAAGTCTAATCATGGAATCCACAAAAACCCTAAAATAAATAACGTTTTACGCCAATTAGATTGACGTATCTATGTTTTCATTAATCACACGTGGGACCAAAGATCATTCAGGTGGTAAAACTTATGGTTCCATTTTATTTTATTTTTAAATGTATAAAATAATAAGTTTGTGTCAAAGTGGGACATCGTTAGTTAGCTACTTAGAATGTGACACGTATGTGAATATTTGTTTTTAATTATTTGTGAACAACTAACGTCCACTAATTTGTTGGCATTTTTCTGGGCGTGGGCCCATTTTCTGCTTAACGCTATTCTCTTTAGCGTTTTATTTTAATTTAAACGTTGTTTTGATTTCCGTAAAACGCGAATCAGATTAGCGTTTTATTCTTGGATTCCAAGCTATGTTCCACAAAACCTTGAAAGATAGCTTGGGAAAAATATGGAAGACCCCTATTTGGAAGCCATTAGACTTGACTTTCCACACTTTTTCCAAGCTTGGAATAGCTTGGATTCCACCATAAGACTTGCTCTAACTATCAAAGAAAATATAGCTTGCATGTGCTTTACGATCTCGAAGTAAAGTATTTTAAAATATAACATTGTTCGTGAAGAACAAAAATATGGAAAACAACCTTATGCAACACACAAACAATTTTTAAATGGATGGTTTGTGTAGTTACATGAAACCTCTATCTATAGTGAATGATCAAGGCTAGGTTGCTTAAAAACAACCTTGTGTAGGAAAGAAAACACCAAGTACTTGACTAGAAAGGCCTTTAGTCACGTATTTACGTTTTAAGTTCGCGAACTGTTGCTAAAAGTTCGTGTACAATTTCCTATTCACGAAATTAACATTTAGCCACACATTTTTCAGCTTTAGTAAATCATTCATAACTTCTTTGTTATAACTTTGAATTAAGTGATTCTTGGCTCGTTGATTTCGCATTTTTATTCACTATAATATGGAGACATTTCCAAGTTCAAAGTTTATTTTCACTAAATACTCATCGTGTATATATACAAAATTATATTTATTCCAAAGAATGAGCACTTTGTTTCGACAGATCGAGGTAGAATAAACAAGAGAAATTAGTATTTGTTATTAAACTTTAATGAATTTGTCCATCGATGTCTTCATGAGTCTTGAATCTTCAGTCTTCAAGGATATCTTTGATTCTATACTCTACTTCTTAAACTTAATCTAGTCCAAAATTGACTCTAGTAGACTAATCAAGAATACATTTTGGCATATAAATTTGACAACTGAATTGACATACCAATGACAATGGGTTCAACCTAGTAATGCTCTAACATGAAAAATATGGGAACCAATTGTCGTATTTATTGTACTTATTAACCTTTGTGAAAAAATACATGAGATAATCTTAGTGTGACTGAGGAGGTATTTAGTTACATTAATCTCTGACGCGTAGTGAATCGTTGATTACTTTATCTTGTTAGACATATGGGGTAGGATTCGAAAAAATATTTTTAGGGCATTATAACACTTTCATTAAAACGTTATTTGCTCATAATCTTTCTAGTTATTGATAGATTGCTTGCAAATAGTTTCCCAAGATAAAATCAAGCCTTTAATATGAATCAGAAATCAACACTGTTGAGAATTCATTCTTGATATCCAACTGATATTTGGTACTCGTTTGATGAACACAAATGGGAAAAGAAAAGGATATATTCAAGTGAATTTTATGTCAGTATAGTTAGACTCTTTTTGATAGATATCTAAAAGACGTATTCAGCCTGTGTCTCTTGAAAATATATTTGAGAAGATATTCCAATGGGGTTCGATTCACAATTGGTTTTCTCTAATCACCTTTAGGGATCTGATAACAAACTGGAGAGAATTTTAGATTGTAACAGCTTTTAAAAGCACCGGGCTTGGATGGACTCCCTTTTGTGGATGACCATTTGTAATTTCTTTATTTTTCTTTTTAATAAATATTTTAACCCTTTTTCTCAAAAAAAATAAAAAATATTTTAGAAGGCATGTCCCATATCTATCTTCTTTTATATTATAAACAGATGTCATTTCAAACTTGCAAAGCCAAGTTTCAAATTTCATTATACCATAACTGACTTGAAACTCTCATGGTGTCACTGAGATTCAAATTTAACTTAGTGTAAATGTTTCAAAATTATGTCGAAGTTGATGGTGATGTTGGCTCTAAACCAGCTACTCCTATGTGATTGGAAATACCACAAATTAACGTAGAACCATCAATACCTTTAATGAGTTCGTTCTCTTAGCACTATTATATATGTCCTTGTGATTGTCTGGATTTATTTGAGTAATCCAAAGAGAAACATCACTCTTATGAGAAGCGGCACCGCTTCTATACTCAAATAGGTGAAATCATTCTAGTTTTACCGTTATTTAGAAAGCGTATTCACAAAGACCGGAACTTTATAAATATTACTAAATCAAACGGTGTGAAAAGACGAGGGTACCCAAATACACCAAAATCTTTAAATTATCCACCTATAAGTCCTCTTACCGAAAGTGATTGTCTATGGACAAAGTCGAGACAATACGACAAATCGGTATTCACACTTTGTGTGATCATCTATGGATACGAGATCGAGACAATACAACAATCAAAGTGTGATTACTTGATAATAAGTTCGGACTTAACCAAACACTATAGGATCACTATCAACTAATATGGAGTTAATGTTTGTGTATTTTACTTTTAATTATAATAAACAATTATAATTGTGTAAATAGAAAAGTAAAAGACACAGCAAGATTTTGTTAACGAGGAAACCGCAAATGCAGAAAAACCCCAGGACCAAGTCCAGAATTCAATACTCTCATAATTAAGCCGTTATACAAAATCTAAACCAACTTCGTATAGTTGAGACAAAACAACTAAACCTAGTTCACTTAGTTTCTTCAGTATCCATGCGCTTCTGACATTCAATAAGTGCACGCACTGGAACAATTCCTTTGGATCGTATTCCAAACAGTAAAGGACAACAAATCTGTTTGGTAACAACTCTCTTGATTCTTTCAAATGAAGATATATCAAGTCATAAGCAAAGGCTCTTCCGTTTAAACTAATAAACTCCTTTGCTTGGTTAGATCAATCTATCCAACAACTACCGAAGTAGCAGAGTTTAGATTTGCAATCAATCAATATAGAACCCAACAAGAAACTATAAAGCGATGCCGATCTCACACAACTAATCAATCGAATAAATCTGATTCTAGTTGGATCCCAGCCAATCAAGGTTTGTGCTAAACAAAGATATGAGAAACCAATAAGAAATCTTATTTGTCTTCAAATCTTCTTTAATCTTCAATTAAACCTACACAACACCACTTGAATCTCTTGTGATCAATCACGCACGGAACGGAGTCTGTTAATAATAGATTATCACAAGATGTCTTTAGATCTACAAACAGTTCTAAAGATCCCGTTGACACTTCGATCTAGTTTGAGTGAATCTTATATCAGAAGAGAAGATTCTCAAGAATAAACAAACTAGGTGCAATCAAAGATCAACAACTGTTAGTCAATCAAATCAATCGAAAACTAATAAACTGCAATTATCTAGTTTCCCACCAACGATACTCGTAGAGCTTCTTGATCCCACAGAAGTCTTTATACGAGCGGTCATAAGAGATTTCGCCTAATTAGGGTACTTTCCTCTCCGGATAGACGGCTCCACCAGAAACAACAAAAAGATGAAGTTTGCCTGGCTCTTAGGGTATTTATAGTCCAAGGATGTTTGGACACCAAGGAATTTCCAAAACCGAATATTCTCAAGATATGCAATAAATGCCCAAATCGGTTTTCATAATTCCTGGAAGTGCTTTGTCCAATATCTTCCGAAATCTCTCAATAGAAAATATCCAATTAGTAAATGCACATAACTAATTTTTATTCTCTAGAGATATGCATTTAATTGCTGGTAATTAAAGCATATAAAACTAACAACCTTAATTAAAAGATTCTTAATTTACTTCGGACCGGGATCTCCTTGAGTAATTAAGGAATATCTTTGAACAATAAAGATAAGAGTTATTGTTCGTGTTCTAAGTATGTTGACATCTTTTCTTTGTAAATCCTCTTTCATATTTACAATCTTAGAATCGATTATACCACACTTCCAAACAAGTTTAGAATTGGTTCATCTGTATTCCAAGACAACCATTTGATTGATCAAATATCAAATCACAATCATGGGTTCAATCGGTTCTACCAATCGCTAGGATCGGTTCTACCTCAATATGGATTACTTGTGATCGAACACACAAGTTACCAGGACCGGTTATATCAGTTACCAGGATGGGTTACGTCAATTACCAGGACCGGTTACCATATACTCATGGTATTGCTTGTGATCGGTCACACCAGTTACCAGGATCGTTTACACCAATTACCAGGACCGGTTACACCAATTACAAGGATCGATTACACAACTCTTTTGTGATCGGTCACACCAATTACAAATATCGATCATACCATCTCAGGTGATTACTTTGGATCGGTTACACTAATTAATAAAAACTAGTCATACCAAATCATAAGTCAGGCACTGTGATTAGTTATACCAAGATACATAACAAGTTATGATTGGTTCTACTAACTTACACATATTGGTAATCCAAAGATATGCAATGAATAACAATACCAATAAGCCTAGCGATTTCCCTTTCGATTCATAAAACAAGTTCATGAATGTACTTCCTTTAAACAAATGTAAACATTGTTTTCTAGGATGAAATCTTCACCTTTACCCATACACATAATCACAATAGCATTCATACGATTATGTCGATGTCATATATACGAAGTTCAAAAGATAAGCATTATACTTCGTATCTTAATTCCTTAACACTATGATCATGTGATCATGTCTCACTACTAGAGTATAATCATTCACAGCTTCGCAATTATGTTTTCAATATAGCACGACTTGAAAGATACGTTAGGTATGAAATAGTTCAAGTCAATATTACTAACCTCAAGAGGAAGGATGCTGTCGTCGTTGTAGCTCGTTACTTCTTCACATTCTTCAGGTCTTCGAGTAATACTTGTATGTCTCATAATCCTAGACTTTATAGTCTAACCTATACGAAGTTGTCTCTAGTACATAATCAAGCGACTCTTAGATGAGTTTTGATTCACTAAAATATGATAACCAAACTTGACATACCAACGCTTGGTGGGCTACGCTCTAACAATCTCCCCCTTTGTCAATTTTAGTGACAAAACTCTTAATACATATGGATAAACAAATTACAAGAATTCATTAAACATACGCTTGATTCCAACTTTCAACAACACAATAACCTGCATGTATTCAATTAATAAATGTCGTTGTTGACATTTTAATAACAAAGCTTATAATCCCCTTAAAGGTAAGATATGTAGATTTTCAATCCGAACATCTTTGTTATTCCCCTTTTGTAGTCAAGATAACTACAACAGCAATATGATATGTTTCTCCCCCTTAGTCAATGCTTTACTCTTTCATTAGATATAACGTTTAAGCACAATTGTCCTTTCCTTAGTGATTACAAATCACTTGTTTACTCCATATATTTCTCCCCCTTTTTGTCACAAAATGACAAAGATTCGAGCAAATAAAGGTCAAACCGAAAGAATCTTACAAATCTAATAGACTTGTACAACCTATAAGAGTTAAGCACGAAGGTTTCACATACCATTTTTGATAACCAATATCAAAACCAAAACTACAAGTAATTTGGTTTTAATATGTTATCAAGGAAACAATTGCCCAAAGAAATTTTCCCTAATAGTGTAACAAATTTACTAAGAAACTTAGTTCCCTTGCTAAACCGATTGTTCACATATAATCGCTTATTTCGATAAGACCAAAATAAAGATCAGAAATAACTTTATTTTTATAATCAGGTTCTAATTATTCAGAAAATAACTTAGACCTTTCACTTTAGACAAGACAGGTACTAGGTTAGTTAACTAGTATTTCTTGTCAAGGCATTCGATTAGACTTGAATAACCGAATCCTTCGATTTGATAAGTCTAACTAAGATCAGAATTAACTTAGTTTCTCTTATCCGGAATCGAATTGGACTAAAAAAATTATCCCGTATTTCGTTAATCCATAAACAATACATACAAACCAAATAAATTGACTTGCACAATTATTTCTCTTAACTGGAAGCAATTGAAACAAACATAGACATTGTAGCACCGCAATTGCACCGAAATTTCGTTAATAAAAAACACTTGATATCATATAATAAAGAAGATATTAAACAATAAGTCAAATAAATTGACACAGTTTTTCTTAACCGGAAACAATTGAATCACACACACACACACACACATCCATACACACATAATGGAATATATATCAATTGTACCGAAATTTTGTTAAGCAAAAGCAAAATATATGCAATATAAGCAGGCTTTTCTTAAACAGGAAAACGATTAACTAACAAATTCGTTACCTCAGATTCCGCATCCTTTTCTCCCTAGAAATATATATCATTAAACACAAGTTCAAGTTAGAACTCTCCCCCAGTATGTTGTCATCCTCTCGCAAGAACAAAAGAACAACAACAAAGAGCAACCTTTATAAGAGAAAGGTTGAATCGGTTTTAACTAATGCGTGCCAATAGCAAAATTTTAAAACCCGAAACACATATGTTTATGCTAAACACAACTCATGTAAACACAAATTGATTTAACACATTGTGACTTTTTACTTATGAGTCTCAATTGGAACACCTTATGATCCTTTGATAAAGTATACCAACTTGGGCTAGAACTAAATCCCACTAAATAAAAAAGTCACACAAACCATAAGGGTTTTCATCATATGAGGTCGAATATTAAGGTTATGAAAACCGAAATCACACATCCCATAAAACCAATTTGCAATACACCATAAATATTCAACAGAAAATCACGTATTTCAATTACCTCAATCTTGTAGGGAATTAAATTACGAAACCAACACAAAAAGAATGAGGTCATTACGAGTTCGGATGAAGAAGTTATACGCAAAATAGTTTTTACACTCCTTCGTATGGACCAATCACACCAATCACCAGGTTCAGTTACGGTGATTGCTTGTGATGGATCACAACACTAAACTGTTTTAGACATAACTTTTGCATACAATGTCCGAATTCAGTGATTTTTGGCTCGTTTTAACCGTAAAAACAAGAGATACACATATATGATCAGTAGATATCAACATCATAACTCAAAATTACCGTTTCTATCAAAAGATCAAATATAGATAGAGAAGGTATGAGTATAGAAGAAAAGAAGTCTCCCTAAAGATGTTAATTAGTCATATAATAACTGAGAGGTCATGTGATCAGTTTCATGTGCTTCCTTACCCTTCATAAGATTGAGCACAAAGGTGAGCATGCACATTCCAACACAACTAGGTTGTGTTGAGTTGAGCCTTGTCTTCTTTGTCACAAGTGACTAAGACAGGATCATCACTCTTGACCTCTTGCTTGGTTTTCTTATTACTCTTGTTCCATCTCTTGTTTTTATTCTTTGATTTGTGATGAAGAGTATCATTATCACAACATTCATTCATACAAGAAACTTTAGACATCAAGATGTCTTTCTTTAGTCTTTCAAGAAAACTCTCAAAAACATTGTTACCAACATTTATCAACTGAATGTCATTCTTATGACTAACTTTTGGTCCCTTCTTGGCTACGGAGGATTTCGGGACCCATTTATGGATGGGTTTCGCAGGAGCAGCTTTCTTCTTCATACCGTTAGGACCATTGCCCTTTTGGATACTTTGCGAAACATCTTTTCTCCAATTTGGAACATCAGATCTTGTCTTAGCATTTACAAAGTCATCTCTCCTTTTATAATTGGGTCTTTTATGAGATGACGTTGTCGAGCGATAGGTAAAATTTGAACTATCATTATAATAATTCTTTTGCCTAAACTTAGGACAATAACGATCTGAGTTCTTTCGGGGAGCAAACTTAGCCAATTCGTTTGATACAAAAGAAAGTGCATCTTGCATCTTACGAACTTTGCATCCCCATTGCAAGTGTCCCTTATTACCACAATAATAACAATGCTTAGTAACATACGAAGACTGAGTTTTAATGTTACCTTTTTGTGGATCCACTTGCATTGGAGCTTGACGAGTTTTCTTCTTCTTTTTATCTTTGTTCAACGTTATTGCTTTCTTGACATTGGCAGAAGTGCTCTCTTTGATGGCTGCACTTGAAGAGTCTGGTTGAACATGATTCTTAGGCTTGACAGGCTTTTCTTCTTTACAAGCAATAGGATCATTTTTGACATCGGTGGAAGCCTCTGGTTGAGAAGAATTTGTAGCTTTAACAAATTTTATCTCATTGTTATCGTTGGAAGCACTTGATTCCTTATATCCCAATCCTCGTGTATCACCATGATATCTTCCTGCTTCTAATAATGAGGATAAATTGTTTTTGCTATCATTGGACTTTTTCAAGTACAATTTTCTTCTTCCAACATCTTGATTTTGTCAAGAGCACTAGTTACATCAGCCTCAAGGCGTTTTTCTCGTGAGAGATATTCACCTTCTTTCTCTTCAAAACTCTTTTGTTGAGAATTAACCCTTGCTTCAGATTCAGCAAGTTTCTTTTCTGACAAAAAGAGATCTCTTCGAAGATTTTCACATTCTAATTTCTTAGAATTTAGCTTGTTTGTACGGTCTTTAAGAAGAGAATCATTGGTGCGGTAACCAATATAATATCCTTGAAAAACCCTCTTCAGTTTCGTGTTCTCACGACAAAGAGGTGTCATAACACAAAGAAAATCCGAATTTCTCAGTTTTTTATTTTTCGAAGGATCCAATAGTTTAGAGTATTCTGAGATATCCACTTCTACATCTCGTTCAAAATCTGAGTCATCATCATCGGAAATTTCATCTAACCTTTCTTGTAGACAAATTTTTCAGTTGTCATCAGCTTCTACATCATTAACAAGATTACCTTGTCTAGTAGATTCTCTAGTGATGCTTTCATGAACGTTTTAAGATATTGATTTGTAGATGCCATCATCAAGTGTTAATTCAAAACTCTTGATATCTTGCATTACGTTAACTGAATCATTCTCAGGTTCTATAAAAACCATTTTTAGATTCCAGTCTTATAGGTTGGATCGCACCAAACACAGATTGTTAGATATTTTCGTGTTTGCCTGCTCTGATACTAATTGAAAAGACGAGGGTGACAAAATACACCATAATCTTTAAATTATCCACTTATAAGTCCTCTTACCGAAAGTGATTGTCTATGGACAAAGTCGAGACAATACGACAAATCGGTATTCACACTTTATGTGACCGTCTATGGATACGAGATCGAGACAATACAACAATCAAAGTGTGATTACTTGATAATAGGTTCAGACTTAACCAAACATTATAGGATCACTATCAAGTAATACAGAGTTAACGTTTGTGTATTTTACTTTTAATTATAATAACAATTATAATTGCGGGAATAGAAAAGTAAAAGACACAGCAAGATTTTGTTAACGAGGAAACCGCAAATGCAGAAAAACCCCAGGACCAAGTCCAGAATTCAATACTCTCATAATTAAGCCGCTATACAAAATCTAAACCAACTTCGTATAGTTGAGACAAAGCAATTAAACCTAGTTCACTTAGTTTCTTCAGTATCCCTGCGCTTCCGACATTCAATAAGTGCACGCACTGGAACAATTCCTTTGGATCGTATTCCAAACAGTAAAGGAACAACAAATCTGTTTGGTAATTAACAACTCTCTTGATTCTTTCAAATGAATATATCTCAAGTCAAAAGCAAAGGCTCTTCCGTTTAAACTAATAAACTCCTTTGTGTGGTTAGATCAATCTATCCAACAACTAACGAAGTAGCAGAGTTTAGATTTGCAATCAATCAATATAGAATCCAAAAAGAAACTATAAAACGATGCCGATCTCACCCAACTAATTAATCGAATAAATCTGATTCTAGTTGGATCCCAGCCGATCAAGGTTTGTGCTACACAAAGATATGAGAAACCAATAAGAAATCTTATTTGTCTTCAAATCTTCTTTAATCTTCAATTAAACCTGCACAACACCACTTAAATCTCTTGTGATCAATCACGCACAGAATGGAGTCTATTAACAATGGATTATCACAAGATATCTTTAGATCTACAAACAGTTCTAAAGAACCCGTCGACACTTCGATCCAGTTTGAGTGAATCTTATATTAGAAGAGAAGATTCTCAAGAATAAACAAACTAGGTGAAATCAAAGTTCAACAACCGTTAGTTAATCAAATCAATCGAAAACTAATAAACTGCAATTATCTAGTTTCCCACCAACGGTACTCGTAGAGCTTTTTGATCCCACAAAAGTCTTTAAACGAGCGGTCGTAAGAGATTTCGCCTAATTAGGGTACTTTCCTCTCCAGATAGACGGCTCCACCAGAAACAACAAAAAGATGAAGTTTTCCTGGCTCTTAAGATATTTATAGTCCAAGGATGTTTGGACACCAAGGAATTTCCAAAACCGAATATTCTCAAGATATGTAATAAATGCCCATATCGTTTTTCATAATTCCTGGAAATGCTTTGTCCAATATCTTCCGAAATCTCTCAATAGAAAATCTCTAATTAGTAAATGCACATTACTAATTTTTATTCTCTAGAGATATGCATTTAATTGCTGGTAATTAAAGCATATAAAACTAACAACCTTAATTAAAAGATTCTTAATTTACTTCGGACCGGGATCTCCTTGAGTAATTAAGGAATATCTTTGAACAATAAAAGATAAGAGTTATTGTTCGTGTTCTAAGTATGTTGACATCTTTTCTTTGTAAATCCTCTTTCAAATTTACAATCTTAGAATCGATTATACCACACTTCCAAACAAGTTTAGAATTGGTTCATCTGTATTCTAAGACAACCATGTGATTGATCAAATATCAAATCACAATCATGGGTTCAATCGGTTCTACCAATCACTAGGATCGGTTCTACCTCAATATGGATTACTTGTGATCGAACACACAAGTTACCAGGACCGGTTATATCAGTTACCAGGATGGGTTGCGTCAATTACCAGGACCGGTTACCATATACTCATGGTATTGCTTGTGATCGGTCACACCAGTTACCAGGATCGTTTACACCAATTACCAGGACCGGTTACACCAATTACAAGGATCGATTACACAACTCTTTTGTGATCGGTCACACCAATTACAAATATCGATCATACCATCTCAGGTGATTACTTAGGATCGGTTACACTAATTAATAAAAACCAGTCATACCAAATCATAAGTCAGGCACTGTGATTAGTTATACCAAGATACATAACAAGTTATGATTGGTTCTACTAACTTACACATATTGGTAATCCAAAGATATGCAATGAATAACAATACCAATAAGCCTAGCGATTTCCCTTTCGATTCATAAAACAAGTTCATGAATGTACTTCCTTTAAACAAATGTAATCATTGTTTCCTAGGATGAAATCTTCACCTTTACCCATACACATAATCACAATAGCATTCATACGATTATGTCGATGTCATATATATGAAGTTCAAAAGATAAGCATTATACTTCGTATCTTGATTCCTTAACACTATGATCATGTGATCATGTCTCACTACTAAAGTATAATCATTCACAGCTTCGCAGTTATGTTTTCAATATAGCACGACTTGAAAGATACGTTAGGAATGAAACAGTTCAAGTCAATATTACTAACCTCAAGAGGAAGGATGATGTCGTCATTGTAGCTCGTTACTTCTTCACATTCTTCAGGTCTTCGAGTAATACTTGTATGTCTCATAATCCTAGACTTTCTAGTCTAACCTATACGAAAATGTCTCTAGTACATAATCAAGCGACTCTTAGATGAGTTTTGATTCACTAAAATATAATAACCAAACTTGACATACCAATGCTTGGTAGGTTCAACCGAGCTATGCTCTAACATGGTGTTTACAATTGTACATCAACGTCAATTTTTCTCAGTCGGGATTTAAAATTAAGTTTTGAAACTAATTACCTATCTGTAACATTTTTTTTATCCATTAAACCTTTCTTAGTGGTACTGGTCGGGTTATCGTTACTGGTGACTAAATAATTTTGAGGTTACAACCACATTGCAGTGTGTACCTCCGGACACTGTAAGGTCGGAGAAACATCACTATTATGAGAAGCGGAACCACTTCTATACTCAAATAGGTAAAATCATTCTAGTTTTACCGTTATTTAGAAAACGCATTCACAAAGAACTGAACTTTATTAAGATCAATAAATCAAACGATGTTTACAATTGTACATCAACGTCAATTTTTCGCAGTCGGGATTTAAAATTAAGTGTTGAAACTAATTACCTATCTGTAACATTTTTTTATTCATTAAACCGATGAACTAGTAATTTCTTAGTGGTACTGGTCGGGTTGTCGTTACTGGTGACTAAACAATTTTGAGGTTACAACCCCATTGCAGTGTATACATCCGGACACGGTAAGGTCGGGTTACCATTACTGGTGACTAAATAATTGTGAGGCTATAATCCCATTGTAGCATTTACATGAATACCCTGTGAATTTTCTTCAAACAAGTCTTTGTTTAAAGGTTATGCCAAACTCATTCCAAACTGAATTTCACTTCATCTTTTAGATTTTAGATATAATAATAACTAATAATACTTGTATTTAAAAAAATTCCATAACTACATATGTTACAGAATCTGTAGCGATTCAAGCATTTTGATATGTATATATATACACCCTCGTACATAGAGACTTAATGGTACCTTGGATGCACCATTTTTTTCATGTATGAACCACATTTTCATTGTAAGTTCACATTCCCTACAAACTTGATTGAAAGGAAGAACCCGTACTACAACCCCACAATTTCATTATATCAAGAAAATTATCAGATGAAGATTCTAATTACCTCGAAAGTTTCCAGTATTGAAATGACAACAACATACAAAACGTACAAATAAAAAATTATTTTTATCAAACACGTGACTGTACAATGAAGATGCTTCATGATTTGTGTATTATATGTGTACATGCAATAACAAGTCATTACTTTGTACTAAAATCTAAAAAATGCATTACAAGATGAAAACATTACTTTGAACTTAATTATAGTCGCAAAATGGTTTAAAACTTTTGAACTCTACAGTCACACATTAATAGGTTATACTTTCTGCTTGCAAGCATTAAGCATGCGACATACATGCGACTGGTTACAAAGACAACCTTATGATTATCTCTAACAAGCATTCTTAGTCTAATTTTCTTCTAGACACTCATGCATATACTAGTGTTGATAGTATATTTTTTACAAAGGCGAAATCACCTATATATGCAAGGTAGAAGAAATACAAGTATATATAATTGTTTCTGATCCTGCATCGGAAATATATAGTGTATTTATATCTCACATTCTGTAAGAGAATTGAGAATACAAATTCTGTTAATAACTACTGATCTTGTAGCCTCTCTTTAAATGTGTATATCTACATATATATTAGAGTTTCACCAGTTAAATTAACTTTCAATATTCCACGTATGTATAATATGTGTCATATATCTCAGTACTCACCTTTGTATTGAATCTATATTGATTGGACGACTCCTAGATGGATTAACCACTAGTATAGAGAAACATTGTCCTCAGAGTGCCACTGGTTGCAACTCCTCCCATGATGTTCTCTGACTATACATAACATACATTCATGACACACTCTTGTTCGGAAATAATTATCAAGCTTATATGGATAAAAGGATATCCACTAGTAAGTTTATATGAAATTCTTCTTCTTGCACCTCAAGGAAAACATCAACATTTTTCTATACAAGCAGTTGCTAAAAAGCAAATCAAAATCAAAATTTTCGTTATATACCTCGAGTATTTTAGCAATTCTAGTGGATCGTACTATCTAGTAGTGCTTGTAAAAAATACCTAGCGGAAAAAAAATGTATTGCATCCATCTTACTTTGAATTTTCTTATATTTTCTTTTTTCATTTCCTTATTGATAACTAAGAATTTTTATTTACAAGGTGCTAAGCAATGTGATATATAAAACCTGGCTAGTCTGGGCCTATAGGATTTTTTCTTCACCCACCTACACTAATGAGATAAGGGGTGTCTAAACTAGGTAAAATTACTAAGTTACCTTATTATTAAAATATTATCCTAAACCTTATCCTTCTAGATTTGAAACCTATTCAAATCCTTCCAAAATATATTAAACCTATTCAAATCATTTCCCTCAAAAATTAAAATTAAAACATACTACATCAATCGATTTTAACTACAACGATCGAAATTTCATCATCCCTTTTGTAAAAAAAAATTCAAACTAAACATCGTCGATTGCAACCCATTACTCATTATTATACTTGTGATTGGTTTATCTATTCAAAATAGAAAAATATTAGCAATCTTGGATTTCTGTGTTTAACCATAATCGGTCAACATCCATGTCCACATTTACCGATTCCTATGATAATCGGTCGACCAGAAAAAATGATATGGCTTGCTTTCAGATACCATCCAATGAAATGTTAAGATTCTCTCACAGGGTACCGTCATATAGAACAAACGGTAAATAACGAAAAGACGTCCCTGCAGGTTATTTTGAACTTGATCCTTGTTTCCTGCCCAGTGCACCTTGAGGATACAAAATCCGAGCTATCGACAAACAAAGGGAAAGGAGAGGAATGCATCAGTGTGGAAGATAAAAAAGCTGACATTATGTAAAACTTATAGTATACATGGGGCAAAATGAAAAACAACGGACTTATAAGGGATTACTAATAAAAGATTACATTTGTGAGGGACACTTTTTTTGTTTTTTTTGATATTTTGTTATTTATAAACTTTCTGCTTAACAAGGGGCCACCAAAAGAATTGGGCTTTAGGCTTCCGGAAACACATGACCGGGCCTGGCTACAGTTGAATGTACAGGAAGATTGTCCCACAGGATTTTCAGGAAAAAAAGTTTTAATAACAGTTACAACAGTTATCCCTAAAAAGGAGAAACTTGGGCCCTCTATAAGAACTGGAACATTAAATGGAGCTTTGATCCGGACAACCACAAAGAGTACGAGTGTGAAGTTGTTGTAGTCCTGTCAGATTACACCTCTGAATCAGGCATTCTGGTTACCTATTTGGTCAAGATAAAAGGTATTGTATGCCTGTTTAAGCCAACCAAAAAAAATTGGCTTCCGTTCAGTCTCAGATACCATCGAATGAAATGATAAGATTCTCTCACAGGGTTCCTTCATTTAGAACAAACGGTAAAGAATAAAAAAACGTCGTTCCTGAAGGTTATTTTGAACTTGATCCTTGTAACCTTGAAGAAGTGTCTGAGTTCATTGATCTGGAAGATGAAACTATTGCTAGTAATTTCAGTGGTCCATTAATATCTGTAGCAAATTATACGCGTCATATGCTGAAGAAGAGAATAGACATCCTGATGCCAAGAGTACCTTGGATGGGAGTTCCACGGTTGGAAATAAGTATTCCAGGATGTCTAATGGACGTTATGAGAACTTAAATGAAGAAAAGGGTGCAGCACAATCTTTTGGTCGACCTTCGGATAAAAGTAAGGCTATCAGTATTTCAGAGAGCGGGAAAAATACTTCTGCTCACGCTAAGGAAATGAGTCCAGATGGTGTGATTACCATACCTAACAGTGCTGATGAGGACACTCTCTCTTCACCTTCTTCTTTGAAGATTTTTAAAATGCTAGATATCAAATTGTGCAACTTTAACAAAGAGAGATCCTGTGAAAAAGTTTAAGACTGGCCAAATATGGGCTCTGTATTGCTAATTGGATAAGATGCCCAAAAACTATGCTCGGATAGAAAGTGTTGAATCATTTCTCGTTTCTAGACTGGCTATAAAGTGGCTTATATCTTGCAATCCACCAAAAGACATTATTTCTTGGGTTGACAAGGAAATGCTAGTAAGCTATGGAACATTTAAGGTCACATCTAGTGAAATTGTTGTCTTTAACGATTTTATTTCTTTCTCTCATCAGTTAAGTGAGGTACCAACTATCTATGACGTGTACACAATCTATCCAAGGGCAGGGGAAGTGTAGGCACTATACAGTAACTTTATCTCTTACTTGACGTGCTCAGACTTGAAGAAATCCGAGTACAACATTGTTGAGATTTTAGAGGTGGTTGGTGTTCGTTGGACAATTATATCGGTTTTGGAAAGAATTACTAGTTTTGAGGCGGTATTCACTGCTAAAGAAAAAGGGGGGACTTAATTCCATTGCGGCTATTCCGTGGGTTGAGTTGCACAGATTCTCTCATCAAATTCCTACTTTCAGATTGTCAGGAGAAAGGTATGGCAAATTACATGGCTGCTGGGAGCTCGTTCCTAGATCATTGGAAATTTATTCATATTTGACATTCTGAAAATGAGCCAGTTGTTGTAGGTTTTATCCAGTTTGATAGTCTATTCGGGAAGATGAACCATTCAGAAAAAAAGTATTCTCTTTTGATATGAAAACGGGGTTTCTCTTTTAATAAGCACTATATGAGCTGTCCTTGTTGGGTTGCAGAAATTTTGGATAGTGTCGATAGCGTCAGTATATTATCTCTTGTTGCGTAGGCCTGTAAGTATGCGTATTTTGTAGAGTATCACAGAATTGTTCGCTCTGACAACAATTTTGTGAAGTTATTTTGGCACAGTGTAGGATCTCTTTTTTCCTAGGCCTGAAAGTGTTAGTATTCTGTGGAGCTTAATAGGGTTCCACTCCGACAGTTTGTTCAGTTATTTTGTGAAGTTATACTTGTGCTTAATGAGATATACACTTATGTAAAATGTAATTATCTAAACACTTTTTATGAAGTGCATAACTATGAAATGCCAAAGATTCCTCTTTTGGGTTCATGTACAATCTCTTTCTCCTTTTGATTTACAGTTATTTTTGTACTCTATGAACTTCAGATAGATGTAAAATTTGCAGGTGACACTTTCCTCCAACTTTGCGCCAAGTGAAGTTCAGTCATCTGATTTGATCTTCCCAATCTTTATATACATAATCAGCATTTTTTACCACCGTGATCCAAATCAGCGTCGGCACAAGAAATTCGTCATGTGTGATGTCCTAAGGCTAAATCATATGGTATTCTAATCTAGCATCCAGATTGGAAGCTAGAATAACCCTCCAAGTCCTATGGAATTTCTAATCTAGCATCTAGATGCGCTGAATGGAACAACGAAAAGTAGACGCGCTGAATGGAACATCGAAAAGTAGAATTAAGTTGCGCTGAATGGAACAGCGCAACTATCTCATCCGCCAAATCAAAAATACATCAATCTGCGCTTAACCAAATAGCGAAAAGTTGATTTTCTCTGCGCTGAACCATTCAGCGAAACTATCTCGCAACTAGTTGGAATGCGAGATATATCTGGAAAGAGAAGTACTGTTAAAGAATATGCAACGCCTTTTGTGTAATCTGCAACGTTTTTTGTCTAATCTAGCAGAAAAATCTAGCCCATAGGACTTAGTCTAACACCCAATGCTTTTTATCTCCTCGCCGTAACCAAAACTTGTGTCATGACTTGAAAACCTGCCTCCCTGACTCAAAAATTGGCACGTGACCCAAAATTATCACTGCCTCAAAAAGTTGGCCTTTGATCCAAAATTTGCATTGTAGCAGAAATATTTCCTGTAGAATCAATCTACTCATCAACCCAAAAATTATCCCATGACCTGAATTTGTATTGTGATCTGAAATTTGAAATTGTGACCTAAGTTTGCACCATGATCCTTAATCTACAACTTTGATCCAAATTATATCACTTGACATATAGTTTGCTTAGTTTGGTATTGCCGCAGCTTTTGTAAAAGCACTTTTCTGCTGTGTGTTGCTGTGCTGTGAGAAAAAAACAGTTACACGTTTGGTAAAAAATTAATTAAAGTTAAAACTTATTAAAAAAACAATCAAAGTGTGTTTGGTAAAATATGAAATTCAATCATTATTGTTGTAGACAAAAACAGACATATCTCTGAAAATAGTTTTATTCAATTTTATTGGGGTTAAAAATAATTAATTTTTTACTATTAAATATAAATATATATAATATTAAACTTACTAATTATCACTGTTATTATGATTGTTAAAAAAATTTATTTTACTTAATCACTTTTTAATATATATATATATATATATATTTTCAAACAAAAAGTCAAACTAAAATAAAATAAAATAATTATTTAATATTTGTTTTTATTTTTATTATTAACAAATTAAATTAAATGGTACATAAAAGAGTTTGAAAATAAAAAGTAATAACATTTAAAGAACAAAATAAAAAAAATAAAAAATTGATTGTATATAAATTTAAGGGTAACTTTTGTCATTTATAAAATTAAATAGGGATAAAAAAGATAAATCAAACATTAAATTTAGGTGGGACCAAAGCTTATGCTTTTGTGGCTTTTAAAAGTTGCTCCACCCCAGCTTTTGAAAATTGAGGAATTTTGAAGTGTTTTGGATGAAAAACGCTTTAATTTTTTTTTACCAAACACTAGTTTCAAAAATTGTTGATATATATTGGTTTTGAAAGAACAGTTAATTGGGGGATACATAAACTAATTGGGGGATATTTTACTGTAGTTGCCGACATGGTTTTTCAAAATGTTCCAGCATTGAAAAACCATGCCGGCAACTACAGTGAAATATCCCCCAATTAGTTTATGTATCCCCCAATTTGGTGTTCTTTTGAAAGTGCTTTTGTAAAAAAAAAAAAAAAAAAAAAAAAACATTACCAAACTAGCCTTATATCCAAACACACTATTAATGTGCAAAAGTTTTCTTAAAATTTGAACTCTTCAACTTAAAACTCTGCCTTGTGAGTTGTGACCAGAAATCTCAACTGGACCCAAAAAGTTATTTGTGCCACCCTTGGAAGTACTGACACGGACACGACACGACATGGACACAGGGACCTCTAAAACTCAAAATCACAAGGACACGGATCCGTTTATATATATACTAATTAAATAATTTTTATATACTAAAATCATAGTGTTATGGTATATCAAATACATTAATCGCACAATTATATGGAAAAAAAACTCAATTTTATGATGTTAGATTAGTCCACATGTAGAAAAATTAACTATTATACTAATTTCCATGACACACTACATTATCCAACTAGTAAAATAGAATATAGATTTTTACACTTGCGTCGTGTCGGTGTCCCATGCACGTTTTGTGTCGAACGCGCATCGGAAGCGGACACGGCACCGATACCAATGTGTCGGTGCTTCACAGGTGCCGCCCAATGCTCGGGTGAGGCCAGCTGTACGCATCGCTCCATTCCAGACTCTAGTCAAAGGACTCAAGGGTCCGTTGATATGACCCGCGGGTAAAGAAAATGAATTTTGAAAAGAGCGGTTCAGTTACCAAAACACAAGTACTAATCAGTATCGCTCAGGCAGCGTCTCGTTTATCCCTACAAAGTTCCGACTTCCGATCACTGTATATCGCAGCTTCCAGGTTCCAATCTTTGAAAAGAAAACAGCTTTTTCGATTTAATTTTTTGGTGGTGCGAACTTTGATTTTTGAATATCGTTGTTACAAATTCCAAATCCTGCTACTTTGTATCAATGATTTGGGGAGAAATTCAAATTCCTGCATCTTTGTTCTCTTCACTCTTCTTGTACACAGCAGGAAACAAGTAAGTTAAGCCATCTCTTATTATCTTTTTGAATTCTGCAATTTTCTTTTTATTTTAATTTTGTGTATTTAGTGGTATTAGGGTTTAAGTGTGCTAGGTTTAAACTTTAACGGGTTTTCACCAGGTAGATGATGCTAGTGAATCATTGATTTTTGCAGGCCTTGAGTTAAATCTGAGCTTGATAAATACATCTTGTTATTCAAACTTTAAGAAACCATGAATATTATTGCCCAAATCAAAATAGACAAAGATCTAGAAATGCAGCCCCCACCAGGGTTCGCATCAAAGGTCTCTGACGGCCAAGGAACGGGTACTGGAGTTGACAACAAAGGGAAAGAAGATGCAAGCTATTCGTATGACTTGCACAGTGTGAGTGAAGAATGCTTTGCAGTTGATCAGATGTGGGCAATTTATGACCCTTTGGATGATATGCCAAGATGGTATGCTAGGATCAATAAAGTATATACTTCACCTTTCAAGGTGGATGTCACATGGTTGGAGTATATTGCTGGGGATGTAGATGAGAAGGCTTGGGGTCAAAGTGGGTTACCTGTTGCTTGTGGAAAGTTCAAACTCGGGGAGACTGCTACAATTGATTATATAAGTTCATTCTCCCATAAGATATTCGGTGAAGTAGGTGATCGAGAGCTTTTTGACTTCTATCCCCGGAAAGGGGAAACTTGGGCACTTTACAAGAACTGGAAGATTGAATGGAGCTCTGATCCAGACAACCACAGTGAGTACAAGTATGAATTTGTTGTAGTCCTGTCAGATTACAGCAGCAAAGCAGGCATTTCGGCTTCCTATTTGGTTAAGGTAAAAGGTTTTGACTCCTTGTTTAAGCCAACCAAAAACAATGGCATGACTTCCTTTCAGATACCATCCAGTGAAACGTTAAGATCCTCTCACAGGGTTCCTTCATTTAGAACAAATGGTAAAGACCGAAAAGACATCCCTGAAGATTATTATGAACTTGATCCTTGTTCCCTGCCCAGAAACCATGCAGTGGAAGCAGCTGAAGATGATGACCACTATGAACAAGAATCTGAATTGGAGGCCGTGGAAGTAGCTGAAGATGATGACCACTATGAACAAGAATCTGAATTGGAGGGCGTTAAAGTTGCTGATCCAGATTTTCATGACTTCTTCTTGGATAAGCGTGAAGAATGCTTTGCACTAGATCAGATATGGGCCATCTTTGACGATTTAGATCTTATGCCCAGATACTATGTTCGGATCGATAAGGTATATTTACCTTTCAAGGTTGATGTCACATGGTTGGAGTTTGTTGCTGGGGATATAGATGAGATTGCTTGGAAGAGAAGTGGGTTACCTGTTGCTTGTGGGAAGTTCAAACATGACAAGACTGATACAATTGAAGATATAACTACATTCTCCCATAAGATTTTCTGTGAAAAAAGTGATGGAAAGAGTTTTGATATCTATCCACAGAAAGGGGAAACGTGGGCCCTCTACAAGAACTGGAACATTAAATGGAGTTCTAATCCGGACAACCAGTATGAGTATGAATATGTTTTAGTCCTGTCAGATTACACCTGCAATGCAGGCATTTTGGTTGCACATTTGGTGAAGTTAAAAGGTTTTGTATGCCTGTTTATGCCAACCAAAAGCTATGGCATGGTTTCCTTTCAGGTACCTTCCAATGAAATGTTAAGATTCTCTCACAGGGTTCCTTCATATAAAACGAATGGTAAAGAACGAAAAGACGTCCCTGAAGGTTATTTTGAACTTGATCCTTGTTCCCTGCCCAGTAACCTTGAAGAAGTGTCTGAGTACAGTGATATGGAAGCTGTTGTTGATGGTAATATTAATGGTTCGTTAGAATCTGTATCAAAGGAGAAGCATGCTATGCACAATAAAGGGAAAGAAGATTCAAGCGTCAGTAAGGAAAATAAAAAAGCTGAGAGCTCCAACAGGATTGCTGAAGAAGTATCTGAACAACAACCTGAACCTGTGGTCCATTTTGTTGCCGATCCAGATTTTTATGACTTCGACGGGGATAAAGGTGAAGAATGCTTTGCATCTGATCAGATGTGGGCTATTTATGACGACACAGATGGTATGCCCAGATTTTATGCTTGGATCAATAAAGTATATTTACCTTTCAAGGTGGATGTCACATGGTTGGAGTTCATTGCTGGGGATATAGATGAGACTGCTTGGAAGAGAAGTGGGTTACCTGTTTCTTGTGGAAAGTTCAAATACGAAAAGACTGATACAATTGAAGATATAGGTACATTCTCCCATAAGATTTTTCAGAAAAGAAGTGTTAATAAGAGTTACAACATCTATCCCCAGAAAGGAGAAACTTGGGCCCTTTACAAGAATTGGAACCTTAAATGGAGCTCTGATCCCGACAACCACAGAGAGTATGAATATGAATTTGTTGTAGTCCTGTCAGATTACAGTAAGCAATCAGGCATTTTGGTATCCCATTTGGTTAAGTTAAAAGGTTTTGTATGCCTGTTTAAACCAACCCAAAAAAATGGCATGGCTTCCTTTCAGATACCATCCAATGAAATGTTAAGATTCTCTCACATGGTTCCTTCATTTAGAACAAACGGTAAAGAACGGGAAGACGTCCCTGAAGGTTATTTTGAACTTGATACTTGTTCCCTGCCTAGTAACCTTGAAGAAATGTCTGAAACTGTTGATGGCAGTATCAATGGTTCGTTAAAATCGGTATCAAAGGAGAAGCATCCTATGCCAAAGAAGAGAAAAACTCCTGATGTAGAGAGTATTTTGGATGGGAATTCCCCAGGTGGAAATAAGTCTTTTAGAATTTCAAACGGTTGTTATAAGAACTTAAATGAAGAAAAGCGGGCAGCAGAAGCTTCTGGTCAAACTCTAGATAAGAGTAAGCCTACCAGTGTTTCAGACAGCTAGAAGAATGATGCTGCTCACACTAAGGAAATGAGTCTAAATGGTGTGATTACCATACCTGGCAGTGTTGACAAGGACATCCCCTCTTCACCTGCTTCTTTGAAGACTTTTGGAATGCTAGACACCGAATTCTGCAACTTTAAAAGAGAGCAATCCTATGAAAAGTTTAAGACTGGACAGGTATGGGCTCTGTATTGTAAATTGGATAAGTTTCCCAAAACATATGCTCGGATAGAAAGTGTTGAATCATTTCCTGTTTTTAAACTTGTTATTAAGTGGCTCAAATCTTGCGATCCACCAAGGGATATTATTTCATGGGTTGACAAGGAAATGCCAGTAAGCTGTGGAACATTTAAGGTCACATCTAGTGAACTTGTTGTCTTTAATGATTCCATTTCTTTCTCTCATCAGCTAAGTGAAGTACCCGCAGTTAGGAATGTGTACACCATCTATCCAAGGGCAGGGGAAGTGTAGGCACTATACAGTAAATGTAGCTCTGACTTGAAATGCTCTGACTTGAAGAAATGCGAGTACAACATTGTTGAAATATTAGACGTGGTTGATATTCATTGGATAATCGTATCGGTTTTGGAAAGAGTTACTGGTTTTAAGGCGGTATTCAAAGCTAAAGAAAAAGATGGACTTGGATCCGCTGTGGCTATACCGTGGATTGAATTGTATAGATTCTCTAATCAAGTTCCTTCTTTCATGTTGTCAGGAGCAAGGTATGGCAAGTTACGTGGTTGCTGGGAGCTCGATTCTAGAGCATTGGCAGTTTATTCAGATTCGAGGAATTGGACATGAGCAGGTTGGTGTAGGTTTTATCCAGTTTTTGACGGTCTATTTGGGAAGATGAACCATTTACAAAAATTATTCTCTTTTGTTATGAAAACCGGGTTTCTCGTTCTACTAGAATATAACAATCATTCTCTTTTACCTTGGCCTGAAAGTATTCGTGTTTTTTGGAGTAATCAGACAGTACATATCAGTTAGTTTCTGAAATTATTTAGGCGTAGTACAATATCTCTTTTACCTAGGCCTGAATGTATTCCCATTTTGTGGATCTTTATAGAGTTGTACTCTGACAGTGTTATTTTGTGAAGTTATACTTTTGCTATAAATATGTAGTTACCTAAACACTTTATTGAAATGCATGGCCATGAGAAGCCAAAACTGAAAAATCATTCTTTGGGTTTATCTACAATCTGTTTCTCTTTTTGATATACAGTTATTTCTTTACATATGAACTTCAGATCGATGTAAGCTTTGCAGGTGACACCTTCATCCAAGTGTGTGGCATCTGTTTGGATAAAGCAATAACAGAAGTTGCAGTCTAATTATTAATTTACGTCTCGAAGTTGTTTGAAATATGATTGTTTACATCTTCAAATATGCTATGTAATTAAATTATTGCCTAATTCATTTACAACTTGACATGTGCTTCTTAGCTGCTGGGTGAAGAAAATTCAATCATGGTCTTGAACTGATCTAATATAAATATCATGTTCTGGTATGTTGTTAATGTTTTGGCCGTGGTATGCGGCCAGAATTTTTTGTCGGATTTTTGTTCTTTTGTATAATTCATACGCATAGAGTGAATATTGCTTTGCAGTCAATGAGATATTAATCAAAGTGCTATTTGTTTTCCATGTATGTACAGCTGAGCTGTTGGGTAATATTGTAAAGGTAATTTAAAAACTCGATAGTTATTTTCTCTAATAATAGATGATTCTTGAGCTCATTATGTAGACTGCAAATGTGAAGTATGATACTGAAGCTCAAGTTGCTTACTGTTAGTGGACTTCTCGTCTGAATTGGGTCGCTCGTTGTTTGCCAAGTGAAGTTCCGTCATCTGATTCAATCTTCCCAGTCTTTACATGTATTGCCAATTGTAAGCTCCTCTTGAACTTTGCTCCATTGTGCCTATCTCTGTGTTCTGTATTATACTATATCTTCCTGCTCTTTACCTCATTTTTACTCATTTTTTGAAACATTTAGATTTAGAAATGTAGTTTGGTAATCAGGTATCTTAACTCAATAACGTAGCCACTAAAAGTTTCATGTAAAATCTTGAAGCACAATTTCTCTGAGGAGCAGTAAATATTTCTTTGTAGCACTTTCCTAGAGCGTATTTACATCCCAGAAGTTACCTTGACGGGTAGTTCTTTTAGGCTACTACTGACTAGCAGAGTTTGGCTTATCTGACTCGTCTTATTTGAAAGTTCATGCATTGCATTTTGTTAAATTTGATGCCGACTGAGTTAATTGAGTCACACTGTTGTTTAACCGGAACAATTGACTTTTGAGTCTGACTGACATAACATAATCTAGGTCAGATGTGACAACAAAATCAGTCAAATATCTGACTAAGGAGACTCAGTTCTGAATCAGCTGTCAGACACGGAGTTATGAAACAAAGGAAACCCTTTTATGTGCGGTTTTATAAATTATTCTAGAAGGACTACTCAACTGAATCCACATTAATGTACTTACGTTGTGTTAACAGGCTTTACAATCATGGTTATGTAGCCAGTGATGCCCATTCTGATTTTTCCAATATTCCGCTTGCTAGTTATGGACTAAAGCTAATGAGTTGAAACTAGTAATGGATGTGTAATAATCTGGCATGATCATGCTTCTTTTGTTTTGGGTTAGAGTTCTACCGGCTAGACAGGACAGCGATCACATATTCTTGAAAAACTGTTGGAGAAACATACAAGGGAGTCGTTATTTGGGATGTAGGTCTTGTTTGTAACCATGCAGTAGGGCATGAGCTTTCACAACATTGTTTGGAAAAACACGGAACCAATCGCCTCTGGTGAAAGGTTCTAGTCCATGTTATTTAACCCGCCCTGTTTTTCTAATGCGAATCTTAGTCAGTAGTATTGTTGACCATGGAGTGAGCCTTGAGTGGGGTATGTCAGAAGCATAACTCATGTATGTGTAGGTATTGCAGGCCTGTGAGAAGCTGAACTTACATGAGCTCTCCGCATGTCTCTTGTGAACCTTGTCCAATATGCTTTGCTGCAAATAGCTTGCTGGAATTAAGGTTTGAGATTAATGAGGGGAATCAAGTTCTCAGTTTCCTAAAAGAAGTGCTTTTCAAATGTGAATGTTGAGCTCATTATTGTTCACTGCAAATGTGAAGTTTTGTTGCTGAAGCTTAAGTTGTTAAATGCAAGTGGACCAATCTTTTGCTAGATTTTCGCCTTAATTGGTTCACTAGTCATTCGCCTAGTGAAGTTCAGTTATCTGATTCAATCTTCCCCGTCTTCATGTATATCAGCCACGGAAGGTGCAAATAGTAAGCTCCTACCCAACTTTGCTCCATTTTACCAATTTTTGTGTTATGTGTAATCTTGAAAACGGTCCTGTTCTGTTCTGCATAAAATCCTAGGTTCCTCATTTTTATGCCGCATATAGATTTAAACATGTAGTTTGCCGCAAATCTGGTCTGCTAATTCAAATATGTAGCCACTGAAAGTTTCATGTAAAATCTTGTTGCGCAACTTTCCGATGAGCCATAAACATTTCTCGTAAGCACCTTCCTAGAGTGTTTTAACAGTATTGAAGTTACCTTGATGGGTAGTTCTCGAAGGGTACTACTACTGATTCCCAGAGTCTGACTCGTCTCTTTAAAATTCTATTTGTGCCAGACAGTTCATACCTGTGGTTCAACTGAGAACCCGCCGCCTTTATTAAAATGAACTGGGAACTGTTCTGACTGCTCTTGCATTTATTTATTTTGTGCAGCACTGGCTAGGTAACCATGATCCTGAAGCCTGCCAACAAATACATCAAGGTAGGTTCCTGCACGAAGCTGCTACGTACCCCCAAGATCTCTCCCCCACTTCCTCCCCCAAATAGGTGGTATCATCTCCCACCACTGATTTTGCTTTGTGGGGGCCCCTGGAGAAAACAAGGGGGGCCTATTATTACTGTTGTGTGAGTGTGGGGGTGGATTTGTGGAGGGCACGAAGCATTTTGGGAGCATTCCTAATACTTTCACAAAATAACTTACCTAAGCATTTTTATGAGATATATACGTTTGTAAAATGTAATTACCTAAACACTTTTTATGAAGTGCATGACTATGAAAATCCAAAGATTGTCCTCTTGGTTATTTCTTAAACTTCCCGCAAGTAAAAAAAGCTTTATTTCGGTTTCCATGTTAGTGAGAGTTTCCCTTGTGGCGTGGATTTCCTTTAATGGAGCGGAGCCTATCTATAAAAGGAACACACCACAGCGGAAGTATGGTGTAGCAACACCATCAACATTATAATGGAGAAGCTTCCCACAGATATCATAGAGAGCATACTTGATCAATTACCCTTGGAGACAGCTTTACAAGTACCAATTGAGACAGCTTTGCAAGCAAAACGGGTATGCAAAGCATGGAGAAGTATCCTCCGTCGTAAATAATGTAAATTACGGACTTTATTATGCTGACGAAGATAATCCTAATCGTTGGAAGATGAACTACACTTCTTTCTATGCTTTTGATGATAAGATAGATAATCTCAAATCTGTCCTGTGTGGCGAATACTTGGGTCATGCAATGGTTTGGTTTGTTTCCAAAGACAACGTCCGTATCTTGGAAATCCTTTCCTAATCTGCAATCCCTTCACCGCAGAAGTTGTGTATATTCCTAAAGCTAATACGCATAGATGGCAATTTAGCCCGGAGGATTCGCCATGGAATAATATTAGTGGGTTTGGTTATTGTCATTCAACCAACGAGTACAAGATTGTTAGAATGTACTACGTACTACAGAGGACGGGCAAGAAAAGCCCATTGCCAAGTTTATACTGTCGGTGGTGGTGGTGGTGAGTGGAGAAACACTGGCTCCATCCATATTTCCCCACCATTGTACTCAGCAGGTATCTATGCAAATGGAGCTCTTCATTGGCTGCACAGAAGTAATAGTAGTATCTACCCAACGATTATACAGTCACAGCCTTCGATTTGGAAGATGAGAAGTTCCATTTCATCCCATTGTCACGTTTTGAAGGTGTAACACATATGCATCGATCGTCCCAAGTTGTTGGGAGGTATAAGGAATAATGAGTTTTGTCAAAGTCAATCAGTCAATTGACTTTGACTATTAGAAGTCGATAGTCTTATTTCTTAGACACATTAAATATATCTATTAGATAGGAGGAAAAAATCTGTATTTGGTGTATAAGAGAAAATATACCGACACCACCGATGGTTGTGATATGAAAGGAAACTACAACGACAAGAATTCGTGGCATTGGAAGGAGTTCAGAATAGAGTGGGATCTTTGGTTCTTTGAGCCCATGGCAATTACAAGGAGCGGTGAACTTTTATTGCATCAAAGAGATCGTTGAAAGATCAAAGAGATCCAAGATGGTCAGTAACGCTTCGAAGATCTTTGAGTTCATGGATGTCACAGCTACTCTGGAGAAGACCGTGGAAAGCATCTAAGTCTTTTCTTACAGCATGTTTGTTTTCTCCTCTATATAAGTAGAGGGTTCTAAATAGAGGTTTACCTCTATCTCTATATGAATACCACTACCTAGAGCCTTCTAAATTTATGTTTGTTTAACCACTATCTAATAACTCCATATTTATATATAAATTTGTATATTTCACATTTTACCCTTTAGCAATTCAAAACTTCCAAGATTCTTTTTAAATCAACATTTTCAAAAGTTCAAAAGTGCTTTCAACAATTCAAACCGTTACACGGATAAAGTGAAATACAAACTAATAAAAGACCAAACCAAACCCCTCCCTTCCTCTCTCGAAATTCTAAGATTCACAACCCACCACCATTGCTAGCCCATTCTCACCACCACTAGTCCATAACTTGAACACAACCACAGTAGCATTTTACACCCCAACAAGTAGATCTAATTCATTTGCAACCTGATCACGTAATTGATGCATAAAAGTCTGGTCTTGTGGTCTAAATACATGTTGTGTAGCTGATGTTGCACTTTCACTATTCATTTCAATGGTGTTGCTCACTTCCAACCCGACATCTTCAAACCGACGAAATAATTCATCATTCAACCTAATATGTCTAGGGAAATTATGTATAGCCATGGTTGCAACAACTAAATACTTTTGGGTTGTAAAACCGAACCTGCGCATTTTGTCCAAAATGGGAAATCTTGCCTTCAAAACACCGAAAGCTCTTTCAATCACATTCCTAAGTTGAGAGTGTGCCTGATTGAATTTTTCCTTCTTCGTTCGAGGGCGGCCACCACGTCGAAAATCTCGTAACCAGTATCTTGTGTTCCGGTAAGGTGTCATAAAATCCTTCGTATGTGTATATGCTGCATCGCACAAGTAATACTTGTCTGCAAAATAACAGCAGATAATAAGACCATATTCAATAAAGTTAACAGAACCTGACCATCTAATCACACAGCCATTACACCCTTGAATTCAAAAAAGATAACTGATGTAAATTGAAGGATGGATTACGGTCAGAGAAAGAAAGATAAACAAAGTGAACAACGTGAAAAACCCATTCTTGAAGACGATGAAAACTTGTCGCAGAGATAAAGAATTACTTTGTCAGTCCTGTAGTAGAAAATTAGTGACTACAAATTGCAATGAAGCTTGGGTTTATGCACTGCACCATAAGTAGGAGTAACAATTGGTCTTGCAGCAGTCAGGCAACAACAAAAGTAGTTGGTGTAGCAGTAGGTAAACAAGTGATTGTACCACAACTCATGTAACAGTCATGCCAGCTGAAGATGACAATAGTTTGTTGTTGAAGATCATGAGTAAACAGCTGTAGAAATTACCTGGCGGTGGCATTGGAAAATTGAAGGCTGGATTACGGACAGATTCACTCAGTATCCTTGAATCATGTGCAACACCTTCCCATCCGCTAACTACATAAATAAATTTCATGTCGAAATCACATATTGCCAACACATTTTGATAACACTCACCCAACTAAACGAAATAGATAAATAAATTTGTTAGTGTCATTCTTTAACGAATCTCCTAGCTGGTAGATACCATTGCTACGTAATATAATTAAATTAAAGCTTTTCAGAGCCTTTTGGAGTTTTTCTGAGCTTTTTAGAGTTTTTCAGAGCTCTTTAGATATTTCAGGGCTCTTTAGTGTATTCAGGGCTTTTTAGGATACATTAAAAGAATATCTTCACTATTGTAAGGAATTTGTTTGTATCATTCTTTATAAAGAATTAAGTTACTTTCTCCTTGTTTTAACAAATCCCCTTGCTGGTAGATACCAGTGTTACAAAATATAATTAAATTCGAGGGTTTCAGAGATTTTTAGAGTTTTCCAAAGTTTTTTAGAGGTTTTCGGAGCTCTTAGATTTTCAGTGCTCTTTACGATACATTCAAAGATGATCTTCAATATTGTTGGGAATTTTGTAGTGTCATTCTTTAATGAATCTCCTAGCTGGTAGATACAAGTGCTACAGAATATAATTTAATTAAGCTTTTCAGAGCCTTTTGGAATTTTACTTTGCTTTTTAGAGTTTTTCAAAGCTCTTTAGATATTCTAGGGCTCTTTAGTATTTTCAGGGCTTTTTAGGATACATTCAAAGATGATTCACTATTATAAGGAATTTGTTAGTATTATTCTTTATAAAGAATTAAGTTACTTTCTCTTGGTTTTAACGAATCCCCTAGTTGTTTGATACCAGTGCTACGAAATACAATTAAATTAGAGGGTTTCAGAACTTTTCAGAGTTTTCCAGAGTTTTCTAGAGGTTTTCAGAGCTCTTTTGATTTTTCAGGGTTCTTTACGATACATTCAAAGATGATCTTGAATATTGTTGGGAATTTGTTACCGTCATTCTGTTACAAATCTACCATTTTGATAATTTAATTATAATACATAAATAAATTTTTGATCTAAATCATATGGTAAAGTTCCCTTAAACTCAGTGTTCAAAGCTTCTATAATTCGTTTCCAAGAGATCTGTTTAAGGGACGCTCCAGAATACCCTTCCTTCCCCACCTCTTCGATACTCAAGTCGATAAATCTTTTAGAAAGACCATCAATAGTGGTGAATATATGTGCACCCCCTCTCCTTTTAGAACCCTCAGCTTTATCCATATCTTCATTGTATAGAAATGTAGAGAGTCATTCAAGATAATTTGTTTGCAAGGGAACTCATCAAGCAATAAAGCAGAGATACAGACCAGATACACTATCACACATACATCAAGCAATCAAGCAATAAGTTCACCAGCTAAACATACAAACGGGGACTAGCTGCGTTAGAACTTAGTAAAATAAGTCAAAAACAGGAATTACTTAATAAAAAATCAGAATTAAACTTAAAAAAAGCAACAAAAATAAAGTAATATTTGACTAGACTATAGTGAATGAAAATCATTAAACACTGCGTGTACAAGACTTATTATGCTCGAACCTAGTGGTGTTCTTGGAGGATCAGAAGACTCCGTTATGGGAATCACAGACCTAGAATGGAACTTATGTGAACACTTCTCAAGAGTACTGTATCCACCAATTTCCAAATCTTCCCAACAAACTGCACACATCTGATTTTGAGTCTTTATAAACCAATCGATGGCCTATTACGGTCTTAATGCACAGCAAAAACGACAAACAATCACATGTACAGACTTGGGAAAATCCTATACAAATGCAGTTCCCCAACACTGCCACATTTGCATATATATTTCCTTGGTATTAGTTTAATAACTGAACCATGGAAGTATATCTATCGGATTTTATTTGTTATTCATATATATGATCTTCTCTAAATATCCCTTGTAGCAGTCAGGCAATTTTAAGCTCCACAGCTCTTCATGATCCCTTCTCGAGACATGAACGTTAAATTCATGTCTTAAGACCCAACTAAACGAAATAAACAACATAGTATACTTGACTCCATCTCTTAGAAGAATAAAAAAATATTTCCAACAGGATTAACATTTCCAACATATAGCTAGGTGCTCTAGAGACAATAAAATCAAACTCCAATCGCGCATTATACAAATATAACCATTGATGCAACTGAACAAAACAATGCAAGAAGAAATTCAATGCATACTTCGACACAAATATAACCTTGAGTACTCAAGTGCCTCCCGGTCAGTTGAATAGAAACTGTTAAAAGAAAAGTTCTCAGCAAAACTCCAGGTTCAAATGAATTCCTGCATAAACGGTGCAAAATCTCAGAATTAGTCTAACATAATCAACAGGGAAGGTCCGAACTTCATTCATCATATTCTTAGTTAAAATACAGAGTACAGCTAGATTACATGTACGTACATGACAATAACCTCGATTAAAGCCAAACCAAATATTCAACTAAATCTTCTTGTCCAATAATTGCCATTCACCAGCACCAAACCCACAACCCGGATCATTTCAAATAGAAAAAATGGATGCTAGGTTCCGGACTATGTTCTTTGGCCACTGCTTTATATAAAGTATACCCCTAACAGCTACAGCCTACTACACACTATGGATCAGACAGTAAGGTAGGTTTATCGATAATCTAGTTTCAATGGTCAAAAATTTCGTTCAGGGTTCACATTTACAGTACAGTGTAGGGGTTACTCATACACAATTCTTAAATTGACTGCTATTATGCTGAATTTATATACAGGTCCAGGGATTTTACATCACAAAATCACCTGCAAGCACACTATATACAGCCACAGAAAGCAACTAGCATTATCTATCCAGGAATTCCTACACATGAGCGATTGCCAACTCTACAGAAATCATTTAGCAATTCGAATTCCTAACCAAACTGAGATAATAAAACTTACCCCTCCCTAATAATGTCTAATGCAAAATCGTTTTTCTACAACCAATATTAGGATATAAAAAACAATCCAACCATATGAATAACAAAATACAAAAACACTCCAACAAATCACGTACACCAACCAACCATATTAGGATTATGTAAATCTAATACCCACATAAGATTCTAGCTAGCATACCAAGCAAAACCCTAACAATATTCTGGCATCATAAATTGGGCATCAATTTAACAAAATCCAGATAACCCCATTTCAATTTATGTAGAAAAACACCAGATCTGATTTCTCCCAAGTTTTAGTTATACAAATCAAAAATTTGTAACAACATGCAAATACAGAATTCAAAAAACAAAAATGCCTTACAGAGATTAACCAAACTATAAATCTTCAAAACTTTGATGATATTTAGCTGATCCGGAGATGAAATCTTCAAAAATAATCTTCACGAATTTGATGAAATTAACCAAACTATATTTACGAATCGAAGTTCCAGAGAGAAAAGATTTCCATGAGTTCGGAGAGAAAGCGAAGCCACTGGAAAGGAAAAAGAAAAAAGAAAAACTGAGAACGAGTTTAGGTTTTGTTTTGGTGGTGGACAAAAATTGTCAAAATAAGATTTGTTAGAGGGTCATATGGACATTTCACAGCTAAATAGAGGTTTAGCTAAAAGATAGCAGCTGAGAGGTGCTATCTGATTTCCTCTATCTAATAGAGGTTTAGCCTCCATATTGGTAGAGGTAGTGGAAAAAACAAACACCTTAAAAAATGAGGCCCACCTCTACATAGAGATAGATAGTGTTTTGCCTCTACATAGTGGAGAAAACAAACATGGTGTTAGTATCTCAGGGTTTCAACAAGGTTTTGGCGGTGGAAAAATTACAAGGGCCCCTTTCCAAGAGTAGTTTCAAGATACATTAGATGGTTATTCAATATTCATCTAAAGGAGGATATTTTTCAATTGGAAGAATTTTTTGTAGACTCCTATCTAAAAAGACCCGTGATTTCTTTCCTTTTTTTTTTTTTTTTTTTTTTGGTTTCTTCGATTTAAGTGTGCATCTTGTTGTTGTGCATTTAGTTGGAAATTTTGCTCTGTTCTTTTTTGTTGTAAAATTTTTAGATATTGCTGCCTAACCCTTCATCAGGTTACTGTCGATAACTCGTGTTAGTTTATCAGATCACTGGCAAGTATATCATACGCTTTCAACGTTTCTTGTCAAATTTTACTCGCATTGTTTCATGTCTATTCTCAGTCCTCCAGAAATAGGTTCATACATCATGGGGTTAGGCATTGATTTTGGTGATAAACACTCTTCTCATCTTGTGGTGGTACGTACTTTATTAAAAGAAATGAGTGTACGAGACTCTTTTCATAAGTATGCTTTTACTCGGTGCATTACATAATGGAAAAAAAACAACTTGGGATAACAGTACTTCTACACCTTTAACCCCAAGTGCATAGAATTGCCTATGGTCACTAAGAACCGAGTTAGCCAATGAAGGTCAGCTGTGTGGTTGGAGTTTCACAAAATTGGTCTAATAACCCTTGAAATCTTATTTCTGGGTGTAATAGACGAGTAGGAAAAGATACTGTTCTAATATCTTAGACTCTAAAAGATACTGTTCTAATATCCTATTTGGTTATTTTACCCAATTCTTTTTACAACAGTTGACTAAAGTGCCCTCTCCATATTAGTTTCCCAGATCTAAAATAAAACCTTCTCTATTTACCAGTGAACATCCTCCCTATCAGGACTTTTAGTTTCCACGAACTAAATTCTCCTCTGTTACTGATCGTGAAAAAACATCCTCCATCATCAAATCAAAATCGGCGTTGTTCTTCATCTTCAAAATCTTCTTTAATCTTATGTTTAAATCTGTATGTTTGATTTATAGGGTTTCGAATTGATTTTGATTTAATTTTTGTAACTGAAATAAGGAGAAACTAACGAGGGTTTTTGAGACAATGGATTTGAGATAACAACAACATCAACAAAAACCCAATTTAGCTGAGATGGTATCGAGGGATTTAATCTTAGTGTTATCTATGGAATTTATGATTTTAACGATGCAACCCTATTTCATTCAGTTTGAAGTTAGATAAATCTGGATTCACCCAAGAGTAACACACGATGCAACCTAGTTTCATTCAGTTTGAAGTTGGATAAATCTGGATTTACCCAAAAGTAACTCACGATGCAACCCAATTTCATTCAGTTTGAAGTTTGATAAATCTGGATTCACCCGAGATTTACACACAATGCAACCCAGTTTCATTCAGTTTTAAGTTGGATTAATCTGGATTCACCAAAGAGTAACACACGATGCAACCAGTTTCGTTCAATTTCAAGTTGGATAAATCTTGATTCACCCAAGAGTAACATATGATGCAACTAGTTCCATTTGGTTTGAAGTTGGATAAATCTAAATTCATTCAAGAATAACACAAGATTTAACCAGTTTTATTCAGGTTAAACTCAGATGCATCCATTCATCCAAGAATAACACAAGGTGTAACCAGGTACATCTAGTTTAAACTTAGATGAATCTTTTTTTTAAAATATCTTTTTTGTGTTGTTCTTGTATTTCTTCTTCAACTCTTGGTTTTAGTGGAGGTTTTGATGGTGATGGTGGTGAATTAACTGTAGCAGATGGTGTCACTAGTGTTTGTGGTGTTACTGGTGAAGGATATCACAGATTATATTCATCCAAATCTGGGGAAAAAGTTAGCACAAATCTGTTTGGAATTTGTAATAAAAATATGGGTGAATATTAATTGTGGTAACAGTGATGTGGAAGGTGGTGTTCATGGCGAAGGAAGTAGGTGAAGCTGTTAACCATGAGCAGAGTTGGTGAAGGTAATGGTACCTGTGGTTGTGCGGTATCATATGAGAAAGGCTTGTGTCGATGGTTAAAGGGGTATAATTGATAATTTTTATATTTAATTGTTCCCGTCCATTTCACCCATGTCTAAAGTTACTCGTCTATTTGAACTGTGAATTATGTTTTTTTGGGCAGACGACCACTTTCTCTAACCATTTCTCATTGTGGCCGTGCATACCTAGGATCTAATCCCAGCAGCCACGTTCTTACAGAATTAAAAAAGAACACCTTAAAACAAACATTTCATTAGAGCCCCTTCAATTTCCCAGTTATCGGGTAGTCGAACTGATCCAATATCATTTTCATGTTCTGATTAGTTATTGTTTTCGCCATGGTATGCTACCAGAATGTTTTGTTAGATTTTCGTTTTTTGCATAATTAGAATGCAATAAGAGCTAATATTGCTTTGAGATCAGATATGAATCTAAGTGTTTTCATTTACAATGTAATGTATAGCTGGGCTTCTGGGTAATATTGTAAAGTTGTTACTTGTTAGTTATTTCTAAAAATAATAACTCATTATGTAAACTGCAAATGGAAAGTATGATACTGAAGCTCAAGTTGCTTAATGCTAGTGGACAAATCTTTTGTTAGATTCTTGCCTGAATTGGATAGCTAGTCGTTTGCCGACTGAGGTTCAGTCATATGATTCGATCTTCCCAGTCGTTATATATATCAGCCACGGAAGATGCCATACACATTTTTTTGTTCTGTATCATATTATATGTTTTTTTCCTCATTTTTTGAAATTTGTAGATTTTGAAATGTAGTTTGGCGCAGTTCAGGTGTGTAACTCAATAACGTAGCCACCCTAGTTAGTAATTCGGCGTATCATACGCGTATTCGTGATCTTTTCCGTATCATTCGTTCCAGAATAATACGGCTTCTTTTCGCAAAAATGGGAGTGGGGAGAGTCGAACCTACGACCTGTTAACTACTAAACCAACCTTCAACCACTGCACCAGCTGTGTGTTGATCTTATAGTTAGGTATATTAAATATATATTGCATTTTTGATCACGAATCATACCCCTCACCCCTTAAAATATATTATTTTATTAATTAACTAGGTATCACCCCGGTATGCAAATTTGATATTTTTTTTGTAATTGTCCAGTAATTTGCATAAGGCTTGTTAATTCTCTCGATCATTATGATTTTTGAAATATAACCTTTTGTAAAGTGTTATTTGGTGAAATTTTGTGTTTTGCTTGTTTAGTTAAAAAATTGCACCGCGTTGGTTTATGGGGGTGGGGGGATTTGAGCCCTCATTGTAATTCTTGTAATTACGTTTTATTTGCTTTAATAAATCATTGGACTTAGCAAAAAAAGTTGTATAGTTAAAAATTAATTGATTGATATATTGAAATATAATTGTTCGGTAATGAGCAAAACCAAAATTTAGAACCTTAGGTAGTTTAATTAAAATTGTCATCCTTCCATTAGATTTTTCTTTTTACTATCTTTCTCTGCCATCTCTTACATCTGAACTACTTTGTCCATCATCTTTGGTTACCTTTTCATATGTAATAAACAAAAAGTCCATAAAATTATTTGTGTAAGTATGATAAAAATGGTATGTACTTTTAATTATGTTTATTCTATTCTTACACGGTCAGCATACAACATCAACATTTGGATTTATTGGGCATGTGCTGAGTTTAGGTGGTTGGACATTTGTCCTTATTCTTTTAAGCCAAGTATCCTGCAATGACAAACACATTACATTTGTTAGTAAAATCAATAACAGTATAAAATAAATCACTAATAAATTATTATTTTCAATATTTTCTTGCCTGCAATTGTATTGACTCCCCCTTTCTTTTTTGTAGTTTTTCTTGAGATTGCATTGCTTGTTGTTGACATATTTTTTCTTGCTTTTCTCTTTCACGACGTGCTTTTTATGCTAAAGATTGCGCTTGTTTATGTATTTGATCATATTTTACTTGAACTCCTTGCTCAATAAGATCATAATTGGCTTCTTCAATTTGTTGAACCCGTCTGTAATTTAATTCTTGTTTTTCTCTTTCATAACGCGCTTTTTGTGCCAAGGATCGTGCCTATTGTAAATACAGAAAATTACCTGATAGTCAATGTTATATTTATATAATATTACTGTAGTTATGAATTCGAATCGTACTCTTGATGGTTCCCTTTTTGGTTGTTGATGCGCTTTTTCTTGTTTCTCTCTTTCACGACGTGCTTTTTGTGCTAGTGATGCTGCCTGTTATAATTTTAAACAGAAAATTCCTTGATATTCTTAACGAATGTTATTTTTTTATATATTATATACTTACGAAAAAAAAATATTCTTAGAACTTTACTTTTGAGGGTTCCTTTTTTGGTTGCTTTGATTCCCTAATGCGACGTTGTCGTTGGGACAATTGCATCCTTCGCTGTCAATTCAAGTAATTGTATTATGAAATGTTTGAAAATAATTATGATACTAAACGTTCAATTTATATTAAGTCAACATGAAATACACTTAATAAAATAGTACCTTAGTTCTTTCGATTACAAACTGATTACGTTCCTTATCACTGCACGATAACTTCTCAGCAAACTGTCAAATACATATTTATTTTGAATTGGTAATAATTTTATATATAGATAAGAAAGTTATCAAAATATTTCTTTATTATAATTGTTTACTTACTTGTTCCCCATTACTGCATAATTGTTCAGCTTCAAGAAGAGTTGTTGGAAGAACACCATGTGCCATAAGAATATGATTGTCTTCTTCTATTTGTCGAATCTGTCAATCTTTTAATTCTTGTTTCTCTCTTTCACGACGCGTTTTCTGAGCCAAGGATCTAGCATGTTGTAAATTTTAAACATGAAATTACTTGATATTCTAAGTCCAATGTTATTGTTTATATAATATTGTTGCAGTTATGAATTAGAATTTTACTCTTGATGGTTCTCTTTTTGGTTGATGTACTTTTTCTTTTTTCTCTCTTTCACGGCGTGCTTTTTGTGCCAAGGATGCTGCCTGTTGTAAATTTTAAACACAAAATTACTTGATATTTAGAGTAAATTTATTTTTTCCATCATATAATTGTCGTGATAAAAAAAATAATTATTGAAGTTTTACTCTTGATGGCTCCCTTTTTGGTTGTTGTTTCAACCCTCTGCTACAACATTGTAGTTCTGATAATCGTGTCATTTCCTTTCAATTCAGATAACTATATTATTATTAATGGCAACATTATAGTGGTTTATTATAATTACCTACTTGCTTGTTCCTCGTTGATGCATAATTATACTCACTTGTTTCTTGTTACTGCATAGTTCTTCGGGTTGAAGAAGAGTTGTTGGAAAGCTTATACCAACATGTGGTAATAAATTTGACGGTGGCCTAAAACATATGAGATTTCAAATAAAAATAAATAGACAAACCATGTTGAGTAGAGTAATTCGAATAACATAACTGAATGCGTACCTCATATCAATAAAAATTAACTTTCAAGAAAATTATTAGAATAAACTAATTGATTAGTGAATAAAAGTAAAACTTGTTTTTTTAATGCTGATAGGTATGTTCAATTTCAGAGATGTGTATAAGATGATATATATAGAGATGAAATTCAGCTGTGATATTCCAAAAACGAATCTGATCAGGTCTAGGTTAGGAAATTGTCATGATTAGGAGATCAAAATAGATAAGGAAACTTAAATATTAGTCAAAGTAGATCCGGTAATGAGTCCAAAATTTTGGCCCTCCTTCGCCAGGTTCGATGATGTTTGGTAATTCTGAGTTTTAACGTATTTGCTTTGTACACACTTCAAAGTGCACGAAATATTGGGATTGTTGGTTTAATTTTGTGTTGATATAATTATCTTAGCCCTCAGGGCTCTCTTATCCAGTAGAAAATGTGTGGGTTCAGGACTTCGGAAAGATGGTTCCTTCATTCTTATAGTTCGCTGAAGGAGTAGTATCCTTGGCGTCGCAACTACTCCATATCCTAATCTTCTATGCTTAAAAATTACTCTTGGTTTATACCGAGGCCCTCACGGTAAACCGATATAGAATGCAGGTAGCATATTTCCTACTGAGATAAAACCAAATCAAACGTAAGCCTTCACCTACCAAGTACAGTATACTTTTGTGGAAGTTGATATGCAGCCGCAGTAACATCCCAAAACACCATAACACTCCTTGTAAGTTCTGCACACTCTCGCCTCTAACATACTATCCCCTGTAATACAACTTCTACCTAAATCATCAAATAAATATTTCTACATGACCATGTTGGCGAAATATTTGCCACAACTCGGGCTAAATTAGTGAAATGCATTCAGAACAGAGCAAAACTAAGAACCTTTACCCAGGGATTATTTTTTTTTTAACCGAGGAAAGAAAAATAACCAAACTTGTAAATTCAAAAACAAATTTTTTCCATCAACTACACCTAAATAAAAATGTATCATCAAAATCTCCAATCAAATCAATCCCGTTTATTGCATTTACTAACAGTGCCCCTAACCAATTTCATTGTTATTGAATCAAGAATAAAAAAAACAAACCCACAAAGTGAATGAATCATCATTTTAATACCTGGAAATTGCAGAACCTGATGGTCTTATATTGTGGGCGGACGTAACATCTAAGTTAATTGGAATAAAGTGATAAATGACACAATCATTTAAATTTTAAAACAATTTTTTTCTGCAAAGACATCATCAGGACAAACATGATGAGTTGGACAAATGCTCATGGGTTTGTTTGTATCATTTAAGTCAAGCTCACCAAGTACATTGTCAGCAGGGGTTCAGTTTAAAATCAACTTTAACTAATGAGTCTTCCTGCAATTGGTTAAATTCCTGGGCCATACTGGGTATATTAACATTCGTTGTTGAATGCAATTGTTGCTGATGAAACTTCAACTGAAATTCAGTGGAAAGTGAAGATTAAGGCCTAAAATTTGAAGCTCTCGCATAGCGAGCCAAGGCTTCTCCTCCATCTGGTTTTAGAAAAAAGACTCCATTCTACATTATAAATCCCTACTAATGATATCATAACGGAATTTTGAACCAAACAACACTTTCCACAGCTAAATGATTTAAAAATTTATGTGAAACCATACATGAACTAAGAAGAAGAAAACTATTCTTAATTATAAATAAACTTCAAGACATCAAGATTAGCTTTTGTTGCAAGTGTTTATTACTAAACCCAGATAACAGTGCAAGAGAAGAAAAGAACCTGAAAATACAAACTCAGTGTACCCTGAGCATGCCGTACGATCACTTCCCTTTCTTATCCCCAATATGTAACAATATCAGCTCGGACTCTGAACATTTTATATTTCTTCCGTTCTGTGTATAGTGTATATCTACAAATTGAAAGATAAAGGTACAAAGCAAAAAACTTAGTTATTGAAATAAAGCAATCCGAAAAGTATACATGATATTTGTTTCTGCAGGTGTTATGTTGATGCGAATGAACATCCATATTATTTAAAATAAATAAATTATAACAATCTTTAGAAGCATTATTAAATATAATGACACTAATCATCCAAACTACGATACCCATATTATTAAAGTTGAAAATCAAATTTAAGAGGCTAAAGAAAACACACAGACATAAAGGGAAGATAGTAATTATAAATTACGAAGAACGGGTGGATATGTTGTTGTGAACTGTGGTTTGAAATTGAGAGAACTTATAATAGGTTAGCAAATTAAACTGTCATGTTCTAATTATATAAGAAACACCATTAATCTATCTATCACACTCATGTATCTGAAGAGACACCACTAATATCAGAAGAGATGCCACTGATTTCAATAACTACAAAAATTGTAAAAACACTATAAGTAGTAATTGAACAGTTTTACGAATGTAGAAAGATGAGAAACACAGCGGCAAGTGTTAAATTGACTGAGAAGGCGCTGAAATTTGTTGTTGATCCCAGTATTAGACATGGTTTTTGGATGTTGGAAAGTTTGGTTTGTTTAAAAACTCAAAGTTGAGTTTTGATCAACACAATTGAAAATAGGTTTCAATAGAGTAGATCTTACGAACTTACAAATTGGTCTAAAAAAATTCAGGGAATAGAGCAATTCAAATTAAATAATTTTAATGCTAACCTTATATTAATAATTTAGAGAATACGGTCCTTACTTGGACCTATTGCGGATGCAACCCCCATGATTTAGATAGCTATGTTGTATGCTATCTAGTGTTATGTCTACTTACTTAAATTTCCATCACCTTCTTTCTTTAATATATATCCTTACTGATGAATACTAAGTTTAAGACATTAAAACTTGGTAAATGAAAATCCAACCATCAGTTTTTTGGTTGAGATATGTCTTTCCCGCTCCTAAAACATAAAAATATAGCAAATTTAGCACTTCCTCAAGGTGACTGAATGTTTTGAAAATTAATCTGATTGGATAACCAAGATAATAACGACATTAATGAGCTTTTCAGTGACATCTTAGTAACCAATATGTACTCTAGAAGAAGCTCTAGTTCAGTCAATGGTTGGTATTCAAGAAAGGCTTAAAAGACACTTAATTACATTCTAAAATGATTAGTTGGATCAAAACTCAAGAAACGATAGTTTATTATAAAGAGCATTAGAATTTTGTTCAACACTATAGAACCTTACCTGCTATTTAAGTTGTCTCCACCGAGGTAACTTTGCCTGATCAAGGTGTGGCAGGTATCATTCGTTTAACACCTTACTTGATCTCCCAGAACTGGTCACATTATTTCAAAGACCAGCAGAACTGGACAATAAGAAACACCAAGTGAGTGAGCCAATCATATAAAAAAATTCTACCATCCAAAATGATTCTCTGAAAACCAAAATTCACATTCCCATGAGAACGTACCATACTTAGATCTGAATTCGCAAACCTGGTACACAAACATTTCATCAGGAGGCTCAAGGACTTAATATTCAAGCAATATGAGCAACCAAGAAGCAATGTAATACTGGAAACTCTAATGCATCGGCAGTCACATACCACACTCGAGTTTCCAGTATCACAATGTATCTTGATTCTCACCCTCAAATCATGGTCCGGAACACGATTCAACTTGCCCTGGCAACTCTGCCAACTCTAATGTCCTTGAACAACAAAGAATTTAGGTGCAATGTGTCTTCTACTTATATAATTTGAGCCACACAACTGACCTACAAAACATGGAAACACAGAAATGATAAGAACAGGGATAAAAAGAATACACAAAGTGAAATGTTTTGAACCAAACACTCAATTTTTTTTTAACTCCTCAGACTTCTACCACTAAAATTAATGCACATTCAGAGACGTCAGATAATTTCTGGAATTTTGAGGTGCAAAACCATATCAGAGAACTTTAATTTGAAAGCCAAAATATATACTATCATTAATCAAACAAAAGAATATCACAAAACCGAAGGCTTAATGTTGCTAAATATTGGAAATTGACATTGAAAGTCCATTATTAAACCTGTGCTGATACATAAAAGCTAACAACTACAAACCAAGATGGCACCATGCACGCCAGCAGTTAGCATCTGAGGCACTATATAGCCATTTTACGGAATCGATCGAATTGATGGAATCAGCTGCAAATACAAATTCAATGATCATATAAAAGTGATATAATCCTGATCAATGTTTATTACCTCTATTTCTATATTTCCACCTTTGAAGCTAACACAACCGCAAATCTCTTATCTCCTCCACAGTTATTATTAACCTGCAAATTCATCAACAGATAATCAAAATCAAATAAACCTAGATAATAATCATATAAATACACACACACACAAAAAATCATGAATTGGATAAAATACAGTTTGACCAGTTACGCTGGTCATATCTAGATGCACGTAGAACTCACCTCAATTGAATTAGGAACTCTTCTAAGAAGACATAACTAAGACCATAGGTATTGTTCTTAAGCCGTGAAATTGGGCCTCTCCCAAAATTTAAGCTTCTAATTCTTCAATTGTAAGAAAGATTGAAATATTTATACATAAACCCGTAACAAAAACCATAATCAATATTTATCCAAAAAAAAAAAAAAAAATACAAAATTGAGATACAAACCCCTTCAGGACATGATATTTCTGTTTGGGATTGAGACAGAATCTCGAATTGCTGAAACACGGAGGATGATGAGGTAGGGTTCCAACGATTTCTTCAACGAAATCTTTGTTGTGAATAAGCTAAAAGAAGAGAAGAGTTTAACACTACAGTTGGAAACTGGAAGATTTGCTTGATAAGATGGAGAAGAAGATATGCTTGCATTAATCAATCAAATTAAAAACAAACAAAAACTAATAAATTATAATACCCAATCGTTTCGCTGCATCAATCCGGTTACGACAACCCTAAACCCTAAAAATCTGCACGTCTTCTGATTCAACATTCACCCCTGTAAAAAAACCTGAAAAAAATCAACAAACTCCAATCAAAAAAACAAAAAAACACAGACGAAATATTTGTTCTTGATGAAGCCGGGTATTCTTATTTTAGCTTCAGGGAACAAAGCCACATTAGGAAATTAGGGTAATGGACGTTCGACGGTCAGATTTATCCAGTTATTTATAACACCGTCCTTTGTCTCGTCATAAATTGGTTGATCCTGGCCATCTTTTGGTCTTTTACGGTCGATCTCAGCCGTCCTTGGTCTTGTCACAGACATACACCACTTCTTTTTATAATATAGAGTAGGTATCACGCCGGACGCAAACTCAACCTCTTGTCGATTTTTGAAAAGTTGCTCTAGGCTTATATAGCTAAAAATATAATATAATCCAACAGAAAAAAAAACATAATATAATCCAACGAAAAAGATATAATATGGAGATTTACTTAATGATTCAGTATCTAAATTTTATATTAATTAAAGATTTAATACCTAAATAATAATAGAATTGAACATTAACTGAAAATACTAAGACAAATCCCTCAACCGTTTTAGAGTTTTCTTTATTGTTCATTTGTTTAATAAATCACAACAAAACATCCTGGAAGACGACATTAGTTTCCTTTAAATCGTCTGATTTATCTTCGGGTAGCACAGTTGTTCGTCTTGCAGCGGTGCACCTTGACAAAGCAACGTAGAGTTGGCCGTGACAAAACACAGGTGTCTTCAAGTCAATGCCAACGTGTTGCACCGACTGTCCTTGAGATTTGTTGATCGTCATTGCATACGCCAACCGAATCGGAAACTGGCGTCTCAGCATATTTATGTTCAACTCTGAAATATTGGGCTGGAACGATATCCTAGGCAACATCACTTTTTCTCCGATCTTGCTCTTCTTTTCCGTCAATTTTTTTGCTTGTATAAGATACTTCCCGCAGTGCGTCACCAACAACCTTGTCCCATTGCAAAGTCCCTCCGAGGGAGCGAGATTTCTCATCAGAATTATCGGACTTCCAACTTTGAGTTGTAGTTTGAATAAAGGCATTCCTGGAGGGTTTAGATTTTGCAAAAATTCATTGCTTATTGGTGGTATCCTACCACTTTCGTCGGGAGTCAACCTATCAGCTGCTAGATATGTGTGTGTATCTCCGTCCAAAAAATTAAGTGCCTCGACATTAATCTCATTAACATCATCATTGCGTGTCGTGAGAATCATTCCGTTAGTTAGTTCCTCCTCCGAAACTTGTCCATAACACTCCTCATCCCCTCTCCAGATTTGTGCTTTTGTGAGGCAGGGATAGAGCTTTGTTATTAGCTCTCTTCTGTTTTTACATACGTTCACAGCTGATGGCAGATCAACTTTGTCAACTGGTTCGGAACCGACCTGCAAAACGTAAAATAAGATAAGAAGTTTAATCATATGTTTATTTTTTTACAGATAACGTGTTCCATCTATAAATCATACAGTTCATTACATGATCTTAGTAATGATTTTTATTAAGTTGTGTTAAATATAAGCTAATTTCCAACTCTAATCTATCATGGTTACCTGAGTTATTATCATCAATTAACCGAATCTAAGATGTATGGAGAGACAACAAAGATAATTACCTTGAGTAGGAAATCCGCATACGCTCGATTTTACGGTTCTTGCATATCCATCTGCATATTCTTGGTGAGTGTCAAAACCTTTATGTTATCCCATAAAAAAGATCTCCGGATGAACGCCCCCACTATTTCTGCCCAGCCTACATTCGGTATCACTGGCAAAGTCTGCCTGAAGTCTCCTCCCATAACGACAGTCACACCTCCGAAGTCATCTTCCTTATTTTCATGAATATCCTGGAGCAACCTGTTTACCGCCTCAACACAATGCCTATGTTGCATCGGCAGCTCATCCCATATAATCAAAGTCGCCTGTTTTATAAATTCAGCTTCTTCCTTTTGTTTAGCTATTGAACAAACACTGGTGCTTGTTATATCTATAGGAATTCTGAATGTTGAATGTGCAGTACGGCCTCCCTCCAAAAGCAAGGAAGCTATTCCTGGTATATGTAAATAAATGCAATTTATTAATCAAAATTAGATCAATATAAGAAATGATTTATCAGACAAAACGATGGAACCATAAAAAGATGTTTATAAACATAGAATACCAAGCAATGGGATATTTACCGAACGATGCAACAGTCAAAACAATGTCCCCCTTCAAATGGCAGCTCGCAGCAATGGTGTTGTACACAAATGTCTTTCCTGTCCCTGCACTACCATTCAGAAAGAATTTAGACCCATCTCTTCGTTCCACGGAATCTGTCACTGCTTTGAAAGCCGCAAGCTGCTCCTTATTCAAGTTAGCAATATTCTGCTTAAGCTGATCCTCATCTATTTCTGCCTTCATTTACATATGCTCTTGTATGTAACGGTTTCCATAAAGATTATCCCAATCAATCTTAGACTTAGGCATCGAGAAGAAATGCGCCATCTCCTTCCCACCCTCACGCAGCAATTTATCAATCAGATAAAGTCCATAGTCTTCAATCTGCTCATCTGTTGGTTCTAGGATGTCATACTTTCTTTTAATAACGTGATGTAAATCATCGCAGATATGCATCTTGAATTCTTTCCATAACAATTCTGGTTCAGCTGGATTGCCATCTGACAGAATTATCTTAAAGAGGTTTCTCATTTGACTTCCTATCTGAACAGTTGATGCCTCCCTCAAACAATTTACAAATTCACCGTCGCTCTCTAATAACCCAAACTCAACGCATGTTTTTTTGTAGGTTGGATGTAGCACGCCATTCACAGTCCTCAGATGTTCGAACGACCTGGCGCCCGCCACAACAGTCAATAGCAATCTCAAGTAGAACAATTCACCAGCGTTCGGAGAAACAAAGTACATCCTAGCTATCGCAAACTGTTGTTTCCTTACTTCCCATCTACATTTATCTGTTTTCCACACCATATGCTGCGGAAATTCTTGATACGTGTATGCAGGGGCATCAGGATTCTCATCATAGTACTCAAAGTATGCCATCAGTTTAGATTTATAATTCTCAGCTGTCTGTGTCACTCCTTCAGTTGATGCTTCGGATTCATATACGATTCTCTGCATACCTTTAAGGTGTATTGCCAACCTTTCTACGTGGGGCATTTCTTTGTGCATACGGTACCCAAACAGATGCCAAACACCTTCTGGGGGACCTATATACCTTGCATCAATGTATATTTGTATCTCATCAGCCTATCCAACTACAAATGTTGTTTTGTCATACCCCTTGTATATGTACTTGACCGCCCTTATCCCAGCACATACCTCGACGTTTATATGGCAATTAAACATCCGCAGCAAATACGGGTTGTAAGGTACAACGTCAATGTTGGTTGCCTTACGCCCACCGCGAACAACCACCTCTACGCCGTTATTCCTGCGACGATAAACCGGAACCCACCTCCGTCCAAGCAAGTCGTATCGTTATAGCTCTTTGGATAATGTTAGGTGCATTTTCCTTTTTTCATGCAAGGCGATTCTTTATTCCTGTCACCACAGGGTCCGTGGACCATGCATTTTCTAACCGCATCAAACAGAACCGGGTCACTCTGCTCGTCGGGAAATTCAGCTGACACGTACCTATCTACCTGGTCAACTGTACGTATTTTCTGCGACTTCTCAAGATATATAAGTGCATGCATATGAGGCAATCCACGCTTCTGAAACTCAATGGTATACACGTATCCGACCACATCCCCAAACACCTTCTTTTCAACTATCTCATCCATCAACGCCTTTCTTTTCATCTCAAATACTCGCGCAACTAAATCTGGACGGCCAAATGCAGTCTGGAGAGGATAAAGTGCCTCTTGTATCTCTGTCCAGTTCGGATTCGCTGTCATGGTAAGAAAGATATCAGGATGATGATTATAGCGCGTTATTGCCATGGAGTCCTGATAGATCTCATGCATCTGCCTTGGTCCTCCAACATGCGTAGAAGGCAAAACACACGGTGTACCCCCTGATCTGGTGATATCCCATCCTCCTTCATCTTGATTATCGAATTGTAATTAACAGCACGCAGCTTATCCTGATTGAACCTTATCCACCCTAAACAGTTCTGTTCGGTCGAAGCCCATGCATCCACCACGAATTCCTGAAAAAGTTTACACCCCTAAGAATAGTAGAGTATTCCAGCACGCGAGGAAATAGATAATAACTGTAAAAATCCATCAGGGATAGACTTTTATCTCCAAAATCTTTAATGCTTTCCTCCCAGAGAGTTAATTCGCAGCTCCAACCCATCTCACCATAAGGAAAGAACAGCACATAATGCAGCGGCAGATAAAGAGGATGGCATTCAGTTATCCTGGTCCAACTGCGCCCCTCTTTCAGGTGTAGTATAATATCGCGAGTCCTTTGTATGTCATTCTCTTTTTCAGGTACGATAACCGACACTTCCTCCACAACTGGGGCGTTGTACCTTCTTTGGTCGGATTCTGAATTAAAATGCAAAGATACCTCTACCTTTTTACCGGGTTCATCTGGTATGCTCTCCAGTATCTCTTTCGCCTGAACGTACTTGGGATAGAGTCTATTGTTAGCTCTCAACGTATCTTGTATAATACGGAACACTTCACGTTCTAATTTGGGATTGTCATGTTCTCGTATATCCAGCGCTTTCTCCGGATCATATAAGAATAGATGTGCATAGCTTGCCTTATTCTCCTTCGTAGGTACCAAACAACTGCTATAATGCCGCAGCTCTCCATATATTGAAAAAATTTCAGGACCACCTCCCTTCTTAGCTCTATTGTCATACTGGCACCCGAAACTCGTAAAGGCGTTGGCTGAATTATATCTCCTTAAATTTTTCCTAAACAATTTTGAACGACTGTCATCCCCTTCGAACAGTTCCCTTATTGCGGAGGAGGCTCACGAAGATCCGGCAACCTAACTTTTCCCTTGCGGCAGCATCTAGTAAAAACAAGATTTATCAAAGAGGAATCGCTCTTTCGTTCGTCAATCCAGTGCAAAGCGCCGCACCAATTACACTTATGTTCCATCTTCCCCAGATAATGCCGGCCGAACTCGTCCAAGTCTTTGCATCTTTTTGTAGTTTTTTTGCAGAGGATGAAAGCACCGGAGTTTCATTCAGAAGTTTGTCATCATCTGATGGGTAGTAGACACTGTAATCGTCAGACGATGTATCCGGAGGCGGAATAGACCTGTTCAAAAGAATAGCCACATCAAAAAGAGCTACATCTCTGTCTAAAGTTTTAAAAGTTAATTTGAGCCATAAAATTAATGCAAGAATTAGTATAATTACATATCATCGTCGTTTTCTTGGGAGTCCTTTTTTGAACTCACGTGCATATTCACAACCTCATCTTCCATACCCAACTGCATAAGAAATTAACCGTCGGAACCAATAACTACGACTAAAATTGCACAAAAAAAATAAATAGACTAAGCTAAATCAGAACATCAAAGTATTGTCTTAGATAACAAATCTTCAGCTATATCATTTATTTACCTGGTCACCACACGCGGCATCACTACCCATATATCGTGCACGACATGTCGCTTCATCACCCTCATATGCACACCGAATGGATCCTCCACAACTTTTCTCATCCTAGTACGCTTATTAAGCTGTCACAACAATAATCCACATTAATGAAAGCTCTGAATATTGTAACAAACGACGTATTTTGAATGACTTACGATTCTGAAATAAAGGAATGTTCTTAAGCGTAACAAACAATCATCAAAAACCGACTGACGGTTATTTTCTTTTCATCCATTTTTCTTCAGTCTTAAACCTAATCTTAAGGATGCTACTATACTCTGACATTTAATCTTTTGCTCTCTTAATCTTAATCTTTAGCACACGCTGAATTCGCCCGATCTATTGTCTATGTAAATATGTTATTGTACTCTTGACTTTTAGCTGATGTGGGATAATAAACATGTAACAGAATGGATACAGGCACTTAAGATTCGTAAAGAAATCTAACCGTTTTATTCTGAATTGGTGTATTTCCACCAATAGAAATGCCATCTTGTTGTCCCATCATAACTTGTTCCTTGATTTGTCCACGCCTCAAAAGTATATTATACTTTTCTTCCTCAGTAAGAGAAGCATACTGCAATTTTGATTTTTTTTTAAAAGACTGATCAAACAGAACAACAGATGTAAAAAAAAAAAAAAACTATTGAAAACTCACCAATGTTTCTGACGACACGCGCACGCGTGCCTTGGGAACCAAATCCAATTTTTGAACTGTGACAGCATCACTGGTAGCAGCCATTTTCTCCATATCTGCCTTCTTCTCTCTCACAGATGCCCACCGTGCTTTCTGGGCTGCAAACCGTGTCTGAAAGTGAAAAAGGAAAAAATACACAATGAATCAGATAACGTGGGTGCATAAAACATTTTACATTTGAATCAGCACATATAAGATTCTTACCGATGATACTTGTTTAGTGCTTTTAACTTTCTGCATTGGTTCCTTTTTGGATGCTCTCTCGGCTTTTTTTCCATTCATTATACGCCTTATTTTTCCTAGCCTGAATATTAGAAAAAGAAATAAATTAAAAGCCGAATTTTAAAAAACTAAACCCATACAAACAAAAATATCAATCCATACCTTACATCCCCCGAGAGTATGTATTGTGTGCAAGGTTGTTGACTAAAAAGCTGGAAAACGAAGAAATATATTTACTTACGCATATACGCATACACATAAAATTCTGATACAATAACTAACCACATAAACTGGAACTACATTGACAAATTCACTTTTCACCTGAGTTTGTCTTTGCTTCTCCTCCAGTACACGCTGTCTATATTCTTTATCGTCTAATACAATACTATCGCTTTGCGTTTGCTGACGCATTAATTGTTCTCTACTCTGAGGTTCTCCTGTCAAATTAACTTGTCCACCACAAACAGCTGATGCCTGAAATATAGAAAAATATAATATAACACAACCATTGCTCACAATTTAACCAGTTAATTAGATGAACTGAGGTTGTTTAGCTTGCAATCAATAGCTTATCAGGGCTTTGCATAACTGGATTAGTGGGTTGTTTGAGAATCCTGCTCATTGGCATTGAGAACATATTCACATGTTAAGCATCTTGATTCCTGCATCTAAACATTCCCACCTATCATTTTCTATATATTCTTGAGAATTTATGTTGCCACACAACTATTAGACTCTTAATCCTTTGTCCATTAACTATCTGTAATACGCATAAGATGTAAATTAACCAAATTTATTGTTATGACAAACGATGAAAACAATCATATTTTGGAACATACATTAATGGTTTGTTGCCCATCCTCGCTAGCTTGCGATGATGTTGTCTTCTGCCTCTTTGAAGAACTGATACACAAATATACTCATTCAATCAGACAAACCAACTTGAAAGTACACAATCAAAAGCTTACCTCATAAGAAGAATAGATAAACATATCAAATATAAAAATCAAACAATCAAACCATCTTGAATAGAGAAATTTGAACTACACAATTGAATGCTTACCTCATAATTTAATTTAAGTTAAACCAATATATATCCACAATGCTTTATGACAATACCTCTGTTCCACAATGGTGCCAGACTTTGATCATAAACTAAGCACTTTCCAAGGTGTATATATAGAGGAAGATATATGGGAAAACTGTTAGGAACATGAAAGCCAATTCAGATATATATAGGAGAACTGCGAGGTTTAGGAAATCTAGTTAAATTAGGAAATTTAGAGTTTAAACTGGTTTTGATTTCCTGATTAGGATATCTTGTTAAATTAGGAAATCTAGTTAATGTAGGAAATCTAGAGTTTAAACTGGTTCTGGTTTTGATTTACTCATATAACCAAGCCATCTGTGGGAGTTGAACCCACAACAAACATGGGTGAAATCCATGTGCTCTGCCGTTTGAGCTAAGACAGCAAATATGAATTCCCAACGTAAGTTGAAAATACACTTAGACCTGTTTGTTTTTAAAGATTGAATTGAATAATGGGATAATCTTTTCTACCTTTACTTGAAGAATGGAAACATAAACCCAACCTGATGTCACCATGGAGTACTTACAGTGGCATCAAGAAAAAAACAATGTATAAATAAGAAAATAGCCGTGCTTTAAGAAATAAAAAGAACAATGAATGCAAATGTCCTAAATACACTGAACAGTACTGGTTAAAAGCATATAATATAGTTCATTAGCTAACTTTCAAAGTGTTCTGCAATAGAGTATTTTTTATTATGTTGCATGGGCTTAGTTTTCGTGCCTAAAAACTTTAACCAAAGCTGGAAAAAAAAAAGCATAAAAGTATCAAAACCCCGTTTGAGAGTTGATACTCACTGGAGCTAGTATAAAAGCATATGGTGAATATGAGTAAAATCATAAAATCTTAGAGATACACCCTTCCTATGTTAGGTGCAAGCTAATACAGGAATCAACATACTGTAGCAGCTCTTCTATCAGGGCTACCTGAGCATAAAATTTTATTAGAGTATGTACTGCTTCTCATAGTTCTTATGAATTTCTTTATGTTACATGTATTACAGTTTAACTGGAATTACTAATAATGGCGATCTATATCCGATGAATAAGTAGTGGGAGAAGGTCTGATAAACTTCAATTTCTGAGAGCAATTGCTTAATGGATTATTGTGAACGTTGCTTATCTTCTATCAGAATGAGGGATATGAAGTGGGTAGGACCAACCTTTTAATTTGAATAGCAAAACAACATCCATGCATATTACAACCCTATGAACTACTAAATTAAACTCTTTTGCACACTACAGTAAGCACATAACAAAAACGTAGAATAAGAAATTCACCACATTCAAAAGACAAAGTATATAAAGATTTTAATTTCACCACACATAACATAGGCGACTGCAAAACAATAATCTAATCTACTGCTTTATACGTGATTCTGGAAAATATTTGGTGTAAGAGAGAGTTACTTACTTGGTCTTAAATTGATGTCATGATCTTGGATCGAAGCTTACAACCTCCGAAAGAAACAAATATTTAAATCCTCTGGTATACTGTCCTCTTCTCTGCCAAGGATGTAGAATGGAAACATAAACCCAACCTCCGAAACAGTTAGACCTGTTTGATTAAGAGATTGAATTGAATAATGGGATAAGCTTTTCTACCTTTACTTGAAGTATGGAAACATAAACCCAATCTGATGTCACCATGGAGTACTTTTAGTGTCTGCAAGCAAAAAGCGATGTATAAATAAGAACCCTAAGCATCCGTCTATGAAGAGATTTTATGACTTTTGAGCTAAGATTAAAGAAAATGCAGTACAGATAGGGCACCAAATGAATTGGGATGCCACACTTCAGAAAACACGGCAACGAAGTTGAAAGCGCACAAAGCGAAATTCAAAATATCAGTTTATATAGATTTCTTTTACTTGAATTGGGCAAATGAATACCTTCTTAATATAACCCGAGTCCTGTTAGTATTAATATCGTCATTAACCCATTTTTTCGCCAGGTAATTCATTAACCCCACATTCAAAATATTAGAAAATCCTTTTTATTGAACACCAACGTTTCACATTGGTACCTTCGACTCACCTACTGCCCCCATTTGTGGTATTCACTGTCTAATGCCACAAAAACGATCGATCTAGCAAGGTCTTTCACTTCAAAACAGACCGGGAACCTACATTAAACATTTCATGTTTGTTTAAACTTTAATATAATTAGACATAAGGAACTACATCACCTTGGTATTGGCTGCTCAATTTTGGATTCGTGCTCAGTGGCACAACTCTTCATCCTTCTCACTAACCACTCTGAGCGGCATTCGCTACACGCTTCGTAGTACCCATGATTTACAAAATAACGCCTGCAATAGTAAACCACAAAATGATTGTTTACAAAGATCTTTTGGAATCGAAAGTTATGTTACCTGTGTTAGCAAACTTATCTTACCCATCAAAAGTAGCATTCTTGCCAGCTCCTCCCTCCTCCTCCGTAATTTACCGCCTTTATTGGTTGGAACAACCACAACATATCTCTTTTTATGTCCTGCTGTAGATATCAGCTGCATAATGTCCTGCAGAACTTTGAGCTAATAGCTTGTCACAAAGAGTGCATTCAGCATTGAAATATAACAAAGAAACCTGTAACCAAAGTCAACCAACAACCCAAATATCAGTATGGCCAAGCTCAGTCAACTCACTGCAAAATAATTTTAAAAAACCAACTGAAGTTAGCTTTGGTGCAACAAATTGTTCTAAAAAAAAAAAAAAAAAAAATTAAATACGAAAACACAATTCACCAATCACATCTATTTAGTATTCAAATTCTTATCACAGGCAACTACTTCTAACATGTCCAAGCAGAACCGGCACTAATTGGATCAATGAAAAATACCAAATAGAATGCTGAATTAACAAAGAAGAACAATAAGAATGATTTCTACCTAATAGCGCAATGGATTATCAAAGTCATGAGATTTAGAATCAATATTACAAACAAAAACCGTAGAGTTACGGCTTTCAACCTTTACAGCCTCAAGAATGTCTCTTTTCTTCTTTCTACTTCATTAATTATGTTGTACCCATGTTAGAAGCTGGAATTAGTGTTGGTGGTGTTAGATTGCTTGCCTTTAATATGTAGCTACAAAGGACTGAGCAAGTACGCTTCCATCCACACTACTCTCAGACATGCATTACGACTCCAATTTCCTGGGAATTTACCCATCGCCCTTTCAGAATCAGGTGAGTAGTAAAGATTAGACTCGTCAACACAAACCCATTTGCAAGACAACAAATCGGGTCAATCTGATACAAAAGATTGCTCCAGTGAATCTGATATACAATTGCAGCTTATATGATAGTGGGATAAGATGATTACTTTACAATTGTAAAAGCCTGCGAGCCAAATGGGTTGTTGTTGGTGCTCTAGATGGCATCTTTAGCATTTTATTTCCTGCCAAAATCACCACACCTTCAAAATAATATTGGAACTATATATTTGTAATGGTGATCCAAAAGTGATCACCAACCATTTAAATACACCATGAAGTTGACTTGAATTTAGAGTAGTAATCAAGTTGTACTTAATATTTACTTTGTGTTCGTTGTTTGTAGAGTCCAACTTCAGAAAATCTCTTGGCCAATTCACAAGTGGAAGGCTAATGCAGGTGATCATTATAAATCTTTATTTTTCTTTTCAAGCTTTGCATTGAAAAATTTATCTCTAAAAACAATATGATGTTTTTCACATTGCAGACGCACGGAAGAAGTGCATCCCATAAGTCATTGGTATACTTTCACGTTACGGTTACACAGGGAGTAAAACCAGTGAGAGAGACTGTTATTACGTCTGGTGATGTGCGATTACAGCTCACCGGTAATGTTCTTCAGGTCTTCCTTGCGTAGATTTTGATGCTAGATATGGTGGTCTTGAGTCATTCTTTTGAATTCATGTTCTAATCACATTTGTGGCAGGTAATTACCATGTTTTTGTGTTTTATCCGGACCAGGTAATTACCATATTCTAATCACATATATCAAGATCCAAGGCTTAGTCAACAGATGCAGCAATGATTATCCTTTGATAGAACCACCTTAAATTGTTCGATTAAGATTCAGTTCCATGCATTGTGGATGTATTTTAAATTTGAGAAAATATCAAGCCTCTTAAAAATCTTAAGATTTTAAATCTGAAGTATCGATTAAGCTTTTGAGTTGTAGGTATTTGATTCATTAAAAATTTGTTGATACTGGAATTGATAAGATTAAATTGATAATTGAGGTTTCTGTCTTCAGTTTAGTGTATATTCCCCAACTAAATCCCACCTAAAGGAATCGAATAGATAATTTTCAATTTTTTTTTATGTAATGTTAAGTTTCAGGTGTTGTGGATTTTTCCTTTATCTTTAATAAGTGCAACATTTTTCTTACAGACTGCCGTCTCTTGCAAGTCTCTTATAGGGTCATCAACGTAATCTTAGCTGTGGCATATTTCTGTTGCAGGGCAATGGGGTTCATCTTCGAAATATCTGCACTGAAGCTGTGGATGTTTGCAATTCGTGTTCAATGTGACTACCTTTATGCAAGGGGCGTCACTTAGGCTGATTTTCTTTGATGGTGGGAGTATGGTGAATGTGGGTGTAAGGGGTGTTACTTAGGTTGGTTTTGGTTCTTTATACGTTTTTGTTTCGAATTATTGAGATACTCTTTTTTGTGGCTTTGATTTTTTTGTATCTGCAATTTTGTTAACGAAATTACAGATCTTTTGTATGGTTCGCAGAACTTCAAGAGGAAAATATTGTAGTACTTCTCTTTATACTATATTAGTGATATAGTTATGATCACTAATTTTGCTCTGATTGTCGATTTGTTGCATTTTATGCAAGTTGCAGGTATATAATTTTTATTCAAAAGGTGTGGATAAACAACCTAACCATGACACACAGAATAATTGGTGAGGAAATTGTTCGATTTAGTACTATGAATTGTGGATAATTAAAGCATGTGGCCTTTTCCAGTACGAAGCAGGTTGATATTGTGGCGTTTTTAAAAACCAGTAATTCCATTTCTGGAATCCCACCAGTGATGCTACGGTTGTCCTTGCTTATATTTAAAAAGATGGGGAAAAGGAATTTAGCAGCACCACTCTATCACGCCAGGTAATTCCTTACCACATTCATGTGCTAACGCCTAACAGAGATAAATACTGAAGCACAAGCACTATACCAACATTGATATGCTGTTCTTCACATGCTTATTAGGGGTACAGAGACAAGAAGTACGTATGGCCACATCTACAGATGATGAGCTTGCAACTGATCCTCTTAGTTCATGGTTTTGAGCATTAGCAAAGGACTATGCTCTTGGTCATGCTTCTTTCCTAGGTATTAAGCTTTCTATATTAAAAATATTTTGAGTTATCATTGTCTAAATGGGTATATGGTCCTTACGCTAGCAGTTGTAACGATCGCATGGAAATGCAGGTAACAGCTATGTAGATGGTCGGTGGGCTGCTGGGGATGCACCGATGTACTCCGTTGTGTCTCCAGAGGATGTCATATGCTTATGCAGTCCTAAGGAGTGACTGAAGAAGAGCACTCAGAATCCTACCACTGCCTTGCTAAGGTAAATTGCTGTTAGCCCCACGGATGGATTGTTTCAATATGAATATCACAACAGAGATCGTAAGTCCTTTGACATGAGGTTTACAGACATTGGTCGGGACAAAGAGGTGTACAGATTCTTTGAATTGTAAGTTTCTTATATCCTTCGTCTCTTTAAACTCATTATGTACTCGGAATAAGATCTTTCGTGATTGCTAATGAAGCGTAATACTTATTACTTTTGTGATTGCCAATGAAGCGTAATACTTATTAAACTTCACTATTTTCAGGGTAATTTTAAGTCAATGTTGTATTATCAGTTTGTTGTCTAATAGTTATAGTGACATTGGTTCATATACTCCATTTTTTGTTGGAAATAGTGTGGTGGCTCAAGAACGTGGTACATCAAAGTTTTTGCATTCTTAATATTCGATATTTGTTTGGTCTTGGCAACTCTCTCGAGCTTGGAGTTTCTTTAGTATATATGGATTTCATCATATATGGCCTGAAGTTGGTTGGTTGTTCAATTGCAACTGTTTCATCAGTGGTTGCTTTATCCTGAGGTACCCCTATGCCTTGAAATGCTTACTGCAGAATAGATTCACGCAGATTAGTTAGTATTCCAGCTTTGGCTCCTTTACTTTGCTTATTTTTTATATCATCGATTCATTATCACTTTGTAGTAGTTCTAGATGTGGAAGATCTGGAGCAGTACTTAAATATAGCATCCACTCCACTCTTGAATTAAATGTGACAGTTGTATCACGAATTGGCTGCTGATTTGTTTTCCATGTAGAAGATTTTGTATCAATGGTTTCCACCACAACTTATCATGCCATGGATGTGTTTATGTTTTTTATTTCCAAAATAACTTCCTTTTCCATTCTCTTAAGACCTGTATTGAATATAAATGTCTTGAGTTGGTGATGGGGTTGAATGTTAATGGAAGCTGGAGTCGAATGTCATTGTTCTGGAGTACAGGAAGATTATTTTTTTGGGTTGTTAACGCAATTTGGTGATAGAGTAGGCAAAGTGTCAACCTTTAATGGTGTCTGCCTTCTTATCCTTCGTTTATAGTGTGCTAACTTACTAACACTTTCTTGGTTCCATCAGAATATGCGGTGCCTTTATCATATCTTTGAAAACTGCTTTTATTTCTCTTCATGTGCGCAGTTAGTTAAAGCCGGTTCTCTCTACTAAGTTCGGTTCGTGTAAAATTTCTGGGCTATAATGGTATTGGCTAGCAAAACAATTCGCTTCAATTGGCATGCTTATGTAAGCAAGAGAAACCTCAGGTATGGTATTGAAAATTAGGACTGTGAGTTTAAATTAGCATGTTCATAAATAACGTTACTTATACTGCAGTTAAATAAAAAGAACGTTCTGTGGTTTTGTGTTATGTGCTTACTGAATCCAAGACTTAGATTTAGTGATGCATTTTCGTGGAGTGTGAGAATCAACTTAGAGGTTTGAATTTAAGAAAACATACTTTCCACTGTCTTAGTTTATACAATTCACACCATTCATTCATGCCACACCACCTGTGTTAACATATACGATAGGTTACTATCAAAGCAATGGTCGTAATTTCAGTCCAGTCAAATATTTATCCTACAAAATCCAAAATTAGAAAATTTGAGGTAATCAGCACCTAATCAATTGAATCCCAAATAACTAATAAAGAAGGATTCCCCCGAATCAGAGATAACAAACACCAATTCAGAAGAAGATTACAAAATTAAAATTACACTAAAATAATAATAGAACCACGGAAATTAGAAAAACCAAGAATTTTGATTTTGTTTGAGGATCAACAGAACCTTGATTTGAGACCCATTTCTTTCTCATGGCAAACTAAATCAGAGAAAAACGAAAAGAAAAAAAATACCTTCATTAATGAAACCCTAGGTTTCAAATTCTGAATTCATTACAAAATCAATCACCAAAATCTCTCCTTGCCAGTGATAGAAACCCACAATAATTATCTGAACACGGTGAAAAAGATATGTTATTCAGCTGACTATGGTTTTCAAACAAACAACTGAAATCAACAAAAAAAAAAAAGATGAAGATGTCGCAGGGACTTGCCCAGTATGAGAGAAGCTGATGATGTATTTGACTGAATCACTATTGCTGCTCGAGAAGGAAAGTAGATGAAGGTAAACAGGTGACGGGAAAGAAATTGGTGGCAAGGTTGAAGAGAAAAGAGGAGGAAAAAATGGCAGGGTTAGGTTTCTCTCAATCGGGTTTCAGTCTCTGCTCGTGGTTTTGAGAAAAAAGAGATTACCTCAAAAAGATACGGTATGTAGGGGCTAAATTAGCCAAAACAGAATCGACCGATCTCGGCCACAGGATCGCATCTGTACGGACACGAATGACTCTCCCGTCCGTTTTTTCCAGGCCCCAGGATCGTCCAATCCTACGATCACCTTTGTCCCGGACACAAAGACAACATCTGTACGGATACGAATGACAGAAAGACAACATCTCCTTATTAATTATAATTAAGAGAAAGAATGTTTGCCGTATTTTCCGTACCGAACTCAGACTAGTAAAACGAATTATACACGTACGTATCACGTTCCGTACTACTGCCGAATCACGAATCGTTGACCGGATTTTTGACCGAATTTAATTTTTACGAATCCATATAATACTCGTACGTTTGTCGTTCCGTACGTATGCCGTATCCCGAATTGCTAATTAAGGTAGCCACTGAACCCACACTGATGTATTTACATTGTGTTAACATGATTTAGGCATCATGGTTGTATATCCAGTGTTGCTCATTCTATTTCTTTGATTATTCTGCTTGCTAGTTAAAGGACTCGAAGGCTAATGGGTTGAAACTAAGTAATGGATGTGTTAGAATCTAGCATGATCATGACTCGTTCGTTTTGGGCTACAGTTTTACCCGTTAGACCGGACAGCTATCATGTATTCTTGAAAAACTGTTGGAAAAGCATACATGGGAGTCGATATTGGGGATGGCACCCTAACAATGATGTTATTGTTCATTACTGTGCATTAGTCATGAGCATCCAGAACATTTTCTGGGAAAACACAGAACCAACTCCCCAAGTGATCTGCTAAAAGGTAATCAATGCATATAAATAAACGTGTCAATTGTCCATGTTTCTTTCTAATGCGAGTCATTGCCAATAGTATTGTTGACCTTTAAGTGAGCCTTGAGTTGGGGGATTTTTCATTACTGTGTGTTTAGGGATTTAGGCCTGTGAGTGAGAAGCTGAACTTGCTTGAGCTCTTAGACTGTTAAATTAAATATATGCAAATAGCTTTGTTGGAAATGAAATTAGATTGATCAAAGGGAAAAGAGTTACAGACATATGCTTTATAAATAAAGCATAACAGACAGCTAGGACACAGCTGTACTAATAGACAACCAGTGATTAACAGATACATGTCATAGTATTACAGGACCACATGTCATAGTATTATAGGACAAATAAACTGTATGAGAACCAGTCTCTAACACCACCCACCCACCCCCACCCCCCTCAAAAGATGTACTATCAGTTAACAACATGCTCACTGACATAGTACATCATTTGCTTCTGCAGTCTGAAGAAAAACTCCTTTGGAAAACAAGTCAACAATTTGATGCAAAGTAGAAACATATCTGACCTGAACAGAACCATCAGCCACCAGATCCCTAACAGTATGAAAATCCACTTCAATGTGCTTTGTTCTGGCATGAAAAATAGGATTTGCAGTAAGACTACCAGCTCCTAGACTATCACAGTATAAGGTGGAAGGAGTATTGACCTGAAATCCCAGCTCATTTAACACATAAGAGACCCATTGTACATCAGTTGCAGTTACAACTAATGCTTTGTACTCTGCCTCAGTGATTGACATAGATATGGTATGCTGCTTTTTATAAGACCAAGCAACCAAATTTGGACCCAGAAAAACACACTAACCAGTAGCAGACTTTCTGGTATCAGGACAGCCAGCCCAGTCACTGTCTGTTAGAGCATTGCTCGAATGAACTCACCAAGCGTTGGTATGTAAAGTTTGGTTGTCATATTTTAGTGACTAAAAACTCATCTAAAGCCGCTTGATTGCATACTAGAGTCAACTTCGTTTAGGTTAGATTAGAAAGTCTAGGAATGTTGAGACATACAAGTATTACTCCGAAGACCTGGAGAAAGTGAAGAAGAAGCGAACTACAACGACAACATCATTCTTTCTCTTGAGGTTAGTAATATTGACTTGAACTGCTTTCATTCCTAACGTATCTTTCAAGTCGTGCTATATTGAAAACTAAATGCGAAGCTGTACATATTGTACATAGTGTATATATTACTCTAGTGATGTGACATGGTCATATTTGTATGATCATAGTAGTATGGAATTAGACTACGAAGTATAACGATTATCTCTGAACTTCATAGATATGACATTGACAAAATCGTGTATATAGTGTTTTGATTATGTGAATGGGTTATGTTTAAGATTTCATCCTAGAAAACAATGTTTTACATTTGTTTAAGGGAAGTACATTCATGAACTTGTTTTATGAATCGAAAGGGATAAATCGCCAGGCTTATTGGTACGGCTATTCATTGCATATCTTTGGATTATCAATATGTGTGAGATGGTAGAACCGATCGTAACTTTGTTATGTATCCTGGTATAGCTAATCACAATGCCTGACTTATGATTTGGTATGACTAGTTTTTGTTAAGTAATCACCATGAGATGGTATGATCGATATTTGTAATAGTGTGACCGATCACAGAGAAATTATGTAATCGATCCTTGTAATTGGTGTAACCGGTCCTGGTAATTGGTGTAACCGATCACAAGCAATACCATGAGTATATGGTAACCGGTCCTGGTAATTGATGTAACCGATCCTGGTAACTGATGTAACCTGGTAACTTGTGTGACCGATCACAAGTGTTTCCATATTAAGGTATAACCGATCCTAGTGATTGGTAGAAACGATTGAACCCATGTATGTGATTTGATATTTGATCAATCACATAGTGATCTTGGAATACAGGTGAATCAATTCTAAACTTGTTTAAAAGTGTGGTATAACCGATTCCAAAAATGTAAATCCATGTAAATATGAATAAGGATTTACAGTGAAAAGATGTCAACATACTTTGAACACGTATAGTAACTCTTATCATTTATTGTTCAAAGATATTCCTTAGTACTCAAGGATATCCTGTGCCGAAATAAATTGAGAATCTTTCAATTAAGGTTTTTGGTTTTATATGCTTTAATTACCAACAATTAAATGCATATCTCTAGAGAATAAAAATTTGTAATGTGCATTTACTAATTGGAGATTTTCTATTGAGAGATTTTGGAAATTTTGGACAAGCATTTATTGGAATTAGGAAAACCGAATTTTGCCATTCGTTGCATATCTTGAGAGTATTTTCGGTTTTGGAAATTCCTTGGTATCCAAACATCCTTGGTCTATAAATACCTAAGTTTGCATTTCTAGCAAACCATCCTAAGAGCCAGGCAAACTTCATCTTTTTGTTGTTTCTGGTGGAGCCGTCTATCATGAGAGGAAAGTACGCTAATTAGGCGAAATCTCTTACGACCGCTCGTTTAAAGACTTCTGTGGGATCAAGAAGCTCTACGAGTACCGTTGGTGGGAAACTAGATAATTGCAGTGTTATTAGTTTTCGATTGATTTGATTGACTAACGGTTGTTGAAACTTTGATTGCACTTAGTTTGTTTATTCTTGAGAATCTTCTCTTCTTATATAAGATTCACTCAAACTAGATCGAAGTATCGACGGGATCTTTAGAACTGTTTGTAGATCTAAAGACATCTTGTGATAATACATTGTTAATAAACTCCGTTCTGTGTGTGATTGATCACAAGAGATTCAAGTGGTGTTGTGCAGGTGTTTATGGAAGATTAAAGAAGATAAAGAAGATTTCTTATTTGGTTCTCATATCTTATGGTGTGCACAAACCTTGATCGGTTGGGATCCAACTAGAATCGGATTTATTCGATTGATTAGTTGCGTGAGATCCGCATCACTTTATAGTTTCTTGTTGGAATTTATAACGATTGATTGCGAATCTAAACTTGGCTACTTTGGTAGTTATTGGATAGATTAATTTAACCATGCAAAGGAGTTTATTAGATTAAACGGAAGAGCCTTTGCGTATGACTTGAGATATCTTTATCTTGAAAGAATAAAAAAGAGTTGTTACCAAACAAATTTGTTGCTCCTTTACTGTTTGGAATACGATCTAAAAGAATTGTTCCAGTGCGTGCACTCATCGAAGTTGAATGCGCAGGGATACTGAGGAAACTAAGTGAACTAGGGGTAGTTGCTTGGTCTCAACTATACGAAGTTGGTGTAGATTTTGTATAGCATCTTAATTATGAGAGTATTCAATTATGGACTAGGTCCCTGGGTTTTTCTGCATTTGCAGTTTCCTCGTTAACAAAATCTTTCTGTGTCTTTTACTTTTCTATTTTCGCAATTATAATTGTCTTTATTATAATTAAAAGTAAAATACACAAACATTTACTCTGATATACTTGATAGTGATCCTATAGAGTTTGGTTAAGTCTGAACCTATTATCAAGTATCCCACTTTGGTTGTCGTATTGTCTCGATCTCGTATCCATAGACAATCACACAAAGTGTGAATACCGATTTGTTGTATTGTCTCGGCTTTGTCCCTAGACGATCACTTTCGGTAAGAGGACTTATAGGTGGATAAATAAAAGATTGTGGTGTATTTGGGTACCCTCGTCTTTTCAATTGGCATCAGAGCAGGCAAACACGAAAAGATCTAACAATCTGTGTTTGGTGCAATCCAACCTATAAGAATTGAATCAAATTGCTGATTCAATTAACGTAGAGCAAGAAGATGATACACTTCATAAAAGAAATTTGTTTTCAGATCCTGATAAATAGCTCAACATTGTTAGTTCACTGGTTGAACACGACCCAGGAAATATTAACCGTGATGTGTTAATAAGTAAACAAACACCGACGATGCACAAGTCAGATTCAGATGACAGTGATGAGATTAAATTTTTCATAAAGCTTGCTGAAAAATATAATCTAAAAGATAATGTATATTATCCATCTATCAAGAGGATTATCCAAGATTCTTTGATAAAAACCAGGTTTCATGAAGAAGCTGTGTCTCAAGAAAATCTTGATCATGAACCTTCTGACATGATGATAATCACATCTAGTCTATGTCAAGATGAAAATACAGATCCGTTTTCCCTTGAAACTGAATCTGAAAATTCTGACAATGATCCTAAAGTCAGAAAGATTTATTAGTTAAGACAAGAATATGTGATTCTATCTCTCAGAATCTCTTAACTAATAAACAATATATGGATTCTAATAGTTTAATCACTTGCAAGAATAAAAAAAAATGTGTTTCAAAGCATAATCCTATGACTAATATCCGGTCAAGAAAAACTGTCATTTATTGTGACAAGGATTATCTCCCTAAAAGTGACAGAGATCAGCTTAAATGCATACAAACAAATGATTTCAAATCATGTTATTTTGTTGATGATCTTCTAGTCCAAATCAGAATCAAGGAAACAATCTCATCAAAAGATGTTGTCATATTCCAAGGAATATCTAGGTCAATATAAGAGTTCTGCTCAACTCATGACTCAAAAGGGTTCTAGTAACACTTACCATTATATTCATGCTCGAATAGTTTTATCTGTTGAATCAGGTCATTCAAGTTGTGACTCACTGTCAAATGAAACATATTCCTGGAATTGTTCCAGAAAATATGGTGTCCGAAAACATCAAGATAGATCATGTTTCCTTGAGCCAGTGAGAGCTCAATTCAACAACTAAGCTTTTTGATCAAAACTTCCCAAAAAAATTGTGCTCAATATTAATAAACGGAATGTTCTAAAAAGAGCACAAAGAAACATTTGAAAAGTATAAAAACTATACTTGACCTATCTGCATCATGAACAGCTAAAGTATCTTTCTAAAATTTGAATTCTTTTCTACTTTAGAAAATTACTTTCGGTCTGAGGAAAGTTCATGATAAAATTGTGCAAGATATATTCGGACTCTCTTGATAATAATATTTCGGAAAATCTTTCTTGATTTTATTTCTGAATTTGTGTATTTTCATACAGTTTTAATCAAATAAAAATACCTTGTTGGGTGTCTTAAAACTTGGGAACCAAGTTTTATTTGATTTTTATAACATCTTAAGAACTGATTCCTTCCTCCACGATTTGTCTGCGGTTCAAGATGGGTGAAAATGCTATTGATATTGATTCTCAATTAAAGATGCTTGAAACTTGCCTTCCTGCTAAGATCAAGTGGTACTTCTCAAAGGAACATAAGGAGAATCAAATATCTTTGGAGCTGATGCTTTTCCTAATGCGAGATTTTGAAATTGCTCGTGAACAATTGGAAGCTTCTGAAAAGAATGAGAAGTGGCTTGAGGCAAATCTCTTGAAGTTGATTGTGGAGGTGAATCTTTTGAAAAGGAGACTCAATCACCTAAAAGAAAAGAGAAGACTCAGAAACTTCAACACTGAAGAAAGCTCAGTGAATAATCAGAGCACTTCTAGGGATTAACTTATATGGTGTAATACTTAATCCAGAAAAATAGACATATATGTTTGATTTGCTTCAATTATTGTATAAGGTCTATTTATAAATAAAATTATCATTATTAATGATACAATTATTACTCTATAATTTTTCTTGTGATAGTTACCGATTACATAGCCTGTGAATGATTGTTTATATTTTTGCTATGTGTATTCGGTTTATGGGATGTCTGATTTCGGTTTTCATAACATGTAACCCTTAAGGTTTGTGTGGCTTTTTGATTTAGCGGGATTAAGTTCTAGCCCATGTTGGTAGGCTTTATCAAAGGATCATAAGGTGTTCCGATTGAAACTCATATGTGAAAAGTCACAATATGTTGAATCAATTTATGTTTACATGAGTTGTGTTTAGCATAAACATATGTGTTTCGGGTTTTCAACTTTTGCTATTGGCACGCATTAGTTAAAACCGTTTCAAACTTTCTCTGGTAAAGGTTTCTTTTGTTGTTCTTCTTTTGTTCTTACGAGAGGACGACAACACAATGGGGGAGAGTTCTAACTTGAACTTGTGCTTAATAATATATCTTTCTAGGGAGAAGAGGCTGCAGAATCTGAAGTAACGAATTTGTTTGTTAATCGTTTTCCTGTGTTAAGAAAAGCCTGTTTATATTGCATATATTTTGCTTTTGCTTAACAAAATTTCGGTACAATTGATATGTTCCATTATAATGTATGGATGTATATGTGTGTATGATTCAATTGTTTCCGGTTAATAAAAATTGTGTCAATTTATTTGGATTATTGTTTGGTATCTTCTTTATTGTTGGGTATCAAATGTTTTTGCTTAACGAAATTCGGTGCAGTTGCGGTGCTATAATGTCTATGTTTGTTTCAATTGCTTCTGGTTAAGAAAATAATCGTGCAAGTCAATTTATTTTGGTTTGTATGTATTGTTTATGGCTTAACGAAATATGGGATCATTTTTTTAGTCCAAATCGATTCCGGATAAGAGAAACTAAGTTAATTTTGATCTTAGTTAGACTTATCAAATTGGAGGATTCGGTTATTCAAGTCTAACTGAATGCCTTGACAAGAAAAACTAGTTAACTAACCTAGTGTTTGTCTTGTCTAAAGAGAAAGGTCTAAGTTATTTTCTGAATAATTAGAGCCCGAGGAGAAAAATAAAGTTAATTCTGATCTTTATTTTGGTCTTATCGAAATAAGCGATTGTATGTTACTATCAGTTTAACAAGGGAATTAAATTTCTTAGTCAATTTGTTAAACTATTAGGGAAAATTACTTTGGGCAATTGTTTCCTTGATAACATATTAAAACTATATTACTTGTAGTTTCGGTTTTAATATTGGTTATCTAAAGTGGTATGTGAAACCTTCGTGCTTAACTCTTATAGGTTGTTTGCAAGTATTTTAGATTTGTAAGATCCTTTCGTTTTGTCCTTTGTTTTCTTGAACCTTTGTCATTTTGTGACAAAAAGAGGGAGAAATATATGGAGTAAACAAGTGATTTGGAATCACTAATGAAAGGAAAATTGTGCTTAAACGTTATATCTAACGAAAGAGTAAAGCATTGACTAAGGGAGAGAAACATATCATATTGCTGCGTAGTATCTGACTACAAAAGAGGAATAACAAAGATGTTCGGATTGAATATCTACCTATCTTGCCTTTAGGGGGAGTATAATCTTTGTTATTCAAATGTCAACAACGACATTTATTGATTGAATATATGCAGGTTATTATGCCGTTGAAACTTGGAATCAAGCGTATGTAAAATGAATTCTTGTAATTTGTTTATCTATATGTAGAAGAGTTTTGTCACTAAAATTGACAAAGGGGGTGATTGTTAGAGCATTGCTCGGTTGAACTCAATAAGCATTGGTATGTCAAGTTTGGTTGTCATATTTTAGTGACTCAAAACTCATCTAAATTCACTTGATTGTATACTAGAGTCAACTTCCTTTAGGTTAGACTAGAAAGTCTAGGAATGTTGATACATACAAGTATTACTCCGAAGACCTGAAGAAAGTGAAGAAGAAGCGAACTACAACGACAACATCATCCTTTCTCTTGAGGTTAGTAATATTGACTTGAACTGCTTTCATTCCTAACGTATCTTTCAAGTCGTGCTATATTGAAAACTAAATGCGAAGCTGTACATATTGTACATAGTGTATATATTACTCTAGTGATGTGACATGGTCATATTTGTATGATCATAGTAGTAGGGAATTAGACTACGAAGTATAACGCTTATCTCTGAACTTCATAGATATGACATTGACAAAATCGTGTATATATTGTTTTGATTATGTGAATGGGTTATGGTGAAGATTTCATCCTAGGAAACAATGTTTTACATTTGTTTAAAGGAAGTACATTCATGAACTTGTTTTATGAATCGAAAGGGAAATCGCTAGGCTTATTGGTACGGCTATTCATTGCATATCTTTGGATTATCAATATGTGTGAGATGGTAGAACCGATCGTAACTTTGTTATATATCTTGGTATAGCTAATCACAATGCCTGACTTATGATTTGGTATGACTAGTTTTTGTTAATTAGTATAACCGATCCTAAGTAATCACCATGAGATGGTATGATCGATATTTGTAATTGGTGTGACCGATTCTAGTAATTGGTGTGGCCAATCACAGAGAAGTTGTGTAATTGATCCTGGTAATTGGTGTAACCGGTCCTCGTAATTGGTGTAACCGATCCTGGTAAATGGTGTGACCGATCACAAGTAATACCATGAGTATATGGTAACCGGTCCGTGTAATTGATGTAACCGATCCTGGTAACTGATGTAACCGGTCCTGGTAACTTATGTGACCGATCACAAGTGTTTCCATATTAAGGTATAACCGATCCTAGTGATTGGTAGAAACGATGAACCCATGTTTGTGATTTGATATTTGATCAATCACATAGTGATCTTGGAATACAGGTGAATCAATTATAAACTTATTTGGAAGTGTGGTATAACCGATTCCAAGAATGTAAATCCATGTAAATAAGAATAAGGATTTACAGTGAAAAAATGTCAACATACTTTGAACACGTGCAGTAACTCTTATCATTTATTGTTCAAAGATATTCCTTAGTACTCAAGGAGATCCTGTGCCGAAATAAATGTAGAATCTTTTAATTAAGGTTTTTGGTTTTATATGCTTTAATTACCAGCAATTAAATGCATATCTCTAGAGAATAAAAATTTGTAATGTGCATCTACTAATTGGAGATTTTCTATTGAGATATTTTGGAAATTTAGGACAAGCATTTATATTGGAATTAGGAAAACTGAATTTTTCCATTCATTGCATATCTTGAGAATATTTTTGGTTTTGGAAATTCCTTGGTGTCCAAACATCCTTGGTCTATAAATACCTAAGTTTGCATTTCTACCAAACCATCCTAAGAGCAAGGCAAAGTTCATCTTTTTGTTGTTTCTGGTGGAGTCGTCTATCCGGAGAGGAAAGTACCCTAATTAGGCAAAATCTCTTACGATCGCTCGTTTAAAGATTTATGTGGGATCAAGAAGTTCTACGAGTACCGTTGGTGGGAAACTTGATAATTACAGTGTTATTAGTTTTCGATTGATTTGATTGACTAACGGTTGTTGTAACTTTGATTGCACCTAGTTTGTTTATTCTTGAGAATATTCTCTTCTGATATAAGATTCACTCAAACTAGATCGAAGTATCGACGGGATCTTTAGAACTGTTTGTAGATCTAAAGACATCATGTGATAATCCATTGTTAATAGACTCTGTTTTGTGTGTGATTGATCACAAGAGATTCAAGTGGTGTTATGCATGTGTTTATTGAAGATTAAAGAAGATTTGAAGACAAAGAAGATTTCTTATTTAGTTCTCATATCTTTGGGTGTGCACAAACCTTGATCGGCTGGGATGCAACTAGAATCGGATTTATTCGGTTGATTAGTTGCCTGAGAACTGTATCACTTTATAGCTTCTTGTTGTTAGTTATTTGATAGATTGATCTAACCAGGCAAAGGAGTTTATGAGATCAAAAAAAAGAGCCTTTGTGTATGACTTGAGATATCTTTATCTTAAAAGAATCGAAAGAGTTGTAACCAAATAGATTTGTTGTTCCTTTACTGTTTGGAATACATTGCAAAGGAATTGTTCCAGTGCATGCACTCATCGAAGTCGGAAGCGCATGGATACTGAGGAATATAAGTGAACTAGGGGTAGTTGTTTTGTCTCAACTATACGAAGTTGGTGTAGATTTTGTATAACGGCTTAATTCGGAGAGTATTCAATTTTTGACTAGGTCCTGGGGGTTTTCTGCATTTGCAGTTTCCTCGTTAACAAAATATTGTTGTGTCTTTTACTTTTCTATTTCCGCAATTATAATTGTTTTTATTATAATTAAAAGTAAAATACACAAACGTTAACTCCGATATACTTGATAGTGATCCTATAGAGTTTGGTTAAGTCCAACCCTATTATCAAGTATCACACTTTGTTTGTTGTATTGTCTCGATCTCGTATCCATAAACAATCACACAAAGTGTGAATACAGATTTGTTGTATTGTCTTGACTTTGTCCATAGACGATCAATTTCGGTAAGAGGACTTATAGGTGGATAAATAAAAGATTATGGTGTATTTGGGTAACCTCATCTTTTCATAGTCACTATAAGCTGAGATAGTTGAACAGTCTCCCTTAGTGAACCTAATACCAGACCCTAAAGAACCTTTCACATACCTCAAGATTCTCTTAGCCAGTTGAAGATGAACATTTATAGGTTGATGCATAAACTATGAAACATAATTCACAGCAAAAATTAAATCTTGTCTTGACATTGTCAGATATTGCAAGCCTCCCACTAAAGACCTATAAATAGTTGCATCATCTAATAAAACCCCATCATACAAAGAAGCTCTCTTGCCAAGAGCAATTGGAGTTTTACAGGGTTTGCATTCAAGAATGTCATACTTTTTTAAAAGTTTTAGAGAGTATTTATTCTGAGTCAAAAGTAGAGTATGTGTAGTAGAATCCATAGTAGCTTCAATTCCAAAAAAATAACTCAGAGGTCCCAAATCTTTCATGGTAAACTCAGCTTGAAGAACATGAATGAACTTATGTAGCTGAGTTTCAGAGACTCCCACTAATATAATATCATCAACATATACCAGAAGTACCATTTGAAGACCATCTTGAAGAAAATAGAACATTGAATTATCATTTACTAACTGAAGAAAAGCATTTGCTAGCATAAATGTACTGAACCTCTCAAACCAGGCTCTAGGCGCCTGTTTAAGTCCATAAAGTGACTTCTTCAGTTTACATACATAATCTGGATGTTCAGGATTAACAAATCCAGGTGGTTGCTTCATGTATACATCTTCATTCAAAAATCCATAGAGAAAAGCATTTGACACATCCAATTGTCTCATGAACCAACCATTGCTAATTGCTAAACTAAGAATGCATCTAACAATAGCAAACTTCACAACAGGGCTAAAGGTTTCTTCATAGTCTACTCCATCAATCTGACTATAGCCTTGAGCCACTAATTTAGATTTGAATCTTTATAAAGTACCATCAGGTTTAAGTTTGGTCTTATAAACCCATTTACATCCCAGCACATTCATACCAGGAACAAAAGGAACTTCCTCAAAAGTATCATTAGTATGTAAAGCTTCATACTCATTTTTTATAGACCTAACCTATCTTGGATCCTTAATAGCCTGACTAAAAGACTTTGGTGCAACCAAAGAATCCACTAATGCAGTAAGAGCCATTGATAGAGGATATCTTAAATCTGTTCTGTGAATTCATGCCACCCATTTATCATCTAATCCTTTCTTCTTGTTGATGCCAGAGTTAGACCTAGTGTGTATGGAAGAAGTACTAGAAATAACAGTCACAATAGGCAATGAAGAAGATGAAGAAGATAAAACCTGATCATGGGAAGAAGAAAGTACCTCAGTAGAACATGGTAATGTAGATAAAGAAGCAGCAGCTGGAACCAATAAAGGAGCAGCAACATCAGCACAATCTTCTAAAACTTCATAAGAAACATTTGAACCAACAACGAGAAACACTGATTCATTGAATCTGACATGAGCAGTGGTATACACTCTATGAGTCTTGTAATCAAAGCATATATAACCTTTATGAAAAGGACTATTTCCAATGAAGACACAGATATCAGATTTTGGACTCAACTTGTCTTTCCTATAAGGAGTCAAATTAGGAAAACATAGACATCCAAAGACTCTTAGAAATGAATAATCGGGTAGTTTGGTAAACAACACTTCATAAAGGCATTTATAAGCCAACACTTTTGTAAGAATCCTGTTTATTAAGTAAGTTGCACTTAAGAAGGCATCAAACCAAAAAGATTTTAGCATAGAAGCATTAATAAGAAGTGTATTACCCAGTTCTGTAATCTGCCTATGTTTTCTTTCAGCACCTCCATTTTGTTGCTGTAAGTGGGGATAAGAGATTCTAATGGAAATGCCATTATTATCAAGGAAATATTTAAACACTCCCTTAGTTAACTCCAAAGCTCCATCACACTGAAATTCTTTACTTATAGAATTCAAAAGATTTTCCATTAACTTTTTAAATAGAGTGAAACATGATAAGCTGTCTGACTTCAACTTCATTGGATGGATCCAGTGAAACTTACTATAATCATCCAGAAATAAGATGTAATATCTATAACCTAGAGTAGAAGTAACAGGAGAAGCACCCCAGATATCACAGTGAACTAATGCTAAAGCACAAGTTGAAGTAGACATAACACTAGAAAATGGCAAACAAACACTTGTGCCTAACTGACAAGAGGTACAAACAGACTCAAAAGTGTTATTAGAAAGCTTAATAGCTGAAGAATATGTTAATTTCTTTATGATCTTGGATGCAGGATGGCCAAGTATGTGATGCCAAATAACTTGAGAAGCTAAAATTGAGACAACAACAGTGTGATGAACTAGTAGCACAGGAAAGTACTTAAGAGAAAAGAGTTTTTAGGTTGGTGTTGGATATTAGGGTTTGTTTTAGATTGATGAGGATCGTTTGGTATCTGATACCATGTAGGAAATGGAATTAGATTGATCAAACAGAAAAGAGTTACAGACATATGCTTTATAGATAAAGTATAACAGACAGCTAGGACAGAAAGCTAAGACACAGCTGGACTAATAGACAACCAATGACTAACAGACACATGTCATAATATTACAGGACAAATAAACTGTATGAGAACCAGTCTCTAACAAGCTTACTGGGACTAAGGTTTCTGCAGATATGCATTCAATTTAGTTAGGTATTACTTTCACATCTCTAGGATCTCAACCTGGAATTGTTGTTAAATCACCAACATTTTCTGATTCATCCGATAGTTTTCGCTCGTAAAACTATTCATTGAACAGTATTTGAGCATGGTTGAAGTCAATAAGAACCAGAAAGACAGTAATAAGGCTTTCTTATAATTAGAGGCTTTGAAATAAAGCTGCCTTATTGATGTTTGTTAAATATTCGATTGGAAATTTTCCAGCTAGCCGGAAAACAACATGGGATTTGTGTTTTTTTTTTCTTTAGAAAATCAGAAAGTTGCTTAGAAATAGAGGGGAATTATTCCCTATTTGATTCAATCAAACAACTTTCTATCTTTTAGTTTTATGTTAATTTAGGATTTCCTTTTCCAAGTTGCAATTCTTTTATTTTTTCTTTTATTTTTCATTTTTTTTAAGCAAACAAGAAAAAACATACATACAGATTATGAGTCCTTCCCTCCCTGTAATCATTGCACAGGGTAGGAAGGAGCCAAACTGGTAGAGCAGCCCAAGCTATATGGCTAGTATTTTCCTTGCCCCATTGAGCTAGGTCATGGGCAACCCCATTACATACACGATTAAATGCTTTAAAAATTACTAACTGAAAGCTAGAGATTAAAATTCTAATATCTTGGAACAGACATGAGTTCGTAGATCCCCAAGAAGCTTCTTGTCAATCTTCTCAATAACAACTGTGGTATCAACTTCAATAATGATCTTGTCCAACTTCCTTACCTTCACAACTCTTAACGCGTCTCTGATTTCACGAACTTCTGCCTCTTTTGCTGAAAGACAAATCAAATTTGTCGATTATGTGTAGATAAAGCTGTGGGTTGAGAATCTTATTAAGAAACCTGAGCCCCCAATTTCTATATTCGGGTTCCAAGCACCATCGGTGTTAAATTCCTAGGTGGAGCTACCCAAGAAGACAAGATTTACTGATTCTGTATAATTGCAGAGATACGGCTGATTATAGGGGTTTTAGGTGCATCCATCATCATGGCTTTGGCTCTCGACAGTATAACCATTGGTTTCTCCAGCTTATTATTGTGCACAATATCATTTCGACTTGTCCAAATGAACCATATCATACAGGCTATCAAAGGAAATTGCTCAGCTCTTGAGGAAAGATCTTGATAAGGATACAACTGCAACCAAAAATTGGTCCATTGCATAAACGTAAAGTCCTAGAACTTATCACATTGTGTGTTTAGTAATTGCCAAACTCTTGCAAGCTTTTTGCAAGTTACTAATGCATACATGATTGATTCAGACTTTATCTTGCATTTTGGACAGAAGTAATCGGGGATGTGGATTCTTTTATGAAGTATTTCGTTCACTGGAAGAGCTCATTTTAATACCTTCCATATGAATAGTTGAATCCTTGAAGGTACTTTTAGTTTCCAAACCGCTTTCTATAAAACAGAGTTAGATCCATCCCCTCTCAAACTTAGGGTAGAATAAGCAGACTTTGTGGAGAAGACTCTATCTGTAGATAGGGTCCAAATCCTTCTATCATTAGACAGTTCAAAGCTAAGAGGGATTTGTTCAATCTTGTCTATTGAAGGTTGATCAAAAGCAGCACTCAATTTTTCTGCATCCCAAGTTCTTGTATCCGGGTTAATTAGATCCTTAACTTTTAAATTCTGATCAAGGACAGAGATTTCTCTTGGTGTAGCAAACCCCTTTTCCAGGAATCCAGTTGTCACACCACGGAACAATAAAGTTTCCTTCCTCCACAAACTATAAGATAAATGGTTTTATTTTACTCATTGTATTGTAGAGGCACTTCCATGCCTAAGAAGCATTATCAGGGAAGCTAGAGTTCAACACATCACAATTAGCATAATATTTTGCTTTTAGAACTTGTGCTTTCCAAGTTGTAATAGATTTCATGCTTTAGTTCATTTCCTTTTCTCAGTACCATTAGGAATTACTGAAGCCTATATAAGAAGGAAGTCCTAGTATTGTAAAGTATAACACCCAACATTGAGTTATTTGATTCTGTCAAAGTTTTCCTATTGCTTTTCTGAGTCCATTGATTGAACAAGATAATAAACAAGATATTCTTTTGTTTTGTTTTTTTTGAAGAATCCAGCTGGTTTTGATAGTAGAGAGGCAAAACAAAGCTTTTGCTCGTTGGTGTTCCTAGTCTCTCTTTTGGAATTGATGTTTGAAATAGAATACGGGACTGCCATCCTATTTCAAGATTAATGGAGTTGAAGAACGGCTTTACTAAAGTAGAAGATCAAGAATGTGAGATAATTGCACAAGAGATGCAAAAGTTGTCATCTAATGCAATTTACGAGATACTAATCAGAGTATCCTTCAGTACACTTTATACATCAATCTCGATGGGTTTACAAAGACTGGCAAAAAAACTCAATGATACTCAAGAGAATAACCCAACACTAAGTAATTTACATTTATTTATTTATTTTGTTCGATTGATCGATGAAGATCTTGGTGTTGATGAGTTTTGAACCCAGGTCACTATAATCACTCAATGACTTTGTTAGAGCAGAGCTCGGTTGAACCCACCAAGCGTTGGTATGTCAAGTTTGGTTGTCATATTTTAGTGTGTCAAAACTCATCTAAGAGTCGCTTGATTATGTACTATAGACAACTTTGTTTAGGTTAGACTAGAAAGTCAAGGAATGTTGAGACAGACAAGTATTACTCGAAGACCTGAAGAACGTGAAGAAGTAACGAGCTACAACGACGACATCATCCTTCCTCTTGAGGTTAGTAATATTGACTTGAACTGTTTCATTCCCAACGTATCTTTCAAGTCGAGCTATATTGAAAACATAACTGCGAAGCTTTGTATTGGATATAATACTCTAGTAGTGAGACATGATCACATGATCATAGTATTAGGGAATTAGACCACGAAGTATAATGCTTATCTTTTGAACTTCGTAGATATGACATCGATATAATCTTATGAATGTGATTATGATTATGTGAATGGGTAATGGTGAATATTTTATCCTAGGAAATAATGTTTTACATTTGTTTAAAGGAAGTACATTCATGAACTTGTTTTATGAATCGAAAGGGAAATCGCTAGGTTTATTGGTATGACTATTCATTGTAAATCTTTGGATTACCAATATGTGTGAGATGGTAGAACCGATTGCAACTTTGTTATGTATCTTGGTACAACTAATCACAATGCCTGACTTATGATTTGGTATGACTAGTTTTGATTAATTAGTGTAACCGATCCTAAGTAATCACCTGAGATGGTATGATCGATATTTGTAATTGGTGTGACCGATCCTAGTAATTGGTGTGACCGATCACAGAGAGTTGTGTAATCGATCCTTGTAATTGGTGTAACTGGTCCTAGTAATTGGTGTAACCGATCCTGGTAATTGGTGTAACCGATCCTAGTGACTGGTGTGACCGATCACAAGCAATACCATGAGTATACGGTAACCGGTCCTGGTAATTAATTGATGTAAACGATCCTGGTAATTGATGTAACCGGTCCTGGTAAATTGTGTGACCGATCACAAGTGTTTCCATATAAGGGTATAACCGATCCTAGTGATTGGTAGAACCGATTGAACCCATGGATATGATTTGATATTTGATCAATCACATAGTAGTCTTGGAATACATGTGAATCAATTCTAAACTAGTTTGGAAGTGTGGTAAAACCGATTCCAAGAATGTAAATATGAAAGATGATTTACCGAGAAAAGATGTCAACATACTTTGAACACGGACATTAACTCTTATAATTTATTGTTCAAAGATATTCCTTAGTACTCAAGGAGATCCTGTACCGAAATAAATTAAGAATCTTTTAATTAAGGTTTTTAGTTATATATGCTTTTAATTACCAGCAATTAAATGCATATCACTAGAGAATAAAAATTAGTAATGTGCATTTACTAATTTGAGATTTTCTATTGAGAGATTTAAAAAAATAATGGACAAGCATTTACTGGAATTATGAAAACTTAATTATGCCATTCATTGCATATCTTGAGAATATTTTCGGTTTTGGAAATTCCTTGGTGTCCAAACTTCCTTGGTCTATAAATACCTAAGTTTGCATTTCTAGCAAACTATCCAAAGATCTAGGCAAACTTCATTTTTTTTTGTTTCTGGTGGAGCCGTCTATTCGGAGAGGAAAGTACCCTAATTAGGCGAAACCTCTTACGACCGCTCGTTAAAAGACTTCCGTGGGATCAAGAAGCTCTACGAGTACCGTTGGTGGGAAACTAGATAATTGCAGTGTTATTAGTTTTAGATTGATTTGATTGACTAATGGTTGTTGAAACTTTGATTGCACCTATTTTTTTTATTCTTGAGAATCTTCTCTTCTGATATAAGATTCACTCAAACTAAATCGAAGTATCGACGGGATCTTTAGAACTGTTTGTAAATCTAAAGACATCTTGTAATAATCCATTGTTAACAGACTCCGTTTTGTGCGTGATTGATCACAAGAGATTCAAGTGGTGTTGTGCGGGTTTTAATTGATGATTAAAGAAGATTTGAAGACGAAGAAGATTTCTTATTTGTTTCTTATATCTTTGTGTTGCACAAACCTTGATCGGCTGGGATCCAACTAAAATCGGATTTATTCGATTGATAGTTGCGTGAGATCGACATTCACAATATATCTCTTTGAGATTTATTTGGATTGAGTGTGAATCTAAAATTTACTACTTTTGTAGTTATTGGATAGATTGATCTAACCAGGCAAATGAGTTTATTAGCTTACACGGAAGAGCCTTTGCATATAACTTGAGATATCTTATCTTAAAGAATCAATTGAGTTGTTACCAAACATATTTGTTGTTCATTTACTGTTTAGAATACGATCCAAAGGAATTGTTCCAGTGCGTGCACTCATCGGAGTCGGAAGCGCAGGGATACTGAGGAAACTAAGTGAACTAGGGGTAGTTGCTTGGTCTTAACTATACGAATTTGGTGTAGATTTTGTATAGCTGCTTAATTCTGAGAGTATTCAATTCTGGACTAGGTCCCGGGGGTTTTCTGCATTTTCGGTTTCCTCGTTAACAAAATCTTTCCATGTCTTTTACTTTTCTATTTCCGCAATTATGATTGTTTATTATAATTAGAAGTAAAATACACAAATGTTAACTCCTATTTACTTGATAGTGATCCTATAGAGTTTGGTTAAGTCCGAACCTATTATCAAGTAGTCACACTTTGGTTGTCGTATTGTCTCGATCTCGTATCCATAGACAATCACACAAAGTGTGAATACCGATTTGTAGTATTGTCTCGACTTTTTCCATAGACAATCACTTTCGGTAAGAGGACTTATAGGTGGATAAATAAAAGATTGTGGTGTATTTGGGTACCCTCGTCTTTTCAATTGGTATTAGCGCAGGCAAACACAAAAAGATCTAACAATCTGTGTTTGGTGCAATCCAACCTATAAGAAATGAACTCGAGTTCACATGAATCGATTTCAGTTAACGTACCACCAATATTTGACAGAACAAACTATCCATGGTGGAAATCCGCTATGAGATCTTTTCTTTAATCACGAGACTTTAATACTTGGCTATTAGTCGTTGATGGTTATAATTGCCCAAAAGTAGAAAATTTGGAAACTGAGTTTAAACGCTTAGTGGATTTTACAAGCGAAGAAAAGGCTTTTGCAAAGCAGAATTCAGATGGTTTGAATGTTATTATACATGTTGTAAGCCGTGATCTACAATATCATGCATCAACATGCCAATCTTTAATGGAAGCTTGGGATAACCTTCAGATCGTATTCGAAGGTAACACATCAGAAAAATAAGTTATACTTCAAACTCTCACTTATGATTGGGAAAACCTTCGAATGGATGACAACGACACTTTTGAAGAGTTTCATATTAAACTCTCTGAGATAGTTAATGCTTCTTTATCTCTTGGAAAGACTATTTCTGAAAAAGATATAGTGTGCAAAATTCTTAGATCGTTGCCATTTAGATACGAATCTAAGAAACATGCAATCATAGAGGCAAATGATCTTTCAATACTTTCACGAAGCACACTCGTTGGAAAGTTAAATATTTTTTATCATGAATCACAATCTATTCAAGGTAAAGGAATTTCTTTTAAAGCTACAAAATTTCCAAAAGCTCTTGTGGAGAAAGATAGATTGATGGATGATTCTGATGAACTGATTGCATAAGATTCTGATGATGAAATTAAACAGTCATTATCATTAATCACCAGACAGTTTCGAGATCTCTTAAAGAAGAGAAATAAGAGATTTATAAAAGATGCTCATCGATCTTCTCGACCCCATGATCGAGTTCCTGTCAAGAACAAAAATGATCAAGAAGAAGATGATGAATATCAACCTCAGTGCTTTAAATGTAAAGGTTTTGGTCATATGGCTAAAGACTGTCCTAATCTTAGGAAATACACATGGAGCAAGGCATTAGCTGTAACTCTAGACGAGAACTCTGATTCATATGATTCTGAAGAAGAGGAAACAACAAATATTGCACTAACTGTTAATTTGATTCCCTCTTCCTCCATTAGCGATTTAATCATTTTAAAAATGGACAAGTTTTCTGATATCTTTCAAGTCGTGCTATATTGAAAACATAACTGCGAAGCTGTGAATGATTATACTCTAGTAGTGAGACATGATCACATGATCATAGTGTTAAGGAATTAAGATACGAAATATAACGTTTATCTTTTGAACTTCGTATATATGACATCGACATAATCGTATGAATGCTATTGTGATTATGTGTATGGGTAAAGGTGAAGATTTCATCCTAGGAAACAATTTTACATTTGTTTAAAGGAAGTACATTCATGAACTTGTTTATGAATCGAAAGGGAAATCGCTAGGCTTATTGATATTGTTATTCATTGCACATCTTTGGATTACCAATATGTGTGAGTTAGTAGAACCGATCATAACTTGTTATGTATCTTGGTATAACTAATCACAGTGCCTGACTTATGATTTGGTATGACTGATTTTTATTAATTAGTATAACCAATCCTAAGTAATCACCTGAGATGGTATGATCGATATTTGTAATTGGTGTGATCGATCCTAGTAATTGGTGTGACCGGTCACAAAATAATTGTGTAATCGATCCTTGTAATTGGTGTAACCGGTCCTGGTAATTGGTGTAACCGATCCTGGTTACTGGTGTGACCTATCACAAGCAATACCATGAGTATATGGTAACCGGTCCAGGTAATTGATGTAACCGATCATGGTAACTGATGTAAATGGTCCTGGTAACTTGTATTTTTGTTCACAAGTAATCTATATTGAGGTAGAAATGATCCTAGTGATTGGTAGAACCGATTGAACCCATGATCATGATTTGATATTTGATCAATCACATAGTTGTCTTGGAATACAGATGAACAAATTCTAAACTTGTTTGGAAGTGTGGTATAATCGATTCCAATATTGTAAATATGAAAGAGGATTTACAAAAGTTGTCAACATACTTTGAACACGAACAGTAACTCTTATCTTTTATTGTTCAAAGATATTCCTTAATTACTCAAGGAGATCCCGGTCTGAAATAAATTAAGAATCTTTTAATTAAGGTTGTTAGTTTTATATGCTTTAATTACCAGCAATTAGATGCATATCTCTAGAGAATAAAAATTAGTAATTTGCATTTACTAATTTGAGATTTTCTATTGAGAGATTTCGGAAAATATTGGACAAAGCATTTCCAAGAATTATGAAAACCGATTTGGGCATTTATTGCATATCTTGAGAATATTTTCGGTTTTGGAAATTCCTTGGTGTCCAAACATCCTTGGTCTATAAATACCCAAGTTTGCATTTCTAGCAAAGTATCCTAAGAGCCAGGAAAACTTCTTCTTTTTGTTGTTTCTGGTGGAGCCGTCTATTCGGAGAGGAAAGTACCCTAATTAGGCGAAATCTCTTACGACCGCTCGTTTAAAGACTTCTGTGGGATCAAGAAGCTCTACAAGTACCGTTGGTGGGAAACTAGATAATTGCAGTTTATTAGTTTTCAATTGATTTGATTGACTAACGGTTGTTGAACTTTGATTGCACCTAGTTTGCTTATTCTTGAGAATCTTCTCTTTGGATATAAGATTCACTCAAACTAGATCGAAGTGTCGACGGGATCTTTAGAACTTTTTGTAGATATAAAGACATCTTATGATAATCCATTGTTAACAGACTCCGTTCTGTGCGTGATTCATCACAAGAGATTCAAGTAGTGTTGTGCAGGTTTAATTGAAGATTAAAGAAGATTTGAAGACAAAGAAGACTTCTTATTGGTTTCTCATATATTTGTGTAACACAAACCTTGATCTGATGGGATCCAACTAGAATCAGATTTATTCGATTGATTAGTTGTGTGAGATCGACATCGCTTTATAGTTTCTTGTTGGATTCTATATTTATTGATTGCAAATCTAAACTCTGCTACTTTGGTAGTTGTTTGATAGATTGATCTAACAAGGAAAAGGAGTTTATTAGTTTAAACGGAAGATAAAAAGATGAGAGTACCCAAATATACCTCAATCTAAAACTTTTCCACCTATAAGTCCTTTCTCCGAAAGTGATTGTCTATGGACTGAGTCGAGACAATACAACTAATCGGTTCACACTTCGTGTGATCGTCTATGGATACGAGATCGAGACAATACGACAACAAGATAACTTGTGTGATTGACTATGGATACAAGATCGAGACAATACACCAATGAAGTATGATTACTTGATAATAGGTTCGGACTTAACCAAACACTATAGGATTGCTATCAAGTAATTAGGAATTAACGTTTGCGTATTTTACTTCTAATTATAATAAAAACAATTATAATTGCGGAAATAGAAAAGTAAAAGACACAGCAAGATTTTGTTAACGAGGAAACCGCAAATGCAGAAAAACCCCGGGACCTTTTCCAGAATTGAATTCTCTCGGAATTAAGCCGTTATACAAAATCTAAACCAACTTCGTATAGTTGAGACCAAGAAACTAAACCTATAGTTCACCTAGTTCCCTACGTATCCCCGCTCCTCCAACTTGTAATAAGTCACGCACTTGGAACAATTCCTTTGGTTCGTATTCCAAACAGTAAAGGAACAACAAATCTGTTTGGTAAAAACTCTTTTCAAACAACGTGATATGAGTTTGACAAAAGGCTCTTCCATTTATCCCAATAAACTCCTTTGTTGGGTTCTTAGATCAATCTCTTCAACAACTACCAAAGTAATTGTTTAGACTATGCAATCAATACTTTTAATCACAAAGAATTATATTGATGCCGGTCTACACAACTAATCAATCCAATCTATCAAAAGATAAACCGATTATAGTTGGATCCCCAGCCGATCAAGTTTTGTGCACACCAAAGATTATGAACTCAAATAAGAAATCTTCTTTGTCTTCAAATATTCTTAGATCTTCAATAAACACCTGCACACAAACAACTTGAATCTCTTGTGATCAATCACACACAGAACAGAGTCTGTTAACGTTGGATTATCACAAGACGTCTTTAGATCTACAAACAGTTCTAAAGATCCCCGTCGACACTTCGATCTAGTTTGAGTGAATCTTAGGGTACTTTCCTCTCCGAATAGACGGATCCACCAGTAACAACACAGCTAGGTAGTTTTGCTGGCTCTGAGGATTAGTTTGCTCGAAATGAAAACTTCAGTATTTATAGAACAAGGAAGTTTGGACACCAAGGAATTTCCAAAACCGAATATTCTCAAAGATATGCAATAAAGTCCAAATCGTTTTTCATAATTCCTGGAAATGCTCTGTCCAAATATTGACCGAAATCTCAGTAGAAAATCTCCAATTAGTAAATGCACATTACCAATTTTTATTTTCTAAAGATATGCATTTAATTGCTGGAAATTAAAAGCATATAAGACTAAAAACTTTAATTAAAAGATTCTCAATTTATTTCGATTCGGGATTCTCCTTTAGTTATTTAGGAATATCTTTGAACAATAAAAGATAAGAATTACTGCACATGTTCAAAATATGTCGACATCTTTACTTTGTAAATTCTTGTTCATATTTACAATCTTGGAACCGATTTGCCACACTTCCAAACAAGTTTAGAATTGGTTCATCTGACTTCCAAAAACTATGTGATTGATTATCCTATCAAATCACCAATCATGGGTTTAACGGTTCTACCAAAACAAGTTTCGGTTCTACCTCCATGTGGGTACTAGGATCATTCACACTAGTTAACAAAAGTTGGTTGACAAGGTACTACGATCGGTTACCACATATTTATGGTATTTAACTTGTAATTGGTTGCACAAGTCATAGGATCGGTTACCAATTACTAAGACTTGTTGCACCTCTTACAAGGATCGATTCCACATACTTGTGATCGGTTGCACCTCTTACTAGGATCGGTTCCCCAATGTCTAGAGTTGGTCATACCAATTACAGCATATCGATCATACCATGTCAGGTGATTATTTAAGATCGGTTTCACTAATAAAAGTCATACCAATACAAAAGTCAGGCATTGTGAATAGTTTTACCAAGATACATAAATAAGTTATGAGCGGTTATACTAAACACACATATTGGTAATCCAAAGATTTGCAATGAATAACAATACCAATAAGCCTAGCGATTTCCCTTTCGATTCACAAAACAAGTTTATGAATTGTACTTCCTTTAAACTAATGTAAAAACATTGTTTCCTAGGAAGAAATCTTCACCCATACCCATACATAATCACAATAACATTCATACAATTATGTCGATGTCTTATATACGAAGTTCAAAAGATAGACGTTATACTTCGTATTGTAATTCCTTGATACTATGTCTAACTATAGTATAATCATTCACAGCTTCGCAGTTATGTTTTCAATATGCACGACTTGAAAGATATGTTAGGAATGAAACAGTTCAAGTCAAATATTACTAACCTCAAGAGGAAGGATGATGTCGTCGTTGTAGCCCTTTACTTCTTCACATTCTTCAAGTCTTCACGTAATACTTGTAAGTCTCATATCCTAGTAACTTTCTAGCTAACCTATACGAAGTTTACTCTAGTAAATAATCAAGCAACTCTTTAAATGAGTTTTGATTCACTAAAATATAACAACCAAACTTGACATACCAACGCTTGGTGGGTTTAACCGAGCAATGCTCTAACAGAAGATCCTTTGCATATGACTTGAGATATCTTCATCTGAAAGAATCAAGAGAGTTGTTACCTAACAGATTTGTTGTTCCTTTACTGTTTGGAATACGATCCAAAGGAATTGTTCTAGTGCGTGCACTTATCGAATGTCGGAAACGCAGGGATACTGAAGAAACTAAGTGAACTAGGTTTAGTTGATTGGTCTTAACTATACGAAGTTGGTTTAGATTTTGTATAGCGGCTTAATTCTGAGAGTATTCAATTGTGGACTTGGTCCCGGGGTTTTTCTGCATTTGCAGTTTCCTCGTTAACAAAATCTTGTTATGTCTTTTACTTTTCTATTTCCGCAAATATAATTGTTTATTATAATTAGAAGTAAAATACAGAAACGTTAACTCCGTACTACTTGATAGTGATCCTATAGAGTTTGGTTAAGTCTGAACCTATTGTCAAGTAATCACACTTTGATTGTTGTATTGTCTCGATCTCGTATCCATAAACGATCACACAAAGTGTGAATACCAATTTGTCGTATTGTCTCGACTTTGTCCATAGACAATCACTTTCGGTAAGAGGACTTATAGGTGGATAATTTAAAGATTATGGTGTATTTTGGTACCCTCGTATTTTCAATTGGTATCGGAGCGGGCAAACACGAAAAAATCTAACAATCTGTGTTTGGTGCGATCCAACCTATAAGAATTGTATCTATGTCTGATTCAGTTAACGTACCACCAAGATTTAATGGGACATATTACCCATTATGGAAATCTACTATGAGAACTTTTCTTCAATCCCGAGATTTTAATACTTGGCTATTAATCGAAAACGGATATGAACGTCCGAAAGTGGAATATTCGGAAACAGAGTTTAAACGCTTAGCATTCTATACTTATGAAGAGAGATCTCTTGCAAAGCATAATTCTGATGGTTTGAATGCCATAATACATGCAGTAAGTCATGACCTATTACATCATATTATGTCATGTGAAACTTCTAAGGAAGCATGGGATACTCTTGAGACTGTATTTGAGGAAATGATTCGGAAAGAGAAGCTCGACTTCTATCTCTTTCTTATGAATGGGAATTCCTTAAAATAGATGATAACGATACCTTCGAGGAATTTAACTCTAAACTTTATGAGATTATCAATACTTCTTTCTCTCTTGGAAAGACTATACCTGAAAAAGAAATAGTATGCAAAATTCTCAGATCGTTGCCATCCAGATACGAGTCTAAGAAACATGCCATAATAGAAGCCAATGATATTTCTATACTTTCTCGAAACTCTATTGTAGGAAAGTTAAAGATTTTTGACAAAGAAACTCTGCTGAAGAACCGAAATGTTGGATATGATGTCTCAGCTAATACAAGTCAATCTTCGAATGAAGTATGTATAAACCTGACTAAGAAACGTTGTCAAGAGGATGAAATACTTGTTGAAAAAGAGTTTAACTCATCAATAGTACTCCTAACACAACTGATTAAGGATGTTTTATTGAAAGATAAATATAATCCTGATATATTATCTTTTTGTCATGAAAAAGGTAATGAAGATATCCAATGTTTCAAGTGCCATAGATTCAGACATATGGCAAAAGATTGTTCTAGCAGAAAAGCTCAGAAGTGCAACAAGGCTTACGTCGCTACTCTAGATAATATCTCGGAGGAAAAACCCTATGAAGGAATATCTAGCTGTAATGCACTTCTTGCCAAATCTAACAGTCATGTATCGTGTGAGTCTAATCAACTCCTAAAGAACTGTTTAGAAAAACTTGAGTGGGGAATTAAAGAAAATCAAAGATTAAGTCTAGAACTTGAAAACCTTATGAAACCCCTGTCAGATAAAGCTCAAGAGGTAAAATCTGAGCAAGAAAAATTGGTTAACAAACCAAAAAGGTCAGAAGCTAATTCTTCTGATAATATGTTAAGTTTTTTATGTGGAGAAAATAACAACACTGCAATCTTTCATGGAAATCTCCAACAAAATAAGTTCATCAAGGCACTTCGCAAAGGCATAAAGATTTTGAAGGATGATGAGTTTATTAGATCTCAAAAAGAAGTTGTAGACTCTTGCAATAACAAGAGAAAGAAAGAACACAAAGAAACACAATCTATTGTGTTTATAAATCATCCTAAGGATGTCTTTGTTACCTGTGGTGAGATTAATCCTCACCTTAACACACACACTGATTGTGTTGAAGTATGCATTGTGACAGCCCAGATTTTTGGACTTCCGCGGACATGGATTCGACCTTGTGGGTCGGAATTGATCCCGCTAGCAAGTCCAAATTTCCGGACCGCCACTCGTGTAGGACCAGATTTTTCGTTCCAAAATTTTTTAATGAAAAACAAAACTCAACTCAAATGAAATTTATAAAATGAAATAAAATAATACTTTTAAAATTACATAACTGTAAAATAATAATTACAAAATCAAAGTATATTAAAACAAACCAACACTCTGGTTTAATTCAAAATGCGCAAAGCCCAAATCCCCATGATAAATAATAATATCCTTTACGGCTAGTGTTTCTTCATTCTCTGTGGAAAGGGGAGGAAAAGGGGTGAGCAAACCACATCCCAGTAGGAAGTTTCCAAAAATAATAGAGTGCATCGAAAATCAAACACATGCAACCGATACTATAATTAAAACCATGCATAAAAATTCGCAATAATACTTACACCATTTTAACCATAAATATTTAACACCTTCTTACTCAAATCTTCAACATTAAAATCTAGATTATTAATCTAGTTTTCATAGTTATTCCGGTAAACAAACCACTACTATTCCCCGAACAGTCTTCTTTTTCTTTCTTCAAATGATTCTTAATCTAATTGTCAGAGTTATTTCGGTAAACAAACCAATACTGTTCCCCGAACATTCTTCCCAGGGTAGCCACCAGTGGTGGGATGCCATAAAGGCCTGACATTTCAACAACAGGGAGACTTATATATCCGTTTCTAATCAACATAATTTACCCGCGTACAAACACCAAACTTATTTCCAATAACTAACAGTCTAATTCAATAGATTTACTTTCACAAATCAAAACTCAATTTTTATGCATTAATATAATTTCTTAATAACAAATAGAGAAAAGAAAACAATATAATATAGATCAATTATTGAAACAAAAATCTAAAATAATCAATATGCAAAATTTCATAAATAAATCAATTCATACTAAGAAAACAACTTAATAAATTTAAAACAACCATCATCATTATTAGCATGAAAATGAAAAAGAAATCAATATAATTATAATGCTAAAATATGTTTTGATTTTTGTATTAGGTAGTAATACCCCTACCTTTTTAGCAAAACCCAAACTCTTGAATCAATCCAAAGCACAATTCCCAAGAAGAAGAAGGATTAATAGTTTAGGTTTTCTTTTTATTATTTAAAGAAAAAGGTAAACAAAGAAAAGTAGAGGGAAAGAGAGATGAAAGTGATGGCTAAAAGTGTTTTGGGTTTTGTGCTAGAAGACAAAAAGAAGAAAAGTTAGAGAAGAAGAAAGTGACTGCTCACTTTTTGATTTTTGGTTTCTTTTTCCTATATACCTATTTTGTTAACAAAAACCCTAACTTACTTTTAATCACCATTCAAGTTTTGATAAGGGATAAATTACTTAGATAAATACACCCTATTATTTAGTTATATGCACCCAGACATATTATTAGTAACAATTGATAGATGCATATAATCTAGCAAAAATATATACACGTCACACCGCATAATCACTACGTAATTAAAATTTATAATTATTATTTTATTTTTTTGGAAATCATAATGTACTCAAAAATAAATATATTTTTTTACAAATAAATATTAACTAAAATCCAAATAAAATAATATGGATGAGTTAAGGTGCGAAAATCGTATTAAGAAAATTACGGGGTTTTACATGCATCCTCACTTGTTGCCCAAATTCTGTTTGTGAGGAGGCATAAAACTGGGCAGAATGTACAAATCTGTTCATAATCAATATCTTTTACTTTTGGGATAAATATATTCGGTTTCCATAAACCAAACTATATCACCCCTTGATTTTCTCCTATCTTATATATATATATATATATATATATATATATATATATATATATATAT